>VZTD01002084.1:745915-919325 GCA_013397725.1 Rhagologus leucostigma | reverse complement strand
GGGGGGGGGGGGGGGGGGTGAGAAAAAAGAGAGAAAATGTGTCAAATGAGCCAATGCCATCATGGTTTCATCACTCCCAGGTGATCTGAAAGATCTTCAAAATTAAGCAAAGTGCCAGTGCTATCCTCTTTTGTTTTCTCTTTCTGTTTTGTTTGTGTTTCTTGTTTGTTTTGTATTGTGTTTGTGTTTTTTTTGGGGGTGGGAATCACTGTTTACTGAGGAGGAGAAGAGATGGGCTGAGGGTTGAAAGAAGTTCTGGCAGCTCTTTAACAAGCAACTTTGTGAACAGCAGATGTCTCAGTGCTCTTAAGACGCAAAAGTAATTTTCCATTGGAACTGTATCTGTTTCAAATCAAACCTGCCAAATTAAAAATGATGATAATTGAATCACAATTTCCTAAGCAGCCATTTTTTGTTGTTCTGAGAAGAAATGAGCAGGAACAAGACTTGCATCGTATTTGCACTGAACTCCTTCAGTGCAATATAATTTTTCAGTTTCCTCTAATTTTACCCCCAGCCAGCTTGGGTTCTTCAAATTAATGGTTATGTTAACTAAGGTGATTGTCAGGGTGCTACTGTTGCCTTTCCCTGGGCTTAAAATTAAAAGCCAAACATGGTTAGAGGGGAAAAAAGGGTTTTACCTCGGTATTTATTTAAGGATCCTCAGGTGCACCACATCCAAAATGCACCCCAGAACGCACACCGAAAATGCACACACACGATGATTCACGTATACGGTTATAGACCTTGCAAATTAGCATATCTATCAAAGATTCCCCAATGAGAGGCTCAACTGAAGCCCCCATCCTGAGGAATGTTCTCCCTGGATGGGCCTATCTTGGTTTACAGAATGTGTTCTGGAGAGGACCTTGGTGTCTGGGGCTTTCTGACCCCCAGCTGCGAGGCTTCCAAGATGTTTGGTCTCTTGGCTTAACGGAACTTTGGGTCTAAGCTAGTTACCAGACTTGGGGAATTAACAAGTATGTGGGCTAAAAGCACTAAGGATACATAAAAGCTGCATAAAAGGGTATATAAAAGGGGTATATGAAAAAGCTAAAAATCATCATGGCGTCACTACCAGGGTGTGAGTAGCACCACACTGATCTAAACCCTGTGCAGGCACAGAACTGGGAGATGATTCTTGTCCTTGAAATCATAGAGTAGTTTGGGTTGGGACTGTAAAGATCCTGCAGTTCCAAGTTGCACTGGATCATGTTGTTTAAAGCCCCTTATAGCCTGGCCTTGAATGCTTCCAGGGATGAGGCATTCACAGCTTCTCTGGGCAACCTGTGCCAGGCCCTCACCACCCTCACAGGAAAGAATTTCCTCCTAACATCCAGTCAAACCTACCTTCAGTTGAAAGCAGTCAACCCCTTGTCTGTTGCTCCATGCCCTTGTAAAAAGTCCCTCTCCAGCTCTCTTTAGGCACTGGAAGGTGCTCTAAGGTCTCCCCAGAGCCTTCTCTTCTCCAGGTTGAACAACCCCAACTCTCCCAGCCTGTCTCCATAGCAGAGGTGCTCCAGCCCTCTGATTATCTTTGTGGTCTCCTCTGGATTTGCTCCAGCAGGTCCAGGTCTTTGTTAGGTTGGGGGCCCCAGAGCTGGATACAGTGTCCCACGTGGGGCCTCGCCAGGGTGGCTCTTCAGTCTGTGAACCAATAGTGAAATGTAATGTAATTACAATACATTAATTACAATACAATTAATACAATAATTAATTGTAATTACAATAATGTAACGAGACTCAGGTTTTTTGTATGGAAACACTTAAATTTTGTTGGAAAAGTTTTTGTAATGTTGGATAAACTGCAAGCTGAGAAGAATCTAACTTAGAGGGAAAATGCTTTTTATTTGGAAACAAATTCAAGTATGCTTTTTACAGGCAAGCATACAGGTGTTAGGGTTGAAATTCTGTTGAAAAACCTTTTTCGAACTGGTACTTTAGTTGCAATGTCACTACTTAGCCCCTCAGCAGCATCACTTACCCTAGTCATACGATATTCTCCCAAGAAGTGAATGGAGGGCTGTAGAGAATCACCTGTCCTTACAGCTCATCAGAAAGTAGTTTTCTCTGGTTGTCACAGAAATTTAATCAAAGCATCTGTCCTATTTCATGGAAGTTTGGAGAGGGGTGTGTAAGTCTGTGCTATCTACTTTGATACTTAGAGATGAGAAAATGTGCTGTGCAATCTGATGCAGGAGGAAGAAAGAGGATGAATCTTCTGTAAGTTTAGAAGATAATTTTCTAGGGTAAAAGGCTTGTGACCGTCATTAGTCAAGGTGTAAGTGTTCTTGGAGAAGGGGACAACAAGCTCAGTCTTCATGGAATTCCCATTTGGATATAATGAAGGCATAACAACTCCATTGTGCTTTCTGTCGAGGGACTGCACAGCTGGAAAGGAACGATAGGAATAATTTGGCCCAGATTCCAGGGGAATTTTCCTGTAAGGGGTTTGGGATAGAAAAATTAATTGGAAAGTGCCAAGAGCTCTTTGGGAAGATCTCTTCTAAGTGACTGCACAGGAGCAATTGTTTCACTGCCTGAGTTGCAGAAGGGGGTAGAAGCAGAAATAAACCTGTGTAGTTTATGAGCCCCTGGTTGTTACTTACCCCGCTGAGTACTGGTAGTCCTGTACTGGGATAGTTCAGGGTAGGATTGTGGCTGGCAGCTCCCACACTGAATTTTCTATTTGCAAGGCAGTGTGCCAAGTGGAATGGACTGTGGTGTCCTCCCCATCCAATGAGGATTATAATCCCCTAAGTGCAGGTGCTGGTGGGCTGCCTCGGTATCGCTACCGTAGTGCATCACTCCGTGCAAGGTAAGATGTGCACTCCTCCTGAAACTGCCTTTATTGGGCACGCATGACCAGGCTCTGGAGCTGCTGACCTTTCTGTCAGAACACCAGATTCAGTTCATATATCACCTTTTTTTTTTTTTAATGTTATGGGGTTTTTTGACTCCAACTCATTGCAGACAATGCAACCCACTAGATTTATATGCAGGTGCAATTTAGCCTGTGAGTCTAAAGATAACTGCCTAATTTGTTAACACACAGTGTGGAAATTCTGGTATGTTTTGAGCTCTGTAGCTAATGAGCTTTGCAATCAGACTGTAATTTAAATCACATAAATATGTTGTCTTGTGGGTATCTTTGTGGGATTTTTTTTGTTTGTTTGTTTTTTTTTTTAAACCTTGCATTCAAATTTGTCATTAAATTAAACATATCATGTTAACCAGAATGCTGCTCTTTATAGCCTGTAAATGGTTATTTTGCTAAAACAAAGTAAAATTTTGCAATTGTTTTGCTTCAGTGAGGATATAAACAGTCTAATTGGAAACTAATTAGTTACTAGTTTCTGGTGTCATGTGTTAATCAGTTAGAAATCCAAGTGCTGCTGTTTCTCTGCATTTTGGTTGCTTACTGATGTCCTAGAGGTTAAATGTAGGTGACCTAGGGAACACCTTTTTGCGCCAGTAGTTCATGTGTCCGCTGTTTCTAAAATATCTTTTACAGGTGAGTGCTGCATGCATACATTAATAAAAAAAAATTCATGTTGAGTGGAAAAATACTCTTCTTGTGTGTGGGTTTTGGTGAAGCAGTTTGATGTGCAACAAAGCTTCAAAGGATTTCACAGGCCACGCAAACAGGAGACATTGATATGTTTGTAATTTCTTTGTTGTGACAAACAAGAGGTGCATTATCTTTTTAAATTGAGATTATCTCAAATGGAAATAGCACGTTTGCTGGTTTTGTTTGGTTCAGCTGCAGCAAAAGAGGTTTTCACCTTGGGTAGTTTAAAACTTCAGAATATTTTAATTTGGTTTTGATTTTGGGGGATAGAATGGTTTGCCAGTACTAACAAGCAGCTTTCTGTAGTGCTCTTAAAGTAACACGGTTATTTCAATGATTAATAGCATTGCACAGTCTGTTAGAGTGATAACAGTGGACCACATGGTTATAGTTTGTTTTTTCTTCTGCAGTTTCAATGTTTTTGTTTGTAATTATTTTTTCATTTAATTTTCTTTTATGGAGACATATTTTGCTTATTAAGCAATCCACTGTGCAGTTAAGTATAGAGCTTGATTATTTGACAGGTTTGTGTAAGCAAGGCTGATGTTACCAATACTTGTTAGGCAAAGCTACTGTGAGCTTATTCTTGCTACCCTGCTTTGACAAAATGAGTAGCATTGCCAAAACATCCACAAAGTACTGCAAGCTCTTGTAGGAAGTTCTGTTGGGACTGTTTATCTGCTTAAAGGTGGGCTTTTATTTAAATCCGTGATGAATGTACTTGAGGCAGAATATAAACGGTTATGAAAATAAAGTATTAAAGCAACTGCATGCCAAATTGTATGCTGTAAGTTAATAATAAAGAGTCCGCAGAGCCAATGGAGACTTTGGTACTGTGAGAGAACCACAAAAGGGATCACACAGAGGTGTGGTGGTGGCAGCATCTAAATTAGCAGGTTTGTACATAACTCCAGACCTTCCTTCTTCAGGCTTTGGCCAAACTCAAAGCTTTTTAGCCCATGAGGATCATGTCGTCATATTTTAGGTGAGAGCATTTGTCAGTACCAGGAAAAGACTCAGCTCTGTGAGGCTGTGCAGTGACTGTGTTTTGAAGGGTGGTGTGAATCGAGTGGAAGATAACAGGACTGAATGATAAATGCTTTTAACTAGTTCATAGTTTTTCTTCTTTAATCAAGACAGATGATAAAGATGCTCTTTTCTCTGTGTATGTGTGTGATATTTTATCATTCCTATGCTGGAAGTCCTCGTGCATCCAGGCAGGGGAAATGGGCTCTAATGAGTACGTCTCCAGTCAGACACTGGCTTAATGGATCATGATGGGAATTGAGTGCTTCAGATTTCTTACGGAAAAGGCAGAATCTCTAACAGCTGTTCTTTGAAATATAATTTTTCCTTCCAGCAAGATATGAAAGGGATGAAGAAAAGAGTGTGTGGAATCAATCCCTGCCAGTTAAATCTCATCTCTTATTGTAGTTTATTCTGCATTGAACACCTCTGAATGGATGGTTTATTTCTCCAGCATAGCTGCACTCTTCCATTTTCCACTCTTCCATTTCCTCCCCAGGACTGTTTCTCACTCCCATCTCCTCTGTGGAAGCACACCCCTTTCTATCTGTGGCCAAGCAAATGATACTGGAGGGGATAAGTAGGAGGAATGCCTGAGTTCAGGGGAGATGAGGGAACAAATCTGCTTACAACTCCTTTAATCAAGCAGCAGATGGCTGTGTGATGCTGGAGCCAGTGGTTCTGTGTATCTGCATGAGGCTACAGAAATGGAGGAAGGTAAAGCAGTCATGGCAGCCTACCCTGTCTGTAGGTTTTCTATTTCTGTGTTTCCTACATAATTAACTAGCTCTACCTGGCTCTCTTTGCTCATCATCCAAACGGCTGATTTCCTGAAAATGCTTCCAGTTTGATTCCAGCCACCTCCAGCTCTCTTGCTTGGATGTTTCTGGAGAGGAGCCCTACCCTAAGCAAGCACTTCAGAATTAACCAAAGTGGTGGTGGCAGCTTCCTGCTGGCACTGGAGCCCTCAGTGATGACTCCTTGCTTCTCGCACTTTCAGCAGGGCTTTGCCAGACAAAGGGACGACTCCGTAACACTGCAAACCAGATCCAAGTTTTAGTCTGGAACAGTGGCAGTTGCTCTGGTCCTGTGATGCCACCTGAGCCAGTCACAGGGCTACATGGAGGAGAAAAAGCAGCTTCTGTCTGGTGGCAGCAGCTTGTTCCATGAAGCATGTGCCTCCTGTTTCTTTTACAGAAAAGAAAGGCTTTTCTGGCTTGAATAAAGGAGAATTCAGCAATAATTGCAACTGCCTTGCTTCTAGTTTACCAGAAAGTATTTGTGTATCCAGTTGTTCAAGCCATTTGGACTCAATCTGGTGAATGAGTTGCTTAAAGGATGATGATTAATGCATGCAAACCACATTGTCCAGCTGAAACTTGTTTGCCACACTAAAATGTCAACATTATTATCTGCTGCTCTCTTGAAGTGTTAGTATTTCTGTCTCCAGACAATGCAGCATTGCTGGAATACCAATGAGGCGGCAGATGCAGTGAGGAGTCAGAGGACTTCTGAAGCTCATAAGTCCTTATATAAATCCATGTGTAAGATTCACTTCATACCTGCCATTTCGGGAAATCATGAGATTTTCGTCCATGTTTCTCGAAATACATGATTTTCTCTTCACTATTTCAAGTGTCTTTATCCACAAAGAAGGAATAAAAAACCTTACGGAACTTGTAATTAGTTCTTAGGTAATAGCTACTAGGATGTGACTTACAATTGACAAGTGGGAAAATAACCTGTTTGCTTAAAATTATGGGTACTACCTAGAGTCTTAAGTGGTGGTGTTGTCTGCAGAAATCTGTTTGGTTGTGGTGTGCAACAAGCCAATAATTACACACTCGAAAGAAATATGGATTATTTATTTCAGAGTTGTGCAGTCCAAGGTGCTTGGTAGAATTCCACAGATCAAGCACATCAGCTATCCAAATGTTTTACTACTTATACATTTTAGCAAGGAAAGAATTAATAAGAGAACTATGTAACTTGTAGCCAATGAACACTAATTCCTGTTTTCTATTGGTTAGTGGTTCTCTTGCTTCTCACTGCTATTAGTCCACATGCTCAGTCTTTCAGTCCTCTTGGGTTGGTAGTCCTGATCTCTCCCTGCTGGAATTACCTTTTACCCAGTTGGAGCTGATTTCAGTACAGTTGCTCACTTGGGTTTATCAGTTTCTTCCTTATCTTGAGAGTTCTGCCTGAAGACTTTGCCACACATAAATTCTGCGTTCCTTGTGTCCGCTATCAGTGGTCATCCTTCTTCCCAAGGTTTGTTAACCTACCCCTAGGTCTGAGATCATTGAAGCATGTCAAGCCCTAAACTTTAACAAGGCAATTCTTCCAGCAAGTAATCTGTTTTTCTAACATATGGACATCGCTTAGAGCTTGCTTGTTAGCTGCTGTTTCATGGATTAGATCTCCATTCTTGCTGATTAGGCTTGAAAGTGTACAAAGATCAAACATCAAAGAACATCCTTTCTTAAGAAAATTTTCACGTATTCTACGTTTTGCAGTGGTGAAGGTTTTTTTCATTTATTACTTTTAAATTCAGTTCTCACCCTGGTTTTAGTGACAAAACACTACCCTACTTCTTAAGCCTGAGCTGTGGAGATACAGCCAGGATACCTGGGAGCAAAGGCTGCGTGTTGCTTCGTAGCCTGGCTGTCTGCACTAAATCCACCTGCAGAGGAAGAGCTTCTTGCTTTCTGGCTTTTACCTCGAAGGAAAAAAGGAATACTTGTGGCAGGGTGGG
Source organism: Rhagologus leucostigma (assembly GCA_013397725.1). Lineage (NCBI taxonomy): Eukaryota > Metazoa > Chordata > Aves > Passeriformes > Rhagologus > Rhagologus leucostigma. Next base: position 911,973 of record VZTD01002084.1, on the reverse strand, counting down.
TGATGTGTGCATTTGCTGCTCGTTACCAAATAAGAGGCCAAGGGACAAATGTACCAAGACCTAATGAGACAGATGCACAGGGAGTCAGAAGGATGAGCACCTTGAACGGATGGGAAATAGTATTTCTGGAGATCAATGCTTTTGGGAGGATTGAATGGGAAGGGGAGGGTACAGAGGAAGCATCTTAATTAGCTGGGGTTTTCTGTAGCTTGTTGTTCAGTAATTTTGGCTCTTCCACAGTGCCGGATAATTTTCCAACATCAGCCATTCCGATAAGGAATTCTTTACTGTGTGGTATTTTAGGAGAATTTTAAGCAATATCAGAAATTAATGGCTCATCCTCACTTCTAGTTTATATGCTCTACAAAAGCCTGTTATACTAGATAGTTTGAGTTCTAGTCAGCCTCTAAGATGTTTTATTGTGTATCTGATCTGGGGGATAGATAATGATGGTTTGTGCCCACAGTTATTACCTGTATCTCCCAGGCTGATCTGGAGGTGAAAATCAAAGTTGTTTGGAAGTAACACCTGGTTGCTGCAGGAATTTTCTGATAAGGATTTTGGAAAAAGAAAACCAGATGTTAATATCTGAAGGTTGAGCTGAAAATTTGAGCCCAATCTTATCCACAGTGTGTTTTTAAATCTTCTTGGAGTTGTTTACAAGAATTGCAGTTGTAAATTTACAAGCTCTAGTGCAAAAGGCTGTGTGAGATTCGGTCCTCTGCCTCCAAGTCCTGTCCTCGGGCTGCAGGGTGAACCCTCTGCGTGCTGATAATAACAACACCTACAAAGGGAGAGAACAGTTAGAGGAAACCTCAAAATCCCACAGACAGCACAGCACCTGTGTTGTCTGGAAAATTCCAGATACTTGGATTGCGTGATCTCATCCTGAGCTGGGGTTTCCTTGTGTTTGTGGTACATGAGATGAGCCTGGTGCTGCAGAGGAGGTGCTGGAGCGTGGTTTGAGCTGCACAGCTGCTCCTGTAGCCCTCTTCAGTTCAGTCTGCTCCGTAGCAACTTCAGATGTGCCAGAATAAACCCTGCTGAACCACCTTCAGCTGAACTCAGCAGTTTCAAAGGCTCTGAGGGTCTCTTGTAATGCTTGTTAGCTCTAAAGAGGATTCTTGATTGCTTAGTGCTTTTAGTGCCTTTGTGCTCTTAGCCTGCAAGCCTCACTGAAAGGACAGAGAGGAGGGAAGATACAGCTCTGTCAGTGAATTAATTTTAGAAAATGCATCTTTCAGAATGCTGGCTGTCAGGGAAACCTCTGCTTTTTGGAAATATTTCTTAGAAATCTCCAGGAATTGCCACTTCAAGATGTTTCCAAGGCTTCCACTCAAATTGTGTTCTGTCCGTAGTTAAATCTCAGCTCTTGCAAGACAGGTTTGCTCTTAGGCACTTTCAGGGTCATTTTAGACAAGAATCAGCATGTCTGAAATTTGGTATTGTTATATGCAGGAAGGAGAATTGTGGGCTTAAGTGGCCAGAAAACGTTTGGTTTAAACATAAAGATTTAATGATCCTTCTTGGATGAAATATTGTTGCTTTATTCTCCCTGTCAGCCTATATCTATCTTTTGATATTTCATAATGAGACATGGGGTGCTTTGTAGATTAATATTTTTAAAGAGTATCTAGCATAGCAAGAGCTTTTGTGTTGCAGTGATCCAGCTAGTAAGGACTAATAAAACTTCCTGAGCTTTCTCCCAGCTCCCTCTTCCAAATGCCCTGAAACCCTGAGCTTTTTTAAAACTCATTTATGGCTCCTTCTCTTCCATTATTCTTAATATAATATGCCTTTGCAATGAGTAAATTGTTGCTGCTGTGGCTATAAAATAAACTGCTGAAACAATTTTTGAATTGGCTATTTTGTTTGATCTGCACTTGGCTCTTCTTGGATAAGAGATTGACTTTCTGAACTGGAGTACATAATACCTGCCCATCTGAAAAAAGAAAAGCAGGAACCTTAGGGATAGTGGTGCACTGGGATTTAGTTTGCTGCCTAAATAGGAATATCTGCAATATTTGGGAGTTTGGATTTGGAGGTTTGATATACACTGGCATTTTAACCTAAAAGACAGAAAATATTATGAGGAATTAAGAGGGAGAATCTAATTAATGCTGAATCTGAAGCATACTGGTGTGACTAATCCATCCAAGATGTGCATGTTTGGATTATTGTGAAGTGACCTTTACAGCATTTGAAGGGCAATAAATATTTGGAAACAATAATTAAAGCTTTATATTGTGATTTGGCATACCTAATATACTTTTAGTTGTACATTGACTTTTCCAAATGAGCTACCTTCTGTGTTACCAGCCAAACAAAACCTTCCATGGCAAAATTCTCTGCTTCTTATTCCCTGTTTTCTTGAAAGTGGTTGTGGTTTTTTTTCCAATTAAGATGGAATTGGACAATTTTGTGTCAGTGACGAAGGTCTTGGTCCAAACTGCCTAAGGTCTGATGGTTTACATTCAGTGCAGCTGTGTGTGGTAAGCCTAAATGCTTTTTTGGTGGATGTATTTGTTGCAGGCAGAATGGAGGCTTCAGAAGTTCATCAGGGAGAGCCTCCCACTGAGTCATGAGGTGCAGAAGGACCCTCTTGTTTTCTTAACACCTCCTCCTCACAGAGGAGTCTGGGTGCAGCTGGATCTAATCCTAGCCCCAGACTGAGTCAATGTTTATATCTGAAGAGTTATAGAGTGTAATTGAACCTTTATATGATTTTGTCCTGCAGGATTAAGGATGGCAAATCAAATACGTTTATATAAATTATTTCAATTGACTATGATAATGATTAGACTAAAATATATTAATCAGAATTGCAGAGCATCCTGCTGTGGTGTTGATTCGCAGCAGGTGATGTGATCTGTTTGTGCATGTGTTCAATTATTTATTTAAGAATTGTAATAAGCTGATAGCAGCTTCATAGGATTGCTCTGATTTTCAGGAAGTGTTGCAAAGGAATTGCTGCTATGAAGATAAACTTTATAAGCAGTCTTAAAAAATAAGTAATTCCACAGTGAGTGATGCTTGTCCTTCTGGCATTAGCCATGTGTGCACTCTATCCTGACCACAGCAGTGTTATTGGGTTTATAACTTTTAGTAGGTTTTCAAAGTAATGGTTATGTTAGTAAGGCTGTAAGAAGTGAGGTGAGGAAGGAAATGTGGTAACTCTTACTAAAGCAAAAGAACAAGTGGTGAAAAGTAAAGAAGTTTTTCAAGGCAAGGAAGATGCTTGTGTCATCTGGCAATATTTTGTAGTGCTCTGGCAAAATGAGGAGCTGTGCTGTACTCACTATGCCTTCATGTGGTGTTGAATTTGTTGATATTAGCTGAAATCCATATAATAGTCTCTTTCTAAGAACATGTGAATTTATTAAATTGCATTCATTTGGTAAGAAAATGAAATATACTAATATACCTAGGATGTTGTCAGAGTTTATTTGGACTTGTTGCACTTTTTATGATGTCTGTTGATGAATCAGATAATATAGATTATACTTAGACATGTAGTTAATTGGGGAACCCCTGGATTGGCCTGAATAGGAACTTTTTAAAATGGAGTTCCAGGAGAAAACATTCTTGCTTGCAAGTATGTAACAAAGCCTGGGCAGAGAGCAAAGTGTAGTCCATCTTCTGTGTTGTTGTTTTTTCTTTTTTTTTTTGTAGAGATGACAAGAAGAGATGTCTTAAAATTGCAGTGGTTTACATTTCTGCCACAAATACATGTAATTCCAAATTTGTCGGTAGGATTGTACCTAGGCTTTCCAAAGGTATGACAGCAACCTGCAAAAAACCTGTATACGTCAGAAAAGAAATGGCTTTATGTCAACACTGGAAGCACAACCAAGAGACTTTAACCCATTTGGTTTTAAAAGAACCCCAAATTCCTGGTATTGTGCCTGCACCTTCTTCCTGTGTGGAAAAGCATAGGTGCAGGTGTAGCATGGCTGCTATACAGGTGCAGCTCGTGCTTCCACATTTCTTAGGCTGAGCAGAAGCCCCTTGGAAAATGAGGTTCAATGCTTTTATAGCCTTTGTGTTTAACACATCATGTTAAATTTATTTGTTGCTGTCCTTTTGGCAGTTATAAATGGCTTATAGGATCAGAGGTCTGGGATAAATCAATAAGGAACCTTCTCCTTCAGCGTGCATGCATCTGCTGGTACCTGGAGGGATGTTACTGAGTGTCAGAGATGAACTAAAGAGCTCTCTAACAACTGGCAATCTGGTGTTTTTATCAGATAAGCACAGGAGTCCTGGAGGAGTTAAAAAATTTTAATTTTAAGCAATTTAGATATAGAGTAGATAAGTAATTACTTCATGTAATCCAATCAGCTATCCAAGGGTAAGACCTCATGCATAGATCTAAAAGTAGAGGTTTGGTGTGGCTATGGAGACTGGAAAGCTTCTCATCCAGGCAATCACCTGTGTCAGCACCTCCCTCTGCACTCAGTAGCGCGAATAATTTAGTTCTTTGTTAATGTCAGTAAGAACTGTTTTCAAAGCTTCCTTTACATTAACTTTGTAGTCTTAATACCTGGGCTTCCCTCCTGCACCCCAGAATTACGTATGTAGAGGTGATGTCTTTCTTTCATGGTGGCACCACTGCGGTGCCAGAGTTGTGGAGAAACAAGTGCAGTGGCAGTGAAGTAAAACCCACTCCTATCCCTATTCCTCCAAATTCTGATGGCAGTGGAGACTTGTGGCTTCTCTCACAGCACCCTGACCTTGTCTGTCCATTGATACTCTGAATGATGGGTGGAAGATGTGTTGCTGTATACTTTTAGGGTGGTTTTATGTTGTTCACAACGATGGAATGCCACTGTAATTTTTATGAAAGGTTCAGCATAGGGTGTCATTGGGGATTTAGGAGTATCTGCTGCCAGGCAAAAGTAGGGATATTTAATCTCTTTCATGTTTGTGCTTCTCAATTTCGTGCTCTGACTTCCCAAAACATGGTTTATCTTTGCTTCTCAGAATAGCTCAGGGCTCTTGGAGCCAAAGCTCCTGTAAGTCGAGGGTGGCTGATGTGAAGGAAAGCTGGAGAATGGAGGGGCTCACTGGCACTGCTGTTGCTGGGGAGGTTTGCTTTTGGGTCAGCAGTGCTGGTGCTGCTGAGGGAAGGGGAAAGGAGGCAGAGAAGCCTCATTAGCCTCATTTAGGAACGTGTCAGGGCTGAGTGATGCCAGTCCTATCTCTAAAGCAGCAACCCTAGTAGCAGCAGGAGGATGGTAACTTGTTGGTAAGGCAGTTGAGTGTGATCATGAGTCCTTCTCCTTGTAACATGTGCCATTGCACTGAAAATGTATTCCCAAGCTTTTTGAGGTAGGAGGAAATATTAAATTAAGGGGACTGTATTAAAACCAGCTTGTGTTACTCAAGTAAGGAGTGCCTGGTGACCTGCGTGTTGGGCACGGGAGTGATGGTGGGTGTGACAACGTGTTTGGCCAGGTTCCTAGGAAGGGAAGAGGAGGGCTCAGTGGTGAAGGCATCTTGCCTGTATCCATGGTGCAGTGAATCCAGAGATTCAGGAAACAAAACTCCTCAGCCCTGCTCTATGTAGGTCCTCTTTTGCCCCTTATCAGTAACTAGGTGGGAAACAAAGGGAAGAGTGGGACACAGTGAAGTGCTTTTTAAACATGCACAGAGGAAAACAAAATCAAAACATTTTATATGTATTTCTGCATTAATCCCATAAACCAAAGTACTAAAATGCAGAACTAAATGCTTGTCTTTAAAAGAGGATATTGACATAATATTCATCTTCAATGTGGCAGGAGGGTGACAAATGCTGGGATAATGCAGTGTCGAAGTACAGAGAGAGCTGCAGTAGGCTGAGCTGGGAGAGACACTGTGCTGTATTTTGAAGCTTAAAGTCAGGTCAGATCAGCAGCCTGCTATAAGTAACAGAAAAATCCAAGTGAGTTTAGGCATAGAAAAGAAAAACATGGTAATAGGTTTGTGTTATTGCCGTCAGGGCTGTGGAGGAAGATGGGAGAGACTGTAAAGGGAATGGGGTGCTGCAAATAAGCTTTAAACACTGTCAGTGGCAGCTGTAGAGATGAGCTACTGAGGGGATTCATAAGGGGAGAGGCAGCATCTGGTTCTTGAGCATGCAGAGCAATTTCAAAATGTCACAGTAAAGCTGCCCTGTGGTAGTAGCTACAGTGTGCATAAATTCAGCATCTCTGCAGGGGCAACAAAAGTGAGAAGATTCCCTCCCAGCAGGTGAAGACAACTCTCAGAGAGCAGAAGAGGATGATACTTGCTGTGGGAGTTGGTTTCAGTTGGTGGTGTTTGTTTTTCGGTTGGTCATTTTGATTTTTTTTAAACAAACGCTGAAAGGAGTAGTTAAGGGTCAAATCTCTGTGGTGGTTTAAAGACTCCAAGGAAAAGAGTTTATCCAGTAGACCCTGTTCTGTGATGTGCGTAACTGTTCTTTTTACAAAAACATTCAGAGAAGTAAGTGGCAATAGTAAAATCAAATTATTTTATTACTTTTGCCATCTCAGTGGAGAATGTGGGAGTTTCAAATGTCCCGAAACCTCCCCTATGAGGGAAGCAGGTACGAAAGGATTTGTCTTGGTGCCTGTAGAAAAGGTGGCTGGAGGAATAACACAACTAAGACAGATTATGACGTGTCATCACTATAGTGTGGTGTGCCTTGAAGGACAGAAAAATGACTTGTGATATGTAACTGCTCACTTTAATATGATTCACTTAATGATTTTGCACTTTTAGAAGACTGAAAGGATGGTAAAGGGCAAGGGGGAGACAGAGTTTCCAGGGAAGCCCAAAAAGCCCATTGTCCCTATCTGGGAGATTGAGTTTACTCTTAATAATAGGATTCACCTTTGGGTGAACATGATAGACAGCAGGATAGTCAGTGTGGGTTTTGCAAAAACAAGGTCTGCCCCATGTATTTATTGGCGTTCTTTGAAGCACATGGTGAACATGTGAACAAAGATGATTGTCAAGTGAGGTGATACACTGGGACTTTCCATAGGTATTTGACAATATCACCAACCACGCTGCATTAAAAAAAAAGGTTAAAAAAACCCCCCAACACTGCAATGGACCAGCAAGGTAAATCTTCAAATGAATTAATAATGGATGAAAAATTACAGAATGCAGGTATCAATACAATGGGCAAATCTCATGGTGGAAATCAAGCCACCAGTAAACGACTGCAGAGGTCTCTGCTGGAGCCTGTGCAGCTCGATATATTGATGGGTAACTCGGAAAAGACAGTGAGCAGTGAAGTGAATGAGCTGCTGCTGATACTTAAGTATTCGGGGTAGTCAGACTGGGACCTAACTGAGAAATTGCAGACAGGCTTTATGAGGTTGAGCAACTGGGCAGCAGAAGGTCATGGGGAAATCAATGTATTGATTTGAACTGCCAGTTTACCTTCAGAAGCAATGCCTTGAGATTGTAAGAGACGTTCTTATGAAAACAGCCTCTCAGTAGTGGTCAAAAACCGCACCCAAACCTGAAAGCAAGAGGTATGGTCATTTCTGAAATGTCACAGTCTAACTGGAGGAAGTGTGGACAAGAGCAACAAGGGTGATTAAAGGAAAGAATGATTTCTGAAAGTGGAATGATGACCTATAGTACAATTCTTCAGGCTGGAAAGGAGCAACAGGGACAGAGATATGATCGATCTCTATGTCTGTGACTGTCAGGGGGGAGAGATGCCTGGGGAATGAGTGTTCCCTGTGTTCTCCAGCAGAAGAGCTGGCAGCACCCGGTGTTACTGGTAGGCTGCAGGTTCAAAGCACAGGAAAGAAATGTTTTTCTGCACCATGTAGTTAGGCTGTGTAGCTGTCACGTGGCCCTGTGCGTTGGTTCACAAAGCGACAGAATAGGTTTCAGGAACATCTACTGAAGGCTGTTAAATAGGAAAAGGGTATTTCTGGCTCAAAGCCCCAGTCTCCCCAGCTAGAGTGTGTTCTGAGGACATGGTGGTGCATGCTTTGCCTCTTTATGAGCAGATTCCCTGGGGCTCTGCTGTTGCTGGCTGTTGGAGGGCAAAAATGGGCTTTTGCCTGGCTTGTACAGCCTTTCATACCTCACTGAAAACAAGTGCGTGTATTACAAATACCTGTGAATTACACTGCTATTCTGTAGACTTTGTGGTTTATAGTAGTAATTGCCAACAAATCCTCTCTTCATCGCTTATATTTCTAGGGCTACTTTTAGAGCTGCTGCCTTGAAAGAAGCAGGTGAGAGCCATACTTTCTTGTAGGTAAAGCAGGTAGGGCTCTAGATCAAGCTTATTTGACCTATAGCCAGCTCACCAAATAGTAGACAGGATCATTGGTGACTGAAAAGGGAATTAAAGTCTTCTTTGGGGTTTTTTTTTTTTTGAGTTGTGTACTGTGTTGACCTTTTTGGATCCTTGATCTGGCAGTCAGCACAGCTCCATGCATCCCACTGATGATGGGGCTGTGGAAGGCAGGGGAAGAGAAAGGAGCAGGACCAGGGAAGGCTCTTCATGAAAGCAGATTGTGCTTGGCTTATTCAGTTAAGCTGTGCACCTTGGCCTGCTTGTGGAAGGTACATACACACAATCTTTGCTCAAAAGCTGTATTTATTCAATCAAAATTGCTTTGATTTCTGAAAACTGGTATAAAATAACAAGCAGAGTTTTGTAAACCTATGTGAACCTGTTGGCGACTGTCTTAGCTTACATTAACAAATAATATCTCTAAAACATTGCTAGCAAAAACCAAATTATAATTAATGACAAGAGGCTTTGCAGTAGTTTTACAATAGGAGTTTTAAAATAAGTAATTTTTCAGTGAGGTTGCAAATACTTTGTGCCTGTATTGCCACAGGGCTTGGAAGCTTCAAGAAAACTTCTTTAGAAATCTTTCACACTCTTTCATTGAGAATGTGACCTAGCAACCATTTAAAGAGCTGGACTCTTTAAATGATTTCTATTTTGGGTGTTTGCAGAGCAGAAGAGAAGAATAAGGCTGGTACCAGGAAATATAGGAAGAGACAGGCCCTTTACTTCATACAAAATGGGTCAGCATTTCCCACTACCCTGTGGTAACTCTGGGTGCCCCAAAATACGAGCTGCAGGGGAGATGGGGGTGTAAAGTGTGTGTCACCCTCTTGGCCAAAGGAGTGAAGTGTCTGGGAAACAGAGAAGCTCATCTGAGGATGGGTAATGGAAGTTCACTGGTGAGCTTAAAGAAAAGTTGCATGACTTTTTGAACCTTCTAATGGTTAAAGAAAGTCTGCGCTGAGTTAACACACACTCAGTGTTAGAAGCAGCTTTAAATAATGCAAATATTGCCAGCAGCTGATCAGGAATGGTGATCTATGAAATCACGTTTTTTATAGCAAAATGTTTTCCCGTAGAGCATTGAAAAGCGTATTGTCATCCCTCAAACACGTGGTAAAAGTCTGTTCCTGTTCATATGGCACATGGGAATAAGTGTTTGTGGTCCCTAACAATTTAGGGTGCTGGAAACTGACCTGTTACAGGGTATGTATGTGCAAAATGGGCAAGTTAAAATCCTGTTTTTGAACAAGCCTAATTGCCATATTTTTTTTCCTTTAAAGGACAACGATTCAAAATAATACATATCTCTTCAAAAAGAAAACTTTTAAAGTAATGTATAGATGCTGATAGCATTTACTTAAAGGTAGTACTAATAATGGAGACCTACAGAACCAAATATTGTCCAGATTTAAAGTAATCGTTATAGTAATTAATGACATTAATGTTCTTAGTAGCTAATGCTTAACATATAATCAGCTTTCTAGTGGTTTTTCACTAATTCTCCTAGTCTAATTTTGTGTATATTTGAGCTAGCATGGCTAATTCAATTTCTTTTATCAACTCTACCCATGGCAAAGGTCTGTGAAGCTCTTTACATTGTTGAGCTGGAATGTGAGGGAGACCTTTCCCTCTCCATAAACTGATGGGTTCCTTTACTGCTGCAAGGTGCCCTGAAACCCATTACTTGTGCTGCAAAGTACATCTTGATTGAATTACACTACCGACATTTCTGCCTGTCTGAGCTCTCTTGCTCCTTTTCGGTTGTCCTGTGAAACTACTAGAAATGCTTTCAGGTTTTGCTTTTTGCTTCCCCTTGAAATTTTGATTTTAAAAAAAATTATTATTAATCTGGTTGTGTGTAAAATGGGGGGAAAAAATAAATCTAAATACCGTGTGGCAGGAGCTACCTGATCCCTGCTTAGCTCCTTTATGTGCTGGCTGTGCATGAGCACAGTCTGATGAAGCTGGGAGTTTAGGCTGGTGCCACGATGCACTGATTTGAGGGGATGCTGCTGTCAGGAGCAGGGCCCTGTGTGCCTGTTAGGAGCCAGGGCAGGGAGAGAAGCTATCCCCAAGGTGCCTGGATGTTGGCACTCAGGTCCATGCCCCTCGAACTGCTTTCCGTGGGGTTTAAAGGCTGAGTTTCCTGCCTGCTTGCCTGGCTTCTGTAGCATCATTGCTGTTCATGGAGGGGAGGGGAGGGACTTGATTATTTTTCTATGTAACATAAGCTTGAAAGGTTGGAAACAATGGAAGCTCTGAGGAATTAAATAGCAGGAGTGAAGACTGATACTGCAGTAGATGGATTTTTTTTTAATTTTTAAATTAGATTTAAGCTTCCTTTACTATAGAAACACTGACTCAGCTTCATAAATCATGAAGGACTGGAATTGTTTAGAGAATCTTCTTGAATAAAGGTTCCTGCTTTATTAGTGACTTCATTTCCTCTAGGTGTTCTGACTCTGTGATGACACAGGCAATCCTTTGTACAAAATATTCCAATTATTCTCTGTTTCCTGTGCTCACTTCAGTGAAAAAGAAATGGACTCTTTGAAACACTTGAGTTGTGATACAAAGGAGGACCAAATCTGACTGACCTAACAAAAATTGAGAGGTAGAGGGCATCTGAGGACTCACTGGTGGTATCTCCTGCGCAGCTGTGAAAAAACCCAGCCCAAATCAAAGCACTAAGCCATTTTCAGGTCACCGCAGATCCTGGAAGCAGAGATGGTACTTTGCAAATATTAGGATGTTTTTGAGATTTTTAAATTTTTTTCTGAGGAAAAGGGTAAAATAGTTCAATAAAACCACTTTTTCTGAACATCACAGAAAATCTGTGGTAGTCATACATAAGATTGCAGGTCTTGTGCTTGGAGCATAAACTTTTTTCATATGCGTCTTCTCTATAGCATCTTCTGTTCAGTGATAATGTAGCTAATTGGATAGCATTTAAACAGCAAAGTAGATATTTTTTGAAGTGTTTCCTAAATTGTGCCATATCCTAATACTTTTACAGCAGAAACTCCTGGGAGCAGTGAAGATTTGATGTCCATAAGGCTTTCTTTGCTTAAGAGCATTTGCCACCCTTAAAAACAAACAAAAAACCCCCCAGAACTTCCCTGTGGTTAGACAAAATCTGTGTCCTATGTGTGAATACATGTTAAAACTTGACTGTATCTGACCATTATTCTTCAAAATTATTTTTCTTCTTGAATTTCTGAAGAAAATAGGACAGTTTATGAATGCCATCGTTTTTTAAGTACATATAAGTACTAGAAGAACATTCGCACGGTTAACTTCTGTCAGAGGTGAAATGTGTTTAACCCACTGCATCCTTCATTTTGGCCATTTGGCAGAGGTCGCTCTCCTGATGACTAATAATTACTTTTAACCCCCAGGCTTTCACCTCTTTGCAGCCAGGTAAAGCGTAAAGAAAACAAAGTAATCCTAACTTGGAGTGAGGCATCATCCAGAAATGGTGTTCTGAGCTGCAGAACAGGGCAGGTTACAATTTTGGAAAAGATACAGATTTGGCAGGAAAGGAAAGCTGAAGGAAAGTTGTATGATTTCTAAGTAGAGTTTCCTGGCTTTTTGAATCTGACAGATGGGGGTATCATTTTTCAGGACTGAGTCATCTTGTATATTCTAACTATAGTTCTAACACTTTTTTTGAGAGGCACTTCACGATTTATTCACTGACAGGAGTTATCACAGCTGTCTGCCAGATGAAGATTTTTCTCAGCACTTGAGGAAATAGTTGCCCCACTTTAAAGTGGGATCCTGCTCGGGGGCCAGCTCTGGATTTCAAAAAAAGAGGCAGGTGGACCACAGGTGCATTGTTATAACTCCAAACCTGCTGTGGTCTCTTCTCTTTGCTGAGAAGGTCAGTGAGAAGGGTAGAATGTATCAAATGTGGGGGAGGAGGCAGGGAATAGCCCCAAACACATCATAATGAGATGTGTGAGATTAAGCAAAAAGCATGGTGAATAACGAGCTCATCTGCCTGCAGTTACAGCATAAAAGGCAAAGATGATGAATAACCACAAAAGCTGCTATCTTTAAGACCTAGACAAAAGACAGTTCTTCAGACACCTGGTAGGGTTGCACCCAAAACAAAGTTTGTTAACCTCTCTTTTCCTTATTAGAAACATAGTTCTATTTAATAATGATGATACAAGATGGCTGAGAGCTGGCTGTGGTTTGAGGGAAGGAAAGGAATGGTACTATAGTTTGTCCTTCTCCTACAGGGGGTTGGGAAGAAAAGGGTTTGGGTTTTGGTGAAGGAGTTTAGTAGCAAAACCGCTTGCCACCAGAATTTCCTGGATCTCTGCAATTAGTTCTGAGCTTCCTGTGTCTGCAGTGTGGTAACAGAAATAACACACCTCCCCCCAAATCAGTGGAAAACGGTGAATGTTCAGCATATTTAAGTTGGGCAGTCTTAAAATCTAAGATTAGCCATTTGATGGAAAAAATAGTGAGCACTGAAATATTGATTTAGTGTTGCAGCACCTTGTTCTGTAACTCCTGCAGCTCTGCCAGCCTTCCTTGCCCCCTTTCTTAGGACATGCCTGCCATGTTGTCCCAGTTTGAGACAAATTTGGAGGAAACCTCTCAAAAGAATGTATCCTCTAATAGAAGGCAGATTTCAGCAGCTCCTCCCCCACCAGGTTTGGAAAAAAAATTCCTTGGAGGAAAGTGAAAAAACCCTATTTATTTAACAAGCAGGGTGCATGCAGGCACCAGAGAGAAGGAAAAAAAAAATAATGCTAAATAATGAAACCTCTAGCTGTGGAGAAAACCTGGTAAATTCAGAGTCCTGTCTGTAGGTGTGGCTCTGCTCTCTCTCTGGAGCTGGGGTGCGGTGTGAGCCCCTCCAGGCCATGGTGTAAGGCCTCCCTGTGATGTTCTGGTGTTGCTGAACAGTTCCAGAAGAAAAAAGAAGAAGCCACAGTCCCAGGAAAACTCCTTGCTTCAGCTAAGGAGCAAGAAGCTAGCTAAAAAGCAAGAGAATGCACCTCTCTTCCCTGCTGCAGAGCCGAGAGCTGGGGATAAGAGCGAGCGAGTTATCTGTGTTTTGAACACAGCTGCCCGAAGAATTCCACTGGCTCCTCCCTCTCCCAGACCTAGCTTTACAGGCACAAAACTCATGTCTGGCATAGGGCAGATGATAGGGAATACAGTATCATACAGTCACCCCAGGACACATATGAAGGTGTCTTTTCCTTAGATGATATAAGACAAAATGACTGGAATTAGGCATGACCAGCTTTTCTCTTAGTGCCAATAATGTTAGTGACTGCCTTTGAATGCAGAATTTTAAATATATTTGCTCTTTAAAAAATAAAAAGGCAACAACAAAACTCAAAAAATTCCCGGCAACAAAACAAAACCTTCTTCATAGTGATATTGGCTATTGTACTGCATGACCCTGAGTGTAGTTTACTGTATAACAAAGAAGTATTTTGCTTCCAGATGGCAGCATGGAGGAACATTAGCGAAATCAATATCACATTAAAGATTCAGGCTGCATTAGGTTGGTATGACAGATTATTTTCTCTGAGTGCTGACATCATGTTTCATTATGTCCATTCCTGGATCTTCATGAGGTGGTGATGGAGCTGACTCAGCCCTCCTGAGAAGTTCAGTCTCGCAGGAGATCCTCCCTCCACGGTGCTGTACCCAGCAGTGCTGTTGCCTGGTTATCTTTGTGGAGGCTGCAGCCATGGGGATGTCCTGGCACTGCTGTTTGCCTCGGGCATGGTGCTGGCTGGGATGCTCCTGGCAGGCCTTGCCAGATGGCTGAGTTATCCAAGAGTGGAAGGTAGGTGGGAAGTGGTCTATAGAGAGGTAGCAGAGGAAGGGTGATGCTGGGGAGGCCAACAGGATGGGGATTTCTTTGTTGTTGCTTCTGTAATGATTTGCATGATGAGGTGTGGTGCAATAGCAGGGTATTGGAGTGGGACTGAAGAGCCTCAGCCTTGCACCTTGATTACACCTCTGGCTCACTCTGTGGTCTTGAGCAATTTGCACTCACCTTTCCCACAGCTAAATCAAAAAATAATGCTTATTTATCCTTTTATACTACTTAGAGATGCCCAACGGAAGGGTGGTGAGTATTGTTATTCAGAGACTTGCATCTTTTTCCAACTTCTTGTATGAAGTTTTGCTCCTTAGAATTAAATATTTACATCTCTTAGTCTGGGAAGATTAATTTCCCACTTAAAGATGTTTCATGCTTGCCAAATTATTGGTTTAATGGTAATTATTCCAATGTGTTGCTGGAGAGGCTGCATCAAAGGAAAATGCCAAAGTGGTTTGGGATTCAAAGGCATGATGTTTTTCTGCATTGTGTACAGTAGCTAGTAGGAAGGGAGTTCCCTGAGTATCCAGCTATGTTTATAGGAAACTGTTGGTCTCAATCAACACAGTGCCTTCAAACCCAGATGTGAAAACTTGCAGTGTTGTTTATGCAGTTAAAGAGTTTTCATAATTGCATTAGCACATCTTGTAAAACTTCATCAAGTAGGGGAGGTAAGGTGAGAGTTTGTAAAGCAGCTGCATAACTCATTTGACTACAGATCAGATCAGTGATTTAAGTTTCTAACTTTAGATTTAGATTGTTTATACCCTTAGTATTTAATTTTGGATGTGCCATTATAAAGCTTCACTATGAAATGTGATTTTAAAATGCCTAATCAGCTATTTGTTCTTCAATTTGATTCTCCGTCAATGCAGAATTACATCTTCCCATCACTAATGAAGTAAATAAATCAATACAAATGACTTGCAGTCATAAAGTCTACTGAGTTATAAGCTTATGCAGCACCACCAAGTCCATAAAGGCACCATTTTAGTGCCTCATCTTTGGTTTATAAAGCAGCAAGTTGAAAAGTGAGGTAGTAAGGCTGGTGGGAAGTTATTAAGGCAAAATTTCCGTTCTGGAACAGTCCATTTTGGACTCTTTCCTGCTGTTCCGTTTGGAATATTCTCTGTGGGCTTTGCAGTCATTCCTGTCGTCCTCCACAGGGAGTGTGTGAGCTGAGGCTCCCAGGTCCAGTGGTGGTATCCACACAGACTTCCCAGCCCTTGGTGCTCTGGGCCTCTACTGCTTCTGCCCTCCTGCTGGCAAGTGTGGTTGTTTGTCGTCTCAACATTTGGACTTTTCTGTTGCTTTCTGCTTTTGGCACCCTCAGTGGTTTTTTCCTTTGGAAAAAGGATTGCTTCTCTACAGAGAAATGGATTTAACAGTCTGGAGTAAGCAGGTGATCAGTCACCATTATATACAATAAAATATATATGAAGCATATGTATATATATGTAAATTTTATAAATTCTAATATGCATATTTATAAAATTGTAGATTATATATGTCAAATGTATATGGGATGTATATATACAAGTATTTATTTAGACACATGTATAGGTATGCAAATGTGTATACATATGCTGTATATAAATAAATAGAAGGTTTTAATCCTGTACAGAAGAGGTTTTAAAAACTGCTCAGATGAAGACTTATTCTGACTCTGATGTAAGTTATAATTTTATTATTAATAATGTGTTTATTTTTAGTTGGATCCTGGAATCTCTGTGCAGGATTATGGCACTGTATAAAATAGATAGTAATCTCTTCAAGACACAAATGGAATAAACAAGGTGAATTGAAGGCAGAGGACAAGCAGACTTGGAAGACCTGGACTCTGCTGTTCTTTGCTTACACCTGTTTATTTGTGTAAGTAAAAGCATTAGCTTCCCAAAATCAGGATATAACATAATGATATGTTGTTATGAGGTAACAATTGTTTACATGTTTCTGCTGTAGTAAAAGCGATTTTTGTGTCTTTGTTTATTTTTTAAATTGCCGGTCAGTAAAGAAAAAACCTTGATTGTTTGCGCAGGGTTCCACTCGTTGTCTTCTGGTTGAAGTTCTTGTTAAAGAGATGGGACTATCACGGTTATTCACGATTTATTACTTAAAAAAACAAACAAGGCATCAGTCTCAGAGGCCTTGAGGTTTAGCAACAAGTCGCCATAACGAAAGATAGTCACGAGTTTCAAGGTTACACGGCAATTTATAACTTTTCGGTCCAATAAGCAATTAACGCAAAACTTGGTTTTGACTTGATAACCTATCACCTTTGGTGCATTTTACTGCAATGCGTCTGTGTTTCAACCAATTACCTGCTGGTTCATGTACACCTATATGCTTCTATTATAGCATCTAAATTCTTAACTTAAACTATAAATTCACATTACTATACTTAAAACTCTCCACCATATCACGCAATACATATTCTTACTTATAACTATAGAAACATAGGTTTATCGTTCTCTTGCTTAAGGTCTATATATCTTGTCATCACATCAGCCCAAGCTCTTTTTCCAGGGCTGTAAATCAAACCCATTATTGCCTGTAGAGTTTTTTACTCCTCTGTTTCCCACACCTGATGTTGTGGGTTTGGAGAGCAGTATGTGTTACTCTGCTACCTCTGGCTTTAAAGATTAAATCAGGGAACTATACAGTGCTCTGAGGATCTGATAACTGGTGGTAGCCAAGCAGAGACCTAAAGCCTGCCCAAGCAGTTTCACACCTGCATGAGGAGGTGGTGCAGTGCTGGAGGTGGAGCTCAGCAGCGAGGCTGTGGTAGTGCACACTCACTCTGCTATTTGGTCATGGTCTGATGGATTTCAGTTTATGTCTAGATCGGATCAGAGGCAGATCTGGGAAGGAAACTGAGTTTTCAGTCTCATTCACTTAGGAAGCTTTAGCTTGATGAGGGCTAGAAATAGCTGGAAGCTCAGTTTGACTCATGTTCTGATTGAAACAGTTGTTTGCTAGCCTTGTCCAAAGGCAAATTCTCGTTGCGTTTAGCATGATGTGTGTCCAGCAGAGCTTGCGTTGTGACTGCTGATCTGCAGCAGCCCTACTCACTCTGTCTGCAGATGAGCTGCTGGCTCCTCTAATCTAAATTACAGATTTTGTGTCCTAAAATGGATGTTCCCTGACTTTCTAGGGCATGGTTCTAGGAGTTGTTGAGAGATGCTCCTGTTTGGCTGCCTTTTGAGTTTCTTCCATTCCATGGCACAACTCAGTTCCATGGCCTCTTGTACACTGCCACAAGAACTAAACCAAAAAACAAATTGAAGAGGAATGCTGATTTACTGAATTCTGATTAGGAAGAGTAAAATAAACATGGGATGCAAAGGAAATCACTCACTACCTCCCACCATCAGGCTGATGATAAGTGATGGCTACCTGGGACAGGCTTTCTCCAGTTTAATCAGAGAGTTTGGTGTTCTGTGGTCTGGGTTACTTCTTTGGGCATTTGGGGCCAGCTGTCCCAGCTGCATTCCCTCCCAGCTTCTTGCCCACCCCACTCACTGAGGGGACAAGTTGGGAAAAAAAGGTGGCCTTAATGCTCTACAAGCACTGCTCAGCAGTTGCCAAAACACTGGTGAGTTACCAACGCTATTTAACCACAGATCTAAAACCCAGCACCATCTGGGCTGCTGTGAAGGAAGTTAGCTCCATCCCAGTATACCATGATATGGTTAATTTGAAGATTCCTTTTGTATCAGCATCTGTGAGCTAATATTTAATTAAGGGAAATTTTTAATGTTAACGAACTTTCATTTCACTTACTGTAACTGTGGGTAGTCGGTAAAAAGAAAATACTTGGTTTCCTTTTTTTTGCTCTCTGAAATGCAGAATTGGAGCAGGTGAAATGTAAGGAATAGAAATAAAAACTGGTTCCTTTTAATAAGTGCAAGCTTCATACTTTTCTTTTGCCAAGCATGCAACTTTCTTTGCTGGAATATTTTTTCATTTGTCTTTTCTTAGGTAGAGATGAATTGTTCATTGCCACAACTGAAATGCCCATGTGCAGCATATTGAACAGACAAATTCTGTTCAGGTGGTTTTGTAAATGAATTTTGTGTGGAAAGGTTCAGATGCAGGAGCTCCATAACACCTTTTTTAACACCGTATTAATTCACTAGGATGGAAGTTTATCATGTCATATAAAATGAAGCACTCTCTCTTGATGTACACTCCATTCATGATAACACCTAATATATTGTGCTTCAGTGACAGCTTTAGTGGGAGTCTGTTTCCACTCTTCAGTTCTGTGATGATTGTGGGTATTACAGCTCTCTGCATGCATTAACTAAGAACCTAAGGTGCTGTAGTCTTGGTCTGCTTCCTTGGTTAGACATGGAATAAAAGTTAAATTGGAGTTTATTGGCGCAGAGGATGTAATGCTGTGTTCAGCAGCTGGGTGAACTTTTACTTGGAATATTGAAAATAATGTTTTCTGGAAGATACCAGTATCCTTTTCTGCCTTTTATTGTTTTTGCTTCTACTGCAGTAGAAAAGAGAATTTGCGTAAGACTTCAAAACCGTCATGATAGTTCAGAATTTATGTGAGACTGGAGGGTAAAGTTAAGGGCTTTTGCAGATTTACCCTTGCTCTTTGATCTGTCTTTCTAAAGATGATCTTAAATACAGCAAGTGCCATGTTGAAGGAAACATAACCTGTTGTCTGCTCCTCCTGTTTGCACTCTTTTGATTCTGTTTAGCCACATCTTTTTAGGCTTCACTAATGTGAATGGATGATTTTATTTGGGAGTGGGGGAAAAGGTGTGTATTTTGTTTAAGCTCTGTAAAAAGAAGGCTGCTTCTTGAGAAAACAAGAGGAGGTTGTGGAAAGGGAGATGGTGTTTTTAACTTCCCTCCTGCCTAATTAGGGGTACAGAGCAGGCTGGTGCTCTGTGTATGCAAGAACTTGTTTCACCACATCTGTCCTTGCATTGTCCTTCACTATGTTATTTCTCTTATGTGAATGGCTCTCCAGGCTTTGTGGTACTTCATGTCTTCTTGGGAAGACTAGGGAGAACGTCATGTGTGTCATGGGCACTGCAGTCTGCAGGAACAGTTCCACGGGGGAGTGATTTTTGATACAAATTTGGGGAAAACGCTACCTTAATGGCCGGTCCTACAGGTTGACTGAGGCAAGATATCTGTAGTTGAGTAATCTACTGTTTGGCAGACTGTCTAACACTTCCTCTGTTGAAATAGTACAGAAGAGAAATTATGTAGGAAATATGATGTTGATCTAATAATGCTATTATTGATCTTCTAATAGCAAAAAAAGTGACATGCTGCAAGATGAGGAAAAACAGATGCAGAACTGCTGGAGATCTGGGTTTAGCATTCTAATATGTCTTGGGAACAGGCACTTTGAATGTTTGCATTCCTCTAGATGGTTCTGCAAATCATTTAAGAAAAATTGATCAGCTTATTTTCAGTTCTGTGTGTCTGTAACTGGTTCAATGTAACGATGCAAGAGATTTCTGGAAATAAGGGCTGGTTCTGCATCAACTAAAGCAAGTGGAGAATGAATCTCATAAGCAAAATATTCCTGTATTTGCACCTTCTTGACTTTTTGCATCTTCTTGACTTTTATTGATAATTGGTTTTTGGCAAGCATATTCAAGAAGCAAGTCATGAAGGAAATGTCAGGATCTGTTTGACACATTGCTTAAAGTAGTACTCTGAGTGCTGTGGAAAGATGGGAAGGTGTAGTAATACAATTAATGGGAGAGGTAGAATGAGAAATTTAGCCTGTTTAAGTATCTGTATAAGTGTTGCTGGTGAGGTGCAACTTCTTGGTTCTCTGCCATCTATGATATAATCACTGTGCTTTACCATGTGGTTGGAGGAGGGCTGGTTGTTTTTTCAACTTTGTGAGGATGTTCTACTGCTCCTTCAAATCTAGTATCCTCAGTTAAACATGAGAATTTGTTCTTCTTGCAATTAAAAGGTTTAAAATGTTAACCTTCTGTGTTTTCCTCTTCTTTCCTCTGTAGTCAAGTTCGTTACCATCGTTCTTGGCAGTAAACTGTTTAATTAGTAAGCTTAATGCATGCCCTTAATTCCCTTTTAAGCAGAAACAGAATGTCCTGGTTTGGGTTGGGACAGAGTTTTTTTTTTTCTTCAGAGTAGCTGGTTTGGGGCTGTTTGGATTTGTGACCAAAACAGTGTTGATAACTCAGGGATGTTTTGGTTATGGCTGAGCAGGGCTTGCGCAGAGTCAAGGCCTTTTCTGCCTCTTGCCCGACCTCACCAGTGAGTGGGCTGGGGGTGCACAAGGAGTTGGAAAGGGACACAGCTGGGACAGCTGATCCCAACTGACCCAAGGGATATTCCAGACCATATGGCATCATGCTCAGCATACAAACTAGGCGGAAGAAGCAGCAGCGTTGGTGGGGGGGTGTTCAGAGTGATGACATTTCTCTTTCCCCAGTCACTGTTATGTGTGATGGAGCCCTGCTGTCCTGAGGAAGGCTGAATGAATACCTGCCACCAATGGGAAGTGGTGAATGAATTCCTTGTTTTGCTTTGCTTGTGTGTGGGGATATTGCTTTAGTTGTTAAACTGTCTTTTATCTCAACCCATGAAGTTTTTTCCCCTTTTTACGCTTCGAATTCTCTCCCCGATCCCGCTGGAGGGGAGTGAGAAAGCAGCAGTTTGGGATTTTGTTGCTGTCTGGGGTTAAACCATGACACAGTCCTCGACTGAAAACTGTAATGGCAAATAATAAAATTAATGGGAATTCATTCCTTCTGTCAAGGGTGGAATGATTTATCTTTTGGGACAGTCAATAACAATGCTATCCCATGCCTTCAAGTAAGTTTGAGATGGTTAAGTAGGGAAACAAAAGTCCTGCCTCCTTTCCTCTCTGCTGTCTGAGTGCTCAGCTGAACTTCATCCACCCACCCCTTTCATTGGCTCTGCCTCTGAGGACAGCTCCAGGTGATGTGACTGATGTAAAGGCTGCCTTTCTGTATTTAGTGGTTTGACAGTTATTTTGAGCTTAAAATGCAAATTTGACTTTTTGACTCTTTTTTTCTTACGTGTGTGACGATGTTCTCATGCTGAAAAGACGTAATCAAGCCAGTCTTTGATCTCAGACATTGTTAAAGCAGATGGAAATTATTCTTTCAGGGGAAGCTGGGAGTTACAGGAGACTAACTGTAAGTGAATATACATTTTCCAGGTGTATGTTTAAACAAAATTATGATTTTTGGTGTATTCTGAATAGATGTTTTTTTATCTGTCATCTGATATCCAGATCTCTCCATTTCATGCTCACCTGCTGGCCAGAGCCAGCAAATGAGGATATTTGTGAGGACAACACTGAGGCCTGAGTAAAGATCCTCCAAAGTAAATCAAGGGGTTCCTGCTGGCACCCACAACTGCTTCATCAGGGTATATGCAAGTGGTGGTGATATCTGATGTGCTCTAGATTTAGGTGAAATCAGTGGTTCCAGTGGCATTTTGGAGTGCACCTTATTCTGTATGGCTGAAATTTGTTTTTTGGTGTGTACATGTACACAGATATCATTGCATGTCTCAGTACTGTTTAAACTGAAGAATTTGTGTCTGTTTAAAAATGTTTTTAAATTAAACAGGCAAGCTTCATAGCTCAGTCGCCGTTTCAGATTTTAGTAGTGTTTTTCAAATGGTTAAAAGAAAGAGAAAACATTTTCATTACCATGGCCTGAAAAGGAAAAAGTAATCTCTTGATCTAACGAGAAGCAAACAGATTATAATCAAAATACAATAATGGGCTGAAACACAAATGAGTGAGTACAAAGAGCTGATTTTCATGTCTCCTGCCTTTTTAAATCAAATTTATTTTTGTCTGAGTTCAGTCACAAACACTTGTACAACAGGAAGGACAAAAGGGTCAGGCTGAGGACAAAGGACTGAGACTGCCGTGGCGAGCAATCCCTGAAGCAGCAGAAGCACTCGAGGTGCTTTTGTGATGAGAGAAGTCCTGAGGATTGGTAAACTCGCAGGGCAGGGTTCAGACTCGGGCACGAGCTAAATACAGATTTGCAAACAGAGCAAGCAAGAGATATTGGCAGCTCCAGGAAGGGTGAAGGCAAGGGAAGGTATGAGTAGTGTTTGGCTGGAAGGACCCAAGGGAGGCTTGTGTCCTTCTATCTGGGGATGCTTGGAGCAGTGGAGCTAATGGTACCCAGGGCTGCCAGCTCAGATCTAAGGTCTTCAAATCATACCATGCCTGGATTACCTTGTCACAAGCCATCACTGCAGAGCCTTGGGAGCTAAAATTGGATTGGCATTTTGTGTTTAGTGATATTGCAGGGTTGCATTCCTTATGAATGTGAAGATGGCTGGGGCTTGAGGTGTGAAGAACGGTGCAGAAAAAAATAAAAATACTCCCTAAATAACAAAATGGCTGGATTTTAGGCTGGACTTCAAGATGGTTTTCCATGATGGTGTTTGTAACTAGTTAATATTTTTGGCTCAGGGATCAGTAAAGAGCCAGGTGGAAGCCTGCCCATGTCATTGAACAGTCCTTGGCAGGGCATTTTATCTTTCCTTAGTCTGATTTCTATATGCCATAGAGGAAAAAATTGCCAGTAGAGTAAGAAGGGGAGAAGGAAGGAAGGAACTAAAAAAAAAAGCCCTCTGAGTGCCAAATCTATCATCTGCTTTATTAGTATGTCATTTGCTGTGTTTACTGAAAACTCCAGTCATGCTGGGAGTTACCCATCCGATATGATCCATGTGCTGTGGCTCTTTCTCTGAATAAATGTGATTTTTATCAGCTCTGTTTGCAAGATGGAAAAATCATGCGACTTCTGCTAAAGCCTTTACTTTGACTGTCTCAGCTAAGGTACTGGAAATACCAGTTCTGAGAGGATCTTAAGGATAAAAAGGAACTATGAATTTTGTCTTTTGGGTGAGAGAGAAACAGAGCTATCAGAGCTGCAGCTAGTATAGTTTATGCATTTTTTCAGGAAAATTAACTAAGAGTTAAGACCTAAGAGGACAGGGCTGCATCTTCAACAAACAGACTGAAAGCACGTTCGTACCGTGATGGAAAGAATCAGTTTAAGAAAGCAACAGGGTGTGAGTAACTTCAGGTGTATTCCATTGTCACGACCCCCGTAAAGCATGTAGAAGAAAAGGGAAGAATGAAATACCCAGCTCCTCATCCATAAGCTAACTGAAATAATAGTAACTTTCGGGGATTTTTGTGCAAGAAAGCCCTAGCTTGTTTTATGTTTTCATCTACATTATTCCAAGCTTAAGTATTCAGGGACTGTGTTTCAACTTCAAGACAGATTGGGCTGCAACCCACTTAAGGCAGGAGTTTATGGAAGACAGTATGTGTGAGATGAGCCCAGCAGTGCTGTCATTATAGACGTGAATCCCAATTATGGAAGGGAATATTGATCAGCCATTCCACCAGCCATGGCAGATCTGTCCCCTGGACAAAGACTGCAAGGCTTCTTCCTGGCATGCTCAGTTTTGTGCTAGTTTAGACTAACCCAAGGATCTTCACCTGTGCTATGTAACCTTTACTGCACTGCTTCCCTCCTGTTTGGTATCTGTGGGTTTGGACACAACATGTTAAGTTTGTTAAATGTCTGACTAGGCAAGAACCTTGGCAATCTCACCATCAAAACCTGGGTAACAGAAAAGCTCATTATTCAGTGTATTATCTCCTTTTTCTTCCAGACAGAAGCACTGCCTAGGAGTTTCGTGTTTCATGTCTGTGTACTTATCATTATGACTTCTTAAATCTTCCACTTCTGCCAATTAAAGCAAGGTTTATGCATACAGCTGGTACAGGGCTCTGGGTGCTATAATCAAATCCTTTTTCTTCACAAGAATGAATTATATTTTCATCCTTATTTTTGTCTAGTGCTTAGACTTGTCACAGAAAGAAGCTGACAGGCAGAGGGCACTTTGCTGCTGTGTTTTCTGGCTGTAATTGAGTTCTGTCCTTATGAAGTAACTGATGGAAAAGAATCTCTGTCCCTTGTGATCAACAGGTGTCATACTGAGTGTGCCTCATGGATGTTATCTCCACAGACAGATTGTAGGCACTGCTTGGGTCATTTTGTGGTGTTTTATATAATTTCATGTTACTAGCATCTTATTCCAAAGATTACCTGTGGATAATTTTCTTTTGCTTCTTAAACTGGCTCTTGATACAGCTGTGTATCACTTCAAAGTACAAAGATTTTAGTTCTATATAAATGCATAATTTATAAATTTATAAAATAGAACATTTGAATTAATAAAACATTTGTCTTACTGACTTTGAAGTTAATTTCTACCTCCTAAAAACCCCAACCTTCCGTTCTGTTTGCTAGGAAGTAGTGGGATCTCAGTTGCTCACATGTCTCAACAATATGATCCTACAGTTGTTTGCTGTTGCCAGACCTGGGGGACAACCCAGTGCCTTTGCTGGAGTTGGCTGTCTGTAACCTTAGGTCAGAATTCAAAAATGGGCTAAAAGTCTCAGTACAGATTTTTATTCCCTTCCATGAGCCATAGCAGCAATACAATGGATATTAGTTTTGTTAGTAAAGGCATAAAACATTTGCAATCAGATTAATCTGATTTTTGTGAATTGGAATGGTGAAGTATACAAGAGTATTTGATATATAATAGATGCTCTTGGAGAACATGTGACTTCTAAATGAGAGAAATGGATGCATAGGCAGCAATTGCAACTCTCCTGTTACTTGCTCTACACTCCTGAATTAAAGATGCAAATTAATCTGCATATACCTCTTCGAATATATTAAGGCATGAAGATTCATTAACTGTTTTCTGAAGAGAAAGCTTTTCAGATTAGGCAGCTGTCAAACATATTAACTCTCTTCTGAAGGAAGTTGCAAGAAATTTGCTTTCACTTGTGTATTTAGTTGCATTTCTAATCAAGGAGGGAGAAGGGGATTTGTAGACATGTGCCAAAAGTATGCAAGTTGAGTGAAAGCCTCTGGTCAGCTGGCAGAATGTTCCTCTGATCCTGCTGAATGTGTATTAGTAAAATCAATGCAAATATATTTCTCATGCAGTTTTCTCTTTTAGCCTCAAGTTCTGTAATTTAGCTGACTGTAACACCAGAGAAACTAGAGAAGAATAAATTGGCTCAGGGAAAAGCTCTCATCACAGGTAGGTGTTAGATAAATGAGAGGTGCAGTGGAAAGAATCCTTGGACCACGATATCCAGGCAGTGGCTGTCCTTTATAACTCTGCACTTTTAATACCCTTATTATTCATAGAGCTACTACATTTTCCTCATTGCTCACTACTCTGCTGTAGTCTGGTCTATAGGAGGGTTAAATAGATGATTGTACCAAAATGAGGAACTTGATATATTCTATTCTGTATCTTATTAGAGGAGAAGTGATTTCAGGTTATGCATGGAAAATAGGAAGCTTCACTGAGATAAACAAGCTTGGATTACATTAGAAATATAAAATATTCATCAAGTATATTGATGTGGCTTTATTCTAGGGACAAATTCTGGAGCCCCTCAGTAAATAGACAATACATGCATTAAGAGCTTTTCTTGTTAAAGGTAATATATTTGGAATTGTTATTGTCGAAAACAGTGCTTCAAAATACTTCATTTTGTTTGTTGTTTTCACTGGAAGAAGCCATAGAGGAACTCTTAGGCTTCTCTCTCCTCTACTGAGAGCAAAGTATAGAGGTTAAAATAACCTTTTGTGCATTTGAAGAGACAAGCTGGTTTAGCTTTTGGCTAAAAAACAACTCTCTCCAGAAAAAAAGATGCTCTGCAAGTGTATTTTCTTGGATCAACAGTTAGGAGGCCGATGGCAGCCTGGAATCACGTACCTCTGACCCAAGCAATGTTATGACTTATGCTGTGGAGGAAGGCGTGGGGACCAATCAGTTTCTGATTTGAGGTGCTTCTGCCATCAGGGCTGTGACCAGCCTGTCCTAAAGTATCAGAATGTGACATGCTGGGTAAGAGAAATGCCTTGTTGAAACAAAGAGCTTTAAATCTAGCAGCAAACAGCTGTCAGATGAACATCCCTAAAAACAATTTTGAGTCAAGATTGGGAACATAGTGGAAATTTATTTGCCATGTTCAAAGAAACAAAAATTTTCAGGCATTCATATATACTGTAACATCCAAGAAGTCCATAGACACTCCCAGAAGTCTGCCCAATTTATTGCATCATGGTATAGGTGTTTTGTTTCTTTTAATTACTACCAGAACATCTAATGTATCTTTGTTTAATGCATAACCCGACTTTTATCCAGCTAAACAGTGCTTTATTAAATTTGCTGTCCTGGTTAGACAATTACTGTTGATTAAGTTTTCTGGGGTGTACAAGCCTATGAAGTGTCTCCCTTACTGCACCTGCAGTGAATTAATCGAGTTTTCTGGTGTGTATAGGCCTTTGACTCCTTAACTCTCTCTAGATATCTTTCTTGTTTTATGTCGTCTAATTCATGTCTAGTTATATGACAACCATTAAACAATTCTTTATTGAATTTTGTTCTTAAGCTATTAAGTTCTCTAAGGGATATGGGTCCATGGAGTTCCCTTCTGCAGGTGCGGTGAGGCATTTCCTCAGGGTTTTGTACTGACACTCAGACAACACAGATCTAAATCAAAACCAGCTAAAATAACACAGTTGAACATTCCTTAACTAATTAAACATAGTTGGTTATAAAATTTTTAAAGAACCACGAAACTCCTTAACTGGCTGTCATTGTTCTGGGTTCTAGTCTATTTCACTTTTATTTCCATCTAGCGTATCTGCTCCTGGGTAGTTTTTTGGGAGACAACTGCATGAGGGCAATTATTTGAGCCTGGTAGGAAAAGTGAGGACCCTGAAGTAGTGCTTGGCTTTGGCTGTGATGGCACAGTAGGACAGATTGGGTAGAAACTTGAATGCATGTTTTGCTCAGGATTATACGCTTCCTAAATTTGTTGCTGGAGGAAAACAAA
Source organism: Rhagologus leucostigma (assembly GCA_013397725.1). Classification (NCBI taxonomy): domain Eukaryota; kingdom Metazoa; phylum Chordata; class Aves; order Passeriformes; genus Rhagologus; species Rhagologus leucostigma. The sequence continues at coordinate 884,853 of VZTD01002084.1, read as the reverse complement.
TTAACTTGTTTTGAATTTTTATGTTTAAATGACTTCAGCTTTTTCTTTCATTGGAGCTGTGCTAAGTTATGCTTTTGATACTGCTGCAGATGGCAAATAAAACTCAATTAGTCAAAAAAGATACTGTGGTCTTGTGAGATCGTTCCCTAATTTGCTAATGGCATGGAGTTTTGTTGAAAAGCAGGCTTGCATTTGTCTCTCTGTATTAAACTGAACACTAAGCTTCACTGGGGGAAACAGACCAAGAACCCATTTCTTTTGTGAAATATTCATTATTGCGTATTACTGTCTCTAAAACATAGTTGGAAGATTGGCTGTTTTGAAAGTAGTTAACTATTATCAGATTCTTCCAAAATACTGCTACGGGTAGACTAAATATAATAGAAGTACCCAGAATTGTGTTACCTCACCTTCTATTTAATGACTTTAAAAAAAGATTGTTTATAGATGATACTATATTACTGGCATATTTAGAGTTATGTGAGTTTCCCTGAAATGGAATAACTAAGAAATTTTCAGTTTTAGGGTTGTGAAAAACACCTAGGATAGTATATTGGTTAGTATATCTGACTGGTCTTTTTTTCAGGTAATAGTGAATCTGTCTGTGAATAGGCCAGACCTTATTCATCTGGAAATAATTACTTGAGTAGCTGCAAGGAGAAAGTAAGGAGTAGTTCTGTCCTAATCCAGTGAAACATCTTCTTTGTTATTAGTGCCATGGAAACCTGGAGGCCTGTTTATAGGCTAAGGTTATCACGTGCTTAAGTGCTTTCCTGGATTGAGAATTCTTTTGTATCTTTATTGAAAATCCACTTAAAGAAAAACTGGATCAATCTTGTTGCTGTTTTGGCTCCTAAAACAGGTTTTGCAGTGCTGCTGCTTTTGCTCTACTAATGCTAAGTCTCCTTTGTACTGCTTTTATTGTTCTTCATGACTTGAAGTGAACCTGATTCCTTTTTTCAACCCTTTTAGGGTGAAATGCATTGCTTACACTTAGAGAACAATGATACTGCTGACAATGTCAGTGCAGGGAACTTTTTTGATGTTTACATTCATCTTACATGCTGAATAAAATCCCTACCACTTCATATGGCCATTAAGTTTGTATATTTTACCATGTAGGAGAGTAAATCTGCATCTTAAAACATCACCTGAGATGTCTTGAGCTTCCATTTGAATTTGGTAGGGCTGAAATTTCTAGAACCCGCTTTAGTCTTGAGATCCTTCAAGATAGTTGTCATTCTCTAGGTCCTGATTAAGATAAAAATCACGTTTGACAGAAGCATTAGTTGTATTTGGGGGAAAGGAAAAGGGAGGACAGATGAAAATAAAGAATGTTTAAGTTTTCTAATGTGCTTCTTCAGGACAACATTTTACAAGGTAAATGTGTATATACTTATTCTTACATCTTGAGCTGCTAGGGAGTTGAGCAGCTGTTTAACTATGCAAATTCAAAGCATAAGTAGAGCTACTAGTCAAGATTTCTGAAGGGTATGTATGACCTCACCTATGATTAATGCTGGCCCTAAGGCAGTGGGATGAATCCAGCTCCCTCTAAAGACTTCGATCAATGTGTTTATTTAAGCGAGTGTAGTAATTGCTGCATCTGGTTTGCTTTTAGGAATGAGGTTTTTGTATCACCAAAAAATGTATCTGTAAATTATATCTATAGAATAGGGAGTGTTAGCTGTTTCTGTAGTAGAGAAGGAACATCTTTAATGGAAAGTTGTATGATGGGAGGGTGTATTTGTTTGTGGTTGGGGATTTTTTTGGAAGGGGTGAGGTAGAGGTGATGCTTCTGCCACTGGGAGACCCTGCCTCTGGAAAAGAATTAATCATTCCTTAAGTTGTGTTACCTGACCCTAGCAATTATTCACAGTCGAACTTTTATTTCATGACCTGAAGGAAAACATAGCAAGATAAAATCTGTGGATCCCAGTAATTCTTAAATTTATACAATAACGTTTCACATAATGCAACTGCCTAAATGCAAGCTTGTGAGTGGCTTGTGAGTGAGTGCATGATGTAGGGATGCCTCACAGCTCTGAAATTACTTCTCTTAAGGGGTGAATGAGTAACTAACCTAAATAAAGTCTTGATGTCAATTGACTTAAATTCACTCCACAGCAAAGTTCTTACAGGTACCTGGAAGAAGAGAAATGCAGGAAACTGCTTATCTAAATTGATTCTCTGGAATCTCAGAACCCTGTGGGTAAATCTCTATTCCAAGACAGCAATATATAAGAAAGATGGTAAAAATAGTCTTGAATAAGCAATGAAGACATAACATGGGCAGATATTCTGGTTTCTTGTGTTGGATAAAGTTCATATGACTATGAAATCCATTTTTTGGCAGGAATATTTTCTCATGTAGGAACAACAGTTGCCTGGCTTAATTCTCACCTTCTGTCTTGGTTTTCTGGAATGAGTTGGAAAGAGACATCATTAGAAATTACCTTGTTCTTTCCTTGCCATTAACTTCATCTGCTCTGTAGCATTGATGACTTCAGGTGGGCAGATGCGTTTCCTTTTCTGACGTTAGGCATCTCAAAATGCATATATTCCTTACTCTGAGCCCTGAAAATGCAGGCTCTAGGTATGAAAAACTGTAGGGATTTATCATTTACTTGAAAACTACTTTACCCAAGAACCTGGAAACATCTGAGAGTTTGAAGGGGAACAGTATACCGAGCAAAGCTCACACTGATTTTGGTGCTTGATCCAGCTCATTCCCAGCTAACTGGGTGCATCTGTATGGCACTGGACAATGTTTTCTATCTCACTTTGCTTTGTGCTATCAGTGATGTTCTCATGGACCCCATCCTGTTGGTGGAGGCTGATACAAGGACAGCCTGTCTCTTTGAGCTGTAAGAAAGGCTTTTGTGTCACTTACAATGTAGCTTTTCTCTTCCTCTTTTGGGATAATGTAAAAAAAAAAAAAAACCTCAGAACATACAGCAAACAAAAACCTCAAACCAAAGAAGAAAAAGACAAGTCTTCTTTTCCCAGACTACTTAGCTGAGAAATTGTACTTTGAGCATATTCATGTCGTGCCAGATTTTTATCTGTGGGTGGCACTTCATGCTCACTCTTTCCTTGGAGCCCAGAGGGTGTTCTTGGTGGCTGCAGCTTTTCCCAGTGCAGTAGGTCAGTCTGTTCCTTGGACCATGGGTCTCCTGTGGCCAGCTGAGGAGGCACCTCTCTAAGCTGCTTTAGGTTCAGTGACTGGTTCTTCCTATATCTTCCTATAATATCTGTGTGATTCTATAAACACTTGTTGTTGGAGATCTAAGCAGTTGGATCAATACCCCCTCCTCTATCTGTGTGCTCCTTATTTCACCCGTGGCCAAGGCACCAGGTGGGAAGCAGGGGGCTGACAAGTATCACAGGCTGGCCTTCCTCCCCTGGCAGAGGTAAGGCTGTACCCTCTGTTCCTTTAGCACAAAGGTATGTACAGTAGTTACTGGTAGTATTTTGGATTCAGAACAATTGGTTTGATTTCTTAAGTCATACAGAGCTCATTTTTATTAAACTACCTAATTCACTGAAGTATCAGGTTGTCTTTGTCATCTTATTTCTTTAGCATTTATCAGTAAAGAAAATCATTTTCTTTCTGTCTTATCTTCTTTTCTGCAATTTATCAGGAAGGTGTTTCAGTCAGATTTGGTGTTGATGGCAGCCACAATTCACAGCTGCTTTTTAATTTTTTTTTTTTTACCCTCCTACTCGTGTCCCTGGAGCTGGTCTGTAGCTGAACAGAAGGCTGATAATTCCCCAGTGAATTTCCAGGACTGCTGAATGAATAAATTGCGTAGGGGAGTGAGTGGGAGGGAAAACACTTCTTCTTTGTTGTGGCTTTTTTTTTTCTTCAATGAAAAATGTATTATTAAAACAGTGAAGCAAATAAGTATAGAAGTCAGAAGCACCAACTATAAAATGAGCTTGAAATGCGCAGGATATAATATCCAAGAACAGTTGTTCTTTAGATAAGCCATATGATTTTTTTTTTCCCAGAAGAAGTTAAAAGCAATCCATGCTTAACATATGCATGGAAAATAATCTTTAGTATTTCATTAGGCTACTTTATATTACAGGCTGTCAATTTGGACAGAATCCAAGCAGGGAGGGGAGTTCTTAAGAGCAGCCCTTCCCCTATCTCCCTCCCCCACCTCAGTTAAGTACAAGATCCAACTACTTTAAATGTGTTTGCATGCTCTCACTGCAGTGAATATCCCCATTTATAATTGCTACATATACATACATATCCACACATAACAGTGTTTATAAATACTGAAAAGTATTCCTTACCGTTGTCATAAAGCGACTATTTACGGCATTTCAGCTTGGTTTTTTTTTAGGATGCTGCTGATGTATACAAGAGCAACAAAAACTACTCCCCAAACCTTGAAGAATCTGGTGCTGTCAATTTGATGCTCAGAAAATACAAGCTGTGCAGACATGAAACCTCAGTGGAATAATAGGAAAGACATTTTGGAATAATAGGTAGAAAAGGATAGGTGATTCAAACCAGCTTGTTTAGTCAGGGAAGAGAAATTCAGGCCCCAGACCATTACAGAAGATATTGTGAGTAAACCCAGAGGGTTACCTGCAAAAGGAAATGAGATATTTTCTGGCTGATGGAGTAAGCAGAGTAATTAGGTGTGAAAGTAGGCTTATCAAAAAGCAGCTTGAAAATATAATTGATGGGTCTCTAATTGGCTCCTAGCAAGGAAAGAAGGGACAGTAAATGGAAGGCAAAATACCTGATTTTTTTTTTGTCAGAGGTGTTTTTATTTTTAGTGTTAAAAAGACAGATTGCAGGCTTGCTTGCCCATCATGCTGGCACTGTGGGCATATGTTGTATGTGATCATTTTCCAGCTGACCCAGACATTGAGGGCAGTTTTAATGTAGAGGAATGATCATCTTTGTAGGAGCTTTTCATTTTACCCAGTGTGCTGTGAGATTCCAGACTTAGGTTTCAGCTTCATATGAACTCTTTGGCATGCAGGAATTGAGTGGCATTCGTCAGTGAAAGCAGAAAATTGGCCTGCAATTGTTAGAAATGTGCTTAGAATTACTGAGTGTTTTTCTCCTTATTTTTTTCCTTCTCATATGTTTTCAGAAATGTGGTTCTTCGGTGCTTTTCAGTAGGCTAAAATGAAAGATGAAACCTAACCAGCCTTGAAACTGAATTTCCTTTAGCTATCTGTGTCAGCATCTTGTGTGCTGCCTATTTCCCCATCTCTCTGAAGAGCTGAGGATGCTTTTGTGGATGAAGAAATGTGACTTTAAATGTTTGAGCCTCATTCCTTATTTCGCCTCAAAAATCATGAGTAATCTATGCTAAAGAGGGATCTGGTGTAAAGAGCAGTCCAGGATATTTCCTTCAGATGCAGTTTTAGAAGGGGCAGCAGCTTTGTTCAATAAAATTGATCAAGGTGTTAGGATGCACAAATGCGCTGCTGTCTCTGCCACGTCAGGAGATTAATTGCTATTGCCATGGAGTTGTCTGTGCATCCTGGACAAGCAATTTGCTCTTCTCACAAAATGGATGTTAGATGTGCTATTAGTGAGAAAATGGGGAAGGCAAATATCTGGTAAATTCAGTGAACCTTTCTTTTGAAGTCGAAGCTCGTGTGGTGTTCTTACAGCGCCGTGTATCTTGTGTACCCCAAAATTAGGACTAGTCTTGCTCTGAGCGGCTGTCACAGTAGTGGGAAAGTTAAGGATCTGAAAGGACATCTGTCTTACAGCACTGAGGTTCATTTCTTCTCTTCACTCCCATCTCCCATAGCATTTCCTGGTTATCTGTCTGTTACCCTTCCTGCTGCTTTACAACTGATACAGATCATTTCCCATGGGACCGGGAGATCTAGGCTCTCTTGCCATGGTCACATATGCTGGGAAGAAATTTGGGGCCAATGCTATTGATCCTTGTCTGTGAAGAGACAGAAAATAACAGTCAAAATGTATATATTCAGCCAAGTAGCCTTTTTTTAAAAAGAAATCCTTTATTTGCAATCCTAGTGAAGAAAGTGAGGCAAGTCTGGCACCCCTGGAACTCTGTCCTGTTAGTGGGTTTAGGCTTTTGGCATTAACATTTTTTTTCCTTCTATAAATATACTTACGTGGGTGTGTGTAGCTAAATATAATGTTGTAGTAGCATTATCTAGTTTTTAAACTAGTGATAGTTTTTTAGGCTCTAATTCTGTGACTACTGAAGATATGGCAAAGACTTGTGATAAAACATTCGAGTATAAAATAAATTATATTTTTTCCCCATTCTGCTTTCCTCATGGCTATTACCGATTACCTTCTTGGTGAACTACTTGAAATGAAAATAAAGAAACTTAATGCAAGAGAAGCTTAGTGGAAAAAAGACTGTGTGTTACTTTACTGAATAATGGCCAAAGATCAGTGATGGAAGCTCTGGTATCTTGTAAATGGAGAATTGCCCTAAAAAAATCCATAGCAAACAAAACCTGCATGGAACATGTACCCCTTCGTTACATGTGTTAAACTGTATTTTAGGAAACTGACTGGGTCTTCCTTGTATGATTTCTGCTTATTCTACATATGAATAATATTTTTTAGGAAGCTTTGTAATTTCAACACTGTCCTTCACAAACTGAGTGAATGCCACCAGTGCTGGCTTTTAACACGCACTGTCATCTGCTCATCTTTCAGGGACCTTTGTAAAGCACTTTGAGATTGCTTTAATGGGACCTCCTTATTGCAGGTGTAGTGTCTTATCTTAAAACACTTCTAGTAATGTACTGTTATTAACGTAAGGGTTTCTTTCTGGTTCAGCAGAAATAATAGGGCGAGTAGCCAGGCCATCACTCACTGTCAGTGTTTTAGCAGCTTAAAATCTAATTAGTTTATCTCAGAACTGCTCTCTGTAAGTAGGGGTTTGCCAATTTAAGTTCTGTGTACAGAAATGCACTAACCCTTATGGCTTGAGTAATAGTCACAGATGACATCCACAGTACTTTGGGGGAAAACCAGGGATATTTTCTGCAAACTGTGAGGCTATTTCAGCAGCATTAAAATTGGCTATATAATTTTACTGTTGTTTTTTTTTTGCCTACTGGGACCGCAACTGTTTCAACAGGGAATCACAATAGCATTTCTGTCTTTCTTGATATGTGATTTACCTTCAAAGACTTATGTGGATTTTCTGAAGCATTTTCAAAAGTCAGTAAAAATGCACAACTGCAGCATCAACTGATGACTTGTACACACACAAACTACTTACAAAGTAAAATTTGTTTGTAGTCAGAGAGAACATAAAGTTTCTGGCTTATTTTCTTTTTAAACAAAATGGTTTTTGCTATGTCACTTAAAAACAGCGTATAACTATTCCTTTAGAGTGTAAAGATTTGTAATTTGCTGTCACTTCCATTAATAATGCTTACAGCACGTGTCTAGTTACAAACAGGCTAAAAACTTCTGTTTTGGGACTGTCCTTAACAGAAGTTTCATAGCAAATTAAGCAACCAGGTTTAAAACATTAACACTGCCATATCCTCTTTGATAATTTGAACAACAAAATCCAAGTATGATAATAGTATCACCTCTTTTGAGAACCAAGGAAATGTTTACACAGCCACAGATAGCCAAATGAGCGTGGGGAAGGGATTTGGATTCTTTCCCTTTACCAGATCCCAGACTCTGCTCTTCAAGCTGAAAGGTTAGTATGTTTTTCGCATTTAAAAATATAAAATGTCCTAGATAGTGAAGTGTTTCTGCTCCATTTTTTGAGAGGAAATACTAACTAGCATTAACCTTTCCAGGAAGCTTCCAAAATAACAACAGCAATGAATTACTTATGAGTGCCCAGTTTGAAACTAGCTTCCAGGGGACTTGATATTTAGAAAGCACTGACTGCCTGGCTTTTAAATTTCAAAGGCCTTTGAGGCACATAAATGTAGATACTTACTACTCTTTGAAAAATGTTGGGTATTGTCTTCAGTATTGAAAACCATTATCAAAGTGATGTGGTGATGTATTATAGCGCTGTGATTGTTGTGGTATCTTTTTAGTGTATAAATTGAGCGTTGATCTATCTCCACCATCCTCCTGACCGTATGAACACCACATTCCTGTCAATATGGTATTATTTATTCATACTGAAGCGGTATCTGTAAGTTTCAGCTATCTGAGGAAGAAGAATTTTTGTTAGTTAATGAATAATTAACTTGGTCGAGTAGTGGAGAGGACTGATGCACACAGAGAGGTGATGCAAAATGAGTGTGGTTACATAGGAAGTTTTCCTGCGTTTAGAATATAGTTTCTTTTTTCTTTTTTGCCTCACTTGTAACTCCTGTCTAACTTTTATCTCTTTTCTGTGAAACTCACGGATGATAACTGATTTCTACATGGAAAGCATTCTTTGCTGTTGAATTATCTTAATATCTCAGCTAGAAGATAGGCTTTTGAGGATAGTGACAGTATCAGAATAATTATGATATTGAACTGCGATTTTCAGTTAACTGGAATCAACTCAGTAGTTACCAGTGTAGGTTCTTCAGTGTTAAATTTATGAAAAGAGGAAGGATAATGAGCTTTATTCAGATATGTTTTTAAAAGGCCAGGAATGCTCAGAGAAGAAGAAATCTGAAGGCTGAAAGAGACTGTTGCATTAATTTTCTCAATTTGCTGTTAAATACAGGCAACAGAATTTCATAGTAATTTTTTTCTGTTGAATTTAAAAGCTTATGTTTGACTAATGTGGTCATAGTGACTTAGCTGCAAGTGAAACTGTTTGTGAAGTGGAAAGGTTTAGGGCGTGTTCTGTTGGATTTGGGACTATTCTGTGTATTTAAGATTCTATCTCCTGCCTGCTGTAGCACTGACCAGACTGCAGAGGTGTCTGATGCAGGGCTGCTGCCTGAGCTGCTTTGTCTAATAAACTGCAGTCCCTGCAGCTCCTGTTAGATATCTGTACTGGCACTGTGGGGCTCGACCAGTTATAAGTACAGTCACTCGGACACTCCCACCTTTCTGTTTCTTTTGGGTTGGGCACTATTGCCCAATCTGAGTAAATCACAGAAATCTAGTTCTCCGTAACCTCTTTCACAGACATCTGTTAGCTAAATCAGCACCAAAATATTGTCCCTTAAAAATAATCTGCTTGGGATGGTTTGTTGTGCTCCTTTGAATGTCTTTATTTGAACATACAATGGTCTTTTCCCTTGCTAATTACCTGTTGGTGTGTTTTTTTTTCCGTTTAGTAGTTGTGACACCAGGACCTTCGCATGTGCTCCTGGTCTGCATCTTCTGTCTCTGTAGTCCTTCTCATCCCCTTTGGTACATTACTGCTATCCTAATTTGATCATAAAGGTTTGTGGTGGTTTTTGGGCCTGTAACCATAATACCTTTGGTATTTCGCGTCCCTCAGTTTTCACTGAGACTCTTCACCAAAGCACTGGTTTGTTATCTTAGCTGTATCTTCTCCTCATCCCTCTAGTTACTGCCAGATGTTACCCAGTGTTTCAGTTTCTGCTATCATTTAAGGACATGCCCAGAATTTTAATGCAGCTTAATCTACATATTTTTATTTTGCCTTCCTCTTCATCCATGAATTTTGCTTCAGTTTCTAGGCCTTCATTATAATAGATTATCACTTGAACAGGCTCTTCTTTATCCTTTTTAAAAAAGCATGCAAAAGTTCATCTCAGTCTTCCTGTAAAATATTTCAGTCTTTCAGAAATTATCTGTAAATTCACACAAGAGAGCTCCTTATGTCTGCTGGGGTAATGGTCACCTTTAAAAGGTGATTTTGTCCTTCTTACATTGTTACTTTGAAGCTGTCTTCATTTTAATTATGTTCCCTCTTGTTCTTGAGCACAAATGCTGCTACAGTTCCCAGCAGTGGCTTTTTTGTGAAGAGCAGTAAGAAAATGTGAGAGCTGAGGGATGTACAGCATTAGGGCAATCTTGATAACATAGCAAAGCCTTTAAAGCACTGCAGGACTCATCAAGTCCATCTTATTAGCTCATTTTTAGTTATTGGATTAGCTTGCATTTCTGAATTGAGCCCAACCCTGTCATCTTTTATTCTGGTTCCTTGAGTAATTTGATTTTGATCTATATTTTACCCTTCCATTGCAAATCACTCATGTCTCCCTGCTTAAATGCTTAATGAAATTTGGTACAGTTCTAACTTGATTGGCATCTAATTTTATTTCAGTAATAATTTGCTCATTTCTGCTTTGCTCATGATCCCTGGCTCTCTACTTAATAATATGCTTTGTCACAAAGTTTTTGCATTTGGGTTATTTCTGTTCCAGTGGTGTGTGGGGAGAGCGTGTACTGTATGCTGTAAGACAAAGTCCCTCAAGTTATGATGTACATTAGGTGTTTCTGTTCTAGCTCTTTGAATTTCGTTCAACTTCTGTGGCTGTGCTTCTAACTGAGACTTTATTTTGTCCTTTTTCTGAGACAGCAGGAGAAAGGATGGAGACCTTTCAGTCCATGTTTGCTGGGTGTTACTGGTCAGGTCACCACCCCCTGGGTAATTCTGTAGTACTCAATCATGTAGAATGTTCCCAACTACCTCACAGTGAAACAGTGAAAGCAAAAGTTTATAACTCGTTACTTCTATCAAAGCAGAAATGAAAAATGTGCTTTTCTTTATTTGTTTCTTTGGGTTTTTTTTTTCATCCCCCTTTTCACACATTGGTGGTCACAATACAGTTGAAAAGTTTGAGTTTCTTTCAGAGGTGTGATGGACAAAGGAGGCGGCCAGTCACAGGACCTGAGTGACCACTTCAGTCCATTTAAGGGACTTGGTCAGATCCCCGCTGGAACAGGCTGGTAATTAATGTGCAGTGCTGCTTTTTTTGAGAGATCAAGTGAGTAACATGTTCCCAGGTATTTAACTTACCTTCTTCCACAGCAAGAAATTAGTGTTGCTAAACAGGACTTCTGTCATGGGTGACCCCTCTAAAAGAAGGCTAATAAATTACTTTTTCATTAGAAAAGCACTTCTCCGTGCTGCCATTTGAAGTCTTTTATGTAGGAAATGCTTCCAGCAATGCAAGTTACAACTGAGAATCATTCAGTTTTTAATAATTGTTACAACAGTTTGGTCTAATCTTCTGCATAGCGTGGGACATATAAAACCTTGCTCCACATAATCTCAGTCTGATAGAAGCAAATTTTATGCTGGTATCACAAGATGCCAGTTTTTGCCACTTTTTCTGTGATTTTTCAGTGTTTTTGTCCTGGGAAGTCCAGACCATCCGAGCTTTCAACAAACGGCATTATTATGTTTCTACAGAAGATGTTGTCTTCTTACTCTGACCTTGACAAAACCCCAGACCCTCCTCTCTGATATTTCACTGAAGTTAAAAGCTCAAATCCCTGTTTTTTTCCCAAATACACCTACTCTTTGTCAGTGAGGGTTGCTGTGTGCTGTCATTCTAATATTTGTATTCTGTGCTGCATTGCCAGGGTCAGCAATGAAACATGATTATCTTGGGATCTAATGAAATAGTTTCCTGCCTCCTGTAATTCTCACAGTGGCTCAGACATTTAACCTTTTCACCCACTGGGACTAGCTTCATAATAAATACATTGCTACAACAGCAGAGCTGTCTCAATTGTTTGTGTTTCCAAGAAGTCAGGTATTTAAAACACTTGAACATTTTGCTTTTCTTTTAATTCCCCCAAATGGTGGTGGTTTTTTTTGAGCACAGCTTAATAAACCTAGTATTTGTTCAATTTGAGTCTTAGTGTCTACATGAGTTTTAGTGTCATACATTGCAGCATGCCAGGTATTATCTGGAAGACTTTTTAAAGGCGGGAATTCAAATATCTTCTGTTATGTTACACGATTATTTCTTTTTTTGGCCCATTTTCCATTATCTTTATCACCTCTCTGTCATTAGAATATGTGGTGGACTTTCCCCTAGACATGACTGTGATGATGAGGTTCTGGATCCTTGATTTCTCTCCCCTTTATTGCTTGTTCCTCTGATGTCTCTGGGCACAATTTCATCGTGTGCCTGTGTTTCTCAGCTGTGAGATGACAGTGCTGGCCCAGCTGAGCTGTAGTGTGCTCCTACCGAATAGACCTGCATGAATTTACTTGGAGCATGTTAGTAGAAATGGATTGAGTAACCTTAAAAAAAACCCTATGAGATGCTATTTTCAAAGCAGTTTAAGAGTTTTAGGCAGTCTTCTAAATAAAAAAAAATCTTACTAAAATTGGTGAAAAGAACTCCTTAACACCAGTGTAGCATTAAGAGGCAGGAATTCTTTATTCAGTGCTGGATGCACGAGGGAATATTTCCTCTGTAATACTGTGCATGCTGAGGACAGAAAAGGCTTCTGTTCCTGTATTATTTTTTACATACATTTTCACAGGTTTTCCCAGAAGAAACATTCCTATGATAACCATTTCCCCAGAGTCATTAGCGTGTACTTCCTCCCATCGGCATGTGTTCCCTTTTCCCAGGGATCCCTCCAGTGGTTCCTGGTGGTTGGTGACCCTGAAGTTATGCTTTGACTGCCCTGTAAACTCAGAGCTGCTTTTCAAATTAGGAGAAAAGTTGGCATAACTGGTGTAGTTCATTAATTTGTGGGTCCTTAGATCAATGAAGTGTAGTTTCTTACTCCTTTCCTCGGTTACTGTTTATCATAGTTTTGATTGTATGGTTCCTTAGGTTAATGACTTTGCAAAATGATTGTTGTATTAACCCACCAGGTGCAAGCAATTCTTCATCTGGCCACAAATCAATCTCCGTCTTGGAGTGTTGTGAAATCACCAACGCTGGTGTGCAGTTAGGTGTATGTGCACGTAAATACACAGCACAGTGTCTTTGTGCTATTTCTGTCATAAGCAGCAGAGTCATGATGCCTTAAGTTCTTTGAATTCTGTCCTAATCAATTTCTTTTCAGAGATCTAGCACTGTAAGTCTGAGTTCTCCATATGGACAGCCTTTTAAATTTGTATTAGGGCAGAAATGTATTGTAACATTATACTAGAAATTTATGAAAAATAGTTTATTCCATTCTTCTTTCCCTGATTTTTCCTTCTAAGCATGCTAAGTGGTGAAGTTTGACTAAAATGTCATCTGCACAGATTTTATATGAAGTTACCACTGTTTTTAAAAGTCTGGCTTACAGATTCCCAGCAGTAAAGGTTGTTGCAACTATAGTTTGACTCTAGGGAGTATCTATGAATTGCAAAAGAAATCTGTTGTTCGATGACACTGTGTATTTTCACTTGCTGCTTCTTTTTCTTCTGATGTGTGTTCCCTACAAATTAACTCATAGACGTGCTGCAGTTCAGAGGTTCAAGTTTCAGACAAACAGAAAAGAAACCATTAAATCTCTCAGGAATTGCCTCAAAGTGCAAGTCAATAGGGAGCTCTTTGTCCCCTTCCAATGTAAAATACTTCAATTAACTGACATATCTTCCCAATGTGGATTTGTCTGACACTCTCAAAAGGCTCTTTGTCTGTAAAGCTATGGATTGAAAATGAGCATCCCGATAGCAAGCTGCATCCCTGTCAGGTGTCATGTTGTAATAGTATTTTTTCATCTGAAGAATCATCAAATATGATACTGTATAAATTGCAAATGTAGATTAGAAATGCTTTTTCAGTACTGGAAGTGTTTCGTAACACAGAATATGAGAGGCTAACAATAAATGGAAATTGCTTATAGCTTGTTTTGCACTGAAGTGCTCCTGGGTCTTTTGAGATCCAAGTAAGAAAGATACCCAATGCTTAAAGCTGTTTATCTAAGTTATCCAATGACAGTCAGGAATTACTGTGAGTGATAGCAGTCTTGCATCCCTCCTGACACTGGGATCTTGCCTGCTGTGGCATTGGGTGAGCCCAGGATGGCACAGAGCATCCTGTGTCCCTTCCATCCATGGTGAGTGTCACCAGCCTTTCTGTTCACCTGGAATTCTTAGAGGGTCTTGTTCGTAACACGTGTTCATCAATCACTGAGAGTGGTCAAGTTTGGAAGATGGGCTTTGCTCTGAAAAGTCTCTTGGATGATATGCTCCACTACCTTTTATCAATAAAATGATAGTTCTTGTACAGGTGCAGATGATACTTCAAGGACAATGCAATGCATTTACATATATTTACATCTGAGCATATATTGTACATATACACATTGATTTTGTGTACTCCCATTATAATATTGTGTAGAGCAGTCACACAGTACCTGAGGCATGCACAGGAGCAGGGGTGGTGGTTAGGCTGCCATGGCAGGCTGGGGTGATGTGCTATTGGGAACACACACACGTGAGAAGGAAGAAAGGGTGTGGGTCACTGACTCCAGACCACAGTTTTCCAGCGTCACCGCTCACTACAACATTGGAGGATGTATTAAAACTTGTGAATTGTGAGGTATGCTTTTGACAAAGTACTCGCTGTGTTACTCACCTGCCCCGTGAGGCAGTGTAGTTCCAGTAATATGAAGAGGTCTTACAGTGGGTCTTTAATGTTAGAGAGGTATATATTTTTTTCTAAAATAAACCCCTCATATCCCAGTAGAGGCAAACTACTTGTGCTTCTGGAGACCTTACGGAGTGTGTAGGTGATGCTAATTTTACAGAATGAATCAGATGTCTGACTTAATACCTACCTGCACTCCTTTTTTTTACGGATTTCGTTCTTTCACACTCTTTTACATTCTTACTCTCAAGAACTAAGACATGTATGTGTGCACAAGCGGTCACATCAGGAGCATTTGTGTGATATGGGACAGGGGACACTGGGTCCTTAACATGTGTCTTACTGACTGGTAATGCCAAACTGACTTTGTGCATTAGGAGTGGATGGTGTTTTTGATATTGTGCATCGTATTTCATTTCTTTCCTCCAGATGAGTGGATTTCACAGTTGTCTTTTTCTTTGTCTGGATATCTTATGGCTCCACTCCTGTGCTTCATTATCTTGACACCTTATCTTTGGGTCAGTTCTTCCTTTGCTTTTACATGAAATCCCATGTATGATACTGTAGCAAATAACTGCTAACGTTCCTTTTAACCCCTGTTCTGCTGTTTCTTGTGCTGTGCGTGTGAGCACGTGTGCAGACACGTATAAATATGGTTTTTTGTACTTCAGTGGTACTGATGTTAATAGTTTTGCTTTAAATCTCTTTAGAAAAGCAGGAAGCATTGATATTTGCATTCCGCTGTTGCAATTGTGCAAATGGCCATCAACTTGTGCTGCGATGCATTCCATGACAGTTTGCTAAGTATCAAGTTCAGAGATGTGTGAAAGCTTCCTTTCTGGAAAAGAAAGGGACAGCTCCCGCATCCGGCGCCGCGACAGATTCAGCCAGCCAGCTAAGCACTCCCTCGCTGGCTGCTGACTGAGGTGTTCTCCTGTCTGTGCTGCTGATCCTCTGCTCTGCAGGCCACTGGCCGTGCTCCCATGGATGGGTGTCAAGGGAGGAGAGAAGACTTCCTATTTCATGGAAACTGCTGTTGTAAAAAGCAAGATTCTAGAGGGAAAATCCTGATGATGCTGGTGAAGTAGTCTGAAAGCCTCTGAAAATAAGACAGTTACTGAAAGAGCTCAGATTGACAGGTTTTGCTGATTTTCGAAAGTTTTTTGTTTAAACCGTTTATAATTTGCTGGCAACTTCCACATGAGCAAATATAGTGAATCAGGAGCCAGAATACAGTATATCATCCAGAAATAAATACCCAAGGGTAAAATCTGGGCTTCACTGAAGCCAATGCAATCTCTGGTTACTTTCTCAGTAGAACTAGATAAATCATGGATGCTCAGTTTGCATAGGCTTCTGCAGTTATCTTACAGCCTGGAAGATAGGTCACCCTGAGACAAAGCTGCTGACAGAGCAAAAGCATATTATCCTCTTAAACTTGTTATCCTTTGCAAATAGCTTACTGGGAGACAACGTATTTCACAAATGGGAGTTTTCATCATCAGGCAGTATTACGCATTTAAGACTGTCAGGGAACAAGGCTGGGAACTACTTAAAATTTTGGTTGAGCTAAGACAGGTCCATCCTATAAACATGCCTGCAACCCTGGATGTTGCCTCTGATTCCTGGTTTCATTGTTTTGTGTGTGGTTTTCAAATCCCATCGTTTTTGCAGCTAACTTCCTCTGTGTTCATGCAGGAAAAGGCAAGTGGTGTCGGGACAGCTGAGCCCTTGGGCAAGAGCACTGGGAGAGCTATGGCTGGGCACATGGCTGGGGTTGCAGATTTCTTGCTTATAAAGCCACGTCTTTGTTGGACTACTGCCTTTTGCTTGTGTTGGGGTGACAAATGGGATCAGTCTGGAGCCCTGCTGCACTTGGACGAGTAGGTGTATAAAAGCACAGCATGAGGCGTGGTCTGCCTTCTTCAATTTGTCGTTAGGTTGGCTTGAGACAGACACGTGTGGTGTGGATGCAGTAGTGCTTGGAGGAGTGCCAGGCCACCTACCTTCTCACGCAACCTCCTCTGTCAGACACATCCCTCTCTCCTCCTGAATAGATCTTCTGGCCAGCAGTGTACACCAAGTTCCTTTCATCACTGTCTCTGCTTTGGTTGGGTAAATGGGCAGGGTTTTTTTCTTGGGTGTTATGGGTTTGTTTGGTGTTTTTTCTTCTCAGCCTATGCAAAATGAATTAAAGCTCTCTGAAGATAACAGTGGGACAGTTTATGGCAATCCCATTCTTTGAGTCTCGCTTTTTTGGGGTACTGAGTAGGCAAGCTATTGTTGCTGTAACATGATTATCAGTACCACCACATACCTTAAAAATCTCAGTTGCTCCAGAGGGCATGACATGATCCAGCATTTGCAGTGAGCACCCAGCTGCAAGAGCATTCTGTGAAACAGTTGTGTGCCCTGCACTAATCAATGCCAATGGAAGCATAAGGTTCCCCATGGCAAGTCTGTGGCTGGCAGCACTCTAATTAAACCTTCCTTTGAAAATAAGTGAGAGGTCTGTAATTTTGGCCTCTTGTTCTGAAGGGCATGCTTTTATTTACAGATTTTTCCAATTTAAATTTTTAGGAGTTTCTATAAATGCCCGAAGCAGCAGAAATCTCTGAATAATCTTTCTCCTTTCAAACCTTTGGTTTAAAAAATTATTGTTCTAAAAGTTAATGTGTGCCCCCTGCCAGCTTATACTCCAGCTCCAGGAACTGAATGTGGAGGTCTTTCTCTGCATTCAATTGTCCAGGGTACTTGCTAAGCACAACTCTGGTTGCCACATGCTGACATGAAGCGAGTCATGTATGATCACAGGGGGAGAGTTTATTCTTACTAATCACCTATGGAGTAATCAGAACTGCTGTGCTGGCAATTCACATAAAGAACTACAGAGAATAGGAATAGAAATGTAGCTAGGCAAATTAAGGCTTTAAATTTAATGAGCGTGATTACTTCCGTGGGATATACAGAAAACACGTATTCTGTACGTGTAGTTGTTCATGAAAGTCTTATTTTGGAAGACCTTTGTCTGCTCTGACTGCTGTAGGCCTAAGCTTCATCTTGCCTTGTTACTATGATTTTGGCTTGGACTGAGCCCTGCTCTCAGGGTCTGATTTGTATGACTGCTACAATAGAACTGGTTGAGAGTGCTGGTGTCACAAATAGGTAAAACTCAGGGTCCCTTTGTACTCTTGGCATTAAAACTTCATGTCTCTGTATGCTCCATTTAAATAATAAGATTTGTTTATTACAGTAAAACCGTATTTGTCTTGCATTTGGTCATCTTCAATTTTAGACTGGTTTTGAAGACAACTAAGAAAATGGCCAACCATGACTCACAGGTCTTTCAACTGTATGGCCCGTGAGAAGTGTAGTGTCTACCAGTCCTCCCAGCACAGAGAGCTGCTCCCTGAATCACAATGGAATTTAGTTTGCAAGAGGTTCCTGGAGATGATCTTGTCTGTCCCCTGGTGGAAGTTCAAAGTTAAGTGTTGTTCAGGGTCTTGTCCTACACGAGTTTTGAAAGTCTTCAAGAACGGAGGGTACACAGCCACTCTGGACGCTTATTTTGGTGCCACGCCACTCTCAGGGTGGATTTTCCTTTGTTTTGTGTGAATTTCCTTGGTTTCAGGTTGTGACCTTGGATCCTGCCATTTTCCTGTGCACTGCTGAGAAGGGTCTGACTCTCTTCTCTCTCCCCCTTCAGTTAAGAAGCAAGTAGGTCTTCCTTTTCTTAACCTTTACTTGTGCTGAACAAAAAATCCTAGTTCCTTCTTCTCTTCTCTTAGGAAACCTTTCAGGCACCCTTGAAACTCAGTTTGCTTTCCTGACTTCTGGTCTTCCAGGGCTGCTTTTTTCACTGGGCTATTATGACAATGAGCTCTAAATAGTATCCCCTCTCTATTCTCCCATTTAATTTACAAAAACTATAGATATCAGCCTCTTTAGATGTTCATGATTGTAGTCAGTTCTCTTCCCATCTGCTTGGCGACTCACTGAGATAGACAAGCTATAAGGGCCTGTTTTGAAAAAGATTGAGAAACACAAGAGCAGAGCAAGTCTTTATGCTTGTCTCTAAATATAACTTGAAGGATAATACAGTGCTGTTTTGATTATCTAAGACCTTTCCTGGGGGTTTCAAAAATACCTTAGAGGAGATAGGGCTTTTTGTCCTCCTCTGTGAAAATGTGGAGAGTGGAAATGCCCATTGTAGCTTCTAATTTCTTTTGTCTGAATGACAAAGAATTATTCTGAGCAAAGCTTCTGCCTGCACTGTGACGTTTTACAGTGCTTTGAAGACAAGGTAGTTAACTATATTACTGGTTTTCTTATTCGAGGAGAGGAGCTTCCTCGTCTTGGAGAAACAAATTCTTAATTTTGCTGCTTAGCAGAATTACCACCACTTACCCTATACTCAGAATCCAGTTTTGGTATCTGGGGTGGTTTTTTTTAAAGACTCATAAAATGGTTTGGTTTGGAAGGGACCTTATTTTCTCTTAATTGAAAGAAAACAGTAAGAATCATTAAAAGAAAAGGATCTAAATAAAGTAGATGTTCCGTGGCTTCTAAGATATATGTAAATACAGCTGTTTTGCAGCAGAAGAATACCATTTCTTTCCAAATTTGAGACCAAATCCCAGAAGCCCTCATAAAGTGAGGCCCAGCTAATTTAAAGCTTTCAGATGATTTGATAAGCAATGAGTTGTTTTTATTATTCACTGCCAACATGACTTTGCTTAGACCACTCCTAAAATGCTCTATAAATGTGCTTTGACTATGGAATGTGAGTTTACATATGGGGAGCTAATGTGAAGTAACTATAATGTCCCAGCAGGCTGGCAACTCTTAAAGAACTGGATTTTGGCATTCATTCTTTGCAGCTTTATTCAAGCAAGCACAGGAGGTAGAATTGCAATTATCTCAGCCATTTCATAGTTAGAAAAAGAGAAGAAAATCAGTTAGAAAAGGAAAAAAAATCAAGTTTTTGTAAAAAATGGGATTTTGATGCTTAACGCAAATGTAATAGGGCCTCCAGGGAAGGCTGGTTTAATCTCTGCCTTCAGGCACATTTTGTTTAAAAAAAAAATTTAAAAAATCTCTGACAGTCTTACTTGCTTGTTCTGGTAATGCTTCTATTGGTTTTAATTGAAATTTTTGTAATAGTTGGATGTTGGTCTGATGGCAATTTGTGCAAAATTGTAAGCCACCTTATGTTTCATTGATAAGGTGTGAATTATTTTGTTTATAGAAATAATTTAATTATTTGCCATAGGAATTTTGAACAGAGCTGCTTTAAAATTACCATCATGAAACTAATTAGTTGTGTTGTAGATAAGTGGTGCTCTTTGTTACAAGCTTCCCCCTTCTTGTGTTTTCTGTGCCTGGAGGGAATGCTCAGGGCTGGGGAATTGAAATCCACATCTAGAGTGCAGTTAAAGGCAATTAAATGGAAATTCTTATTCACTCCCCCTTTTGCTGGATTGCAGATGAACAATGGAGGTTGGCATTGAATGTTCATTTTCATGGAAGTGCTTTCTTCTTGTCTATAAATATTTCCTAACCATCACATTTAGGAGTGGTTTTGTTCCTTATTTCTAAAAAGACAGAGTGGTTGCCTGAGGCCTCACACATATTGATGGAAATCAGCACACTCTGTACTGGGACTGCAGAAGCATGGCTGTGTCTGTAGCTGAGCTGAATATAAATTTCTCTGTGTTTTCTGAAAGCTTTGTTGATTAGCATCTGATACATGAATTTCAAGAGGATTGTAGACACTGAAGGGATCCACTGAGAACAAACAGAAGCATCCACACTGTTCACACTTCTATCCAAATCTTCCTTGGGGAAAAGCCTATGAGTTGTTGACATTTGTCCTACTGCTCTACATCGGTAAATAGACTCAGGATTAGTTATGTTTTCTGTGTATCTGATCTCCTCAGCATTTCTGACATAGGTAAAACCTCCATCACCTTGGCTGGCAAGTCCCTTTTGCAAGTGAAATCTCTCATGCAGATATTGACTTATGTGACTTTATCATTGCACCAGCATTTGCGTTTTTATTGAAGAGAGCTGAATTAAGTAAGCTGGTGTTTGGAAATAAAGCTAAATGCTCTTTGCCTTTAGGTGGTAATAAAATAGCTTCTTCAAGTATCCTTTATAGATTTCTCAGTTGCCTGTACCGTGCTGATAGAACCATTAAGGTTGGAGAAGATCTCTAAGATCGAGTCCCAACTGTGACCGAACACCACCTCCATAGCACCAAGCGCCATGTCCAGTCATTTCTTAAACGCTTCCAGGGATGGTGATTCCACCACCTCCCTGGGCAGCCTGTTCCAATGCCTGACCACCCTTTCAGTGAAGAAATTCTTCTTGATGTCCAATCTGAACCTCCCCTGGCACAGCTTGGGGCTATTTCCTCTTGTCCTGTCATAACTATATTTTATTTCAGATCACGAATGGATCTATTCTAACATCCTTTTCACTGAGCAGCGGATACTGTCCTCTCAATTTTTCAAATTGGAAGTTCAGCTTCTTCAAGTGTCTGTAGCAAAGCATGAATTGAAAAAAACCTGTTCTTTAAAGTTTCATTTTCACCGTTTTCAAAAGGCAGACTGCTTGCACGAGAACAAATAAGGAACCCCCAGTTTGTTAGCTTGCTTCATACTGACTGCAAAACATTTAACCTTATTTTTTTCTGCAAGATGGGGCATAGGAAGTAAAAGATGTGTTGTTACGTTAAGAAAATAAAACTCAAACAAACACACAAAAATCCTGTTCATCTTGCGTTCCATAGAGCATAAAACTGATCATCTCGAGTCTGGAAATTTTTAAATGACCGGTGCTTAGCCAGTTGCTTGGGTACAATGGAATTTTGATAAATTATCTCATTCCTTTTGACTGGGGGGCTGTTAAGTGTAGGGAACTTGTTTGTTGTTCTGAGCTGAAAGCTAAATTACTGGTGAGATAGAAAGATGCTCAATCTTCTGCTCTGCAGAAGAGTTCAGTCTCCTGCTTTGCTGAACGCAGGAGGAATCAGACAATCGGCTGTTTTCAGCTAGCCTGTCAACCCAGAAGTTCATGATCTAGTTTTCTTGCCTCTAAGCCCATGCTGATTCAGGCTGTGTTCTCAATCTGTTTTTGAGTTTTCAATCTGCTTCCCTGCGAGGGCTGTCCATCTCACATGCTCTGTCCACACAATGCCTATTAATTTTTTTCTTCTGTCATCATTAAGCATGCATCTGCCTGTGTTTTGATTGCAATATGCCAAGTATTTGCATTTGAAGGCTTTAATCACTTCAATATTGGCTTCCAAAAGGAAACTATTGACCTGTCTCAGCATCTTAAACGAACATGAGAAGGTCGTGCCAGCTGCATAAAGATTTAGTCTACATTATGACAAAATTTAGAGGCCTAAAACTTTCCCAGGTTTTAAGAAAACGGGCACAGTATGACCTCAGTCACCTCTGCACTGGAGTTTTTTGCTGTTGCACTGCTGAGAAACATGCTGGCTTTAGACTCGGTGCCACATCACAAGTTATGGAGGAGGCAGTTTTGTACCAACTGGTTTTGAGGGAAGGTGTAGACCCTGCTCAGCTGCTGCTCCTCTGCTCAGCCTTGCCTAGAGGGGATTTCCTCATAGACCTGTCTGCCACTGATTGCTGCTTAGCAGAAAAATTTCGAAGAACCCTGAGCTTTTGTTAATTCATTTTGGGGGGGAAAAAAGTATGTAGTAAGCTTAAAAAAAAGATCTTTTCTGAGAGACACAGAATTGCAAGTGACTAAAGGAATATTTGGTGATAAATGGGCATTCAAGCTGTGCAGCAGAATAAGGCCTGTCCCTGACGTTAACCTGTAGCATCCCGAGCAAAGATTTGCATCTGTGATGCCATACTGACATTTGACTAGCAAATATGCTACCCTTTTGGATAATCCAGGCTGTTTTCTCCCTGCTTTTGTGCTATGAATGTGGAGGTAACTAATACATAATGCATTCTGCTTTGCAGCAAGTTAGCAGCTCAAATAGGTAATCATTTGGACTAGTTCAATGCTGTTGCATTATGCATCAGAAAAAAACTACATTCAGTGTAAAAGCCATAAAGGTAGGCTGCCTACTTGTTCTGATAGCAGTCAGGTCATGTTTTATTGCTTGTTAATCACCCCAGACTAGAAGAATGAATTTCTGTGAAGTGCTTCAGAATTCCAGCCCCAGGAGGTGATTAGTAAAAATAAAAGTGAAATTCAGAAATAGCAGCCTTCATTACCTACTTATGTTTTTAATTGATCTTTTGCATGTGTGCTGCTTTCTACACCTAAATTAGAAATCCAGCTTCTCTTTTTCCTTTCTTTCTTGAAGTGCTAATTATAATTTTTGTTTTAGACATCATTTTGTGTCACTGCACATTAGCTTTCTACTGCTGTTTATATTTATCATATAAATATGACATGTCTGGAACAGTCATATTTTTCTATTGTTCTTTTGCAAATCTGTGCCCATTTTGTTCCCAGCATTATTTCTGTCATGCTTGTTTGCTTCTGGCACTGAAATTTCCATCTGGGGTTATTTAGAGTTCAACAGTAAATGGCTTTTTTTCCCAAAGTTACACCTTTCTGCCTGATCAAATTGACCTTTTCCTTGTGTGCATCCACTTTTACCATCCTTTATCATGATCTCAAATAGTAATCAGTATTTTATTGTTCTCAAAGTTCAAATTTTAAGATGCCTGTAAAAAAATCATTGTAGTGTTACACAATTCTGAGGTCTCAGGATATATATATGCATATATATATATTTATGTATGTGCATCTATATATTTATGTATATGTGTATATATATTTATATATATAGTTTAACGGTGTCTTGTTACTCGACTTTTACAGCCAATTTATAAAAAAAGTATCTTCTCACTCAATCAGGAGTATCCTTTCAAGCAAAATCTTGAGAGAATTGATCGGACCAGTGTAAGGTGAAAATCTGACTGGTCTCTGTTAGAACAGGCTTTGTCAAAGCAGTAAACTTGCCTCAGTCTTTGTAGCTAATTTAAGCTGTTGTGCCTACTCTGGGAGGGTGCTTCTCAAGGAAACAGAAGCCCTGAAGGGGTGCACAGCCCCTTCTGAGTCCAAACTTGAATCTGGAAGATGAGGTACTTTGTCAGGAAAACTCCACACTGTGATTACTGAAACGGAGAGCCACCAAGGGACCAGTAGTGATTTCTAAGTGGTTTTAATGAGGAGTCCCACCAAGCAGCACCACACTGAAAAAACCAGTGGTAATTAACTAATACATCTGCACAATATGGTACAGCACCTACTCAGAATACTTGAGACCATTCTATGATTCTGTGAAAATGCCAAGATCTTATTCAGTGGTGAATTCAGGGATCATCTGCATAACTCTTCCTCTCCCTCAGTGTCATGTCGTGTCAAAGGAAAGCTGTTTCTCCAGTCAGGCTTCCATAGCAAGCCGTTATTCCTTCTTATATAGTACCATAAAGTCTGTTCAGCAAACCAGTTTGTATCCAGCACTTGCCCCAAATGCAAGTGCACTTCCTTTAACTTGCAGTCCTTTAACAGGTAGTCACCTTCTCATGTGAGCACAGTTACTTGAAATATTTCACATCATAGCAAGGTTATAACATTTTACAGACGAGTAAATATATTAAGCAAATTATTAACACATAAAATCAAAATAGAACAAATATTTGGCTACCAGCTGAAAAGTATTGATAGTTTTCAGCTTTAATTGAAAAGTGATCAATCTCGTGGAGGACTTTAAGTGGGCATGTGTGGAAGGTTTAAACTTTTTGGTGTTCTGTACAAGCTATGTAATAGAGAAGCAGAACCTTTTGCTTGCTTATAATTAAAAGGTATTTCATGTTTATCTCCTTGTTGCATTGATCTGCATAATTACCATCAATATGGAAAGTGGACTGTGCTAGCTTTCCTTCCCCTGATTTTTAAGATCTTGATAGCAGTTTAAAAAAGAAATTAAATATTATGATATGTGTGAGCTGGGACAGGCTAAAAGCTGGTATGTGGTGGCTTGGCCATCAAAGAAATGAGGAAGAACTTCTTTACTGTACGGATGACTGAGCACTGGGACAGATTGCCCAGGGTTTGTGGAGTCTCCCTCACTGGAGATGCTCGAGAACCATCTGGGTGTAATCCTGTGCTGTGTGCTCAGGGATGACCCTGCTTGAGCAGGGAGGTTGCACCAGATGAGCCACTGTGGTCCCTTCCAGCCTGACCCATTCTGTGATACAGTAAAGTTCAAATTGGTTTCATAGGAAAAAAGAAGTTTATATATTTTCTGTAGTCATAGGTACAAGGAAACGTGAAGTACACAGTAATTTTCCACTATTCTATGCACCCTCCCCAAAATCTGTATTCATAGCTGTTCTCAAACATCACACATGCTAAAAATGCACCTTCAAAGTATAGTTCAGGAAAATCTGGTATGCATCTGGAAGGCTGTCAACACTGTGTACTGGTATTTCACTGTAGTTCTCTGGTAGAGAGGGCTCCAGGTAACATTTATTCATGAGCTTCTCCATCCCTGCAAGTCTTACCTGCTCTTCTGCTGTGTTTTGATCTTACCCCTGGAGAACTGGCCTTTACGTTTTTCTTGTGGGGTCTTTATTGGCCTGGTGCTTTCTGCTCAGGCTCAAACTAGGAACAGTGAGCCATTGAATGTTAAGTATGTAGAGTAAGATAATTTATTAGCAGTGTTCCTGAAACAGTTGTCTTAGATTCACAGATATCAGTGCCTAACAGTTTCATTAAATTGAATTTCTTGTTATTTGGAAAATCCTATTTGGTGAGTTGCTGACGCTTGCTATTTCAGTAACTTACAGCTTTTGGAGAAGACAGCTGGGTTAATACATTATTGAATATTTTTAGAATCCTTTAATGCTGAGTTCACAGGATTCTCCAAGAGAAGTAGACTTAAAAGCTGAGAAGTTTTTGAAGAGAGTTTTACTTTGAAGTTTCTAAGGGGCTGCTTCAGTTCTAATGCCAGTAAAGCTTAGAACGTGTTCTGAAAGGCTATAAATAGTAGCAGTAAAACAATGGATTTAATTTGGCAAGTCTTATCGATGGGGAGGCAAAGGAGGCCACAGCTTACAGTGGGTACAAATGTGTGCTGTGCTTTGTGGTTTTATAGGACTGGGTAGAAATGGGGCTTTTAGGGATAATTTTTCACTGAAATAGCATGTTACCATGACTCAAATCTTTCCCTCACGTATTAGGAGAAAAAAATAAAAATTGTGGTTTTTCAGATGTGTTCAATTTGATTTAAGATATGAGAGAACTTCTGCCTGTGTTAGGCTAAATACTCTTAACATTAGAAGCCTTCTTTTGTCTTTCTCCAGAATTGGGTCATGACACTTTCAACTGTCTTTTTTTTAAAAGATAATACACTCAAATCAGGTTTTGCTTTTATTTTACTTTATATATTATTTTATTGCTATTTTTATTTTCTTTTTGTGTGTCTATTATTTTATTACATTATTTTTTATATTTTTATAGTATTGCTGGGTTTTCCCTCCTGTTTTTCACAGTTAAATGATATCTCCATCATCTCTGCTCTCATGGCTTGTACTTTGCTTTCTTCCAGGTTGCTCCCGAGCTGTCAAAAATAACATCAGAAATTGTCACTGAGAAATACCATCTTATTAAATTGATCAGTGTAAGCCAGTAACAAGAAGATAATCACTGAAAATTATCTCTATGTTTAGATGCTTCTCAAATAGTTAAATATTTAGCAGAAGCAGAAAACACTGAGTATGAATGAAATAAAGGGGCTGACACACTCTGTGTTTAGAATCCCAGAGATGTAGATGGCCACTGCTTGGTACTCAGCTCATTTATCTTTCTTCCAGGTTATAGGAACATTTTTCCATATATATTCCATATATATAAAGATTGTTGGAAATGGAAGGCAATTCAGAAAGACTTGTCAGCTATTTATGCTCTTTAAAGCAAAACAAACAACGTGTTTATTTTGCGGACCCAGAGAAGAAAGGAGTTGATGAATTATGGGTTGGCCTCGTGCAGGAGAGTTAAACACTGGTGCTAATTAATGGCCACTTAGCAGAGCACCATCTTGATCTCAGTGGAGGTCGGCTGGATGGGGGCCATAAATCCCTACTGCAAGCAGGAGCAGCCTCAAGATGCTTCATTTCAGCTGAGTGGGATGGTGGCCCTCAGCTGCTGGGATGCTGCTGAGGCAGTGTTTATTAGGTCAGAGTTTGGGATTTGCAGATCTATCCCATTCCTGCTGGCTATGCAGCTGCTCGTTACTGTTGATAATGGTTCTGGGGCTTCAGTAGGTTTTTACTGTGCTGTTTTCCCCTTGCAGGCTTTTGGACAGTCCTTCTCTGTTCACCGCAAAGTGGCCGAAGATGGCGAAACGCGGGAAGAGACTCTTCTCCAGGAGTCTGCATCAAAGGAAGCCTATTACCTTGGGAAGATTTTGGAGATGCAGAATGAGCTCAAGCAGAGCAGGGCCGTGGTCACCAACGTTCAGGCAGAGAATGAGAGGCTCACTGCTATTGTCCAAGACTTGAAAGAGGTAAATGGGGCTGAATTTCCTTAGGGTATCATGGATAACATGGTAAAGAAAATATTGCAGGAAGTAAGAATGCTCACCTCCCAGCCTGTGATCTTCCCAGAAACCACATGGCCTGAGAAGGCTACAATTTAGAAAGAAGAAAATATAACTTGTCATTTTTATACACCACCACCTTACAACTATAATAAAACCCTATTCAAGAAGCTATAATTTCCTAAGCACCCTTAGCATTTTGCATTGTATTCTATAGTACTGAATTTTACATAAACACGTTTTCTGCACACTTCTGGCATTCATGCAACTCTTCTCTTTCCCAGCATTTACATAATTTCTCAGGTATTCTGGACTGCCTGGAATTAAATGAAGCTTCCACTGGTTTTCTTCTACTGTAAAACAAAATTAAAATGCATGCTCATGTTTAGAAAATGGGTAACAGTAAGGAAGTCAAATGTAGTTACTGACCATATGAGACATTGAATAATTTTGATGGAGAATTTAGTAATATTTAATAACTTGCCTTTTCCCCCTTGGAATCTGGAAGTTACAGAATGTAGCAGAACTACTGCATGCAGGGGAAGGCAGCACCTGGAAATGAGCCCACATCTTCCCTGCATTCCCCAGGAATGCTTAAACATAGGGATTCTCCCCACTGTGCAGCTGCTGAAGGAGATATTTCTTATGTGATTCTGGAAAGTGATTATTTAATGCATTAATTTGTTAATATTAACCATTACCATGTTTTCTGTAGCTGAATGGAATGGCATCCTTTTAGTCTACAGAAAGCCCTGGAACATGGTATTCCTGGAACGGAGTCCTTTCCTCCCCTTGAACATTCTTTTTTAATGGTTGTACTGGACTTGCCCATAATACAGATCAGGTTCCAGGAAGAAGTACATACATGCCATTTGTTCACATATTCCTGTTAAAATATGTGATTGTAATTGCTGTTGCAGTGGTTAACAAAATAAAATCAAATATATTTTTAATTATTCTTGATCTACTTGCCTAAAATCCTATCCTAAAGTCATCTTGGTGGCAGACAACCAGCTGCTGACATGCATACCTGTTTGGTTTAGCTCACAGGTCCTTATGACTTGGGGTTCAGACACAAATGGACGACCAAGTTAGAGAAAATACACATTTGTCTTTGTACTTTATTCTTTCCCTCTGGGGTCTCCTTGGGATTCCTTCCAATGCAAATCTCCCTTCCATTTTCTCTCATGGTTATTGATCTGCAATTTGTTCAGGAGGCAGTTTCAGTACCTGTCCTCCCTGGAATATTGATTGTCCTCATTTCCTTGGAGATAATAGTAACCCTTAGTGTGAAGCCAGCTGCAATTATTTCCTGCTCTAATGCTAAATAGAAACAAGCTGCAGTAGTTAATTAAAGTGCAATAAAGGAATTTACTTGAATGAAAATAAGGCTGATAAACTGATTGTTGTTATTCAGATGATGTTGTACCCTGAGTACCAAGCCCTTGACTATGTTGAACTTTTATATTGTTTTACTACAATCAGTGTACTTAAACATAAATGGGATTAGTGTAGTCAGTTCATTACACCACACACTGTTATGATTAATTACTTGAATAATAATAAGAGATAGAGGCTGATTGACACTTACTTCGGGCTCCATGTGATCTTTTCTCGCTGAATTACACTGGTGTTTCACCTTGTGCTCAAAGGAGTCTCACCCTTCTGCCCAGCCTGGTATCCCTTGGTTCTGTGGCTGTGATGTCCAAGTGCCTGCTGAAATGAGATGACCTTCTCCTGTAAGTGGTTATGAATTTTGTCTGCTTGGTTCTGCCTCCTGCAAGTAGGGAAAAGCAGACTAAACTTACTCCGCATCTTGACAGCTACAAAGGTGAGGGAAAAAAAGTATGAAGTGTCTGGTATGTTTTGGGGTAAAGCCAGAATTAGATGCTGCTGTGGGTGGATTGCTACAATGAGGAAGCAATTTGTCTCTTTAGGCAGTAAATTTGGAAATCTAATTAGAGAAAAATGAAAGAAAAAAGATGATCTTCACGTGGGCCTCTGTACCGAGTGATGCAAAGATAGATTGGTAGATTCTGGACATAAGTTACCTGACTGTATCCTGTCTTCTCCCCTGCCTGCCCACTACCTCTTTCCGTCAAGAAAAACATGCTTTGTAGTTGTTTTTTAAGCCTTAATAAGACATCTTATGAACTAAACAAACAAACAAATCATTCCTTTCACCTTCAGTCTTAATATAAAGGTTTGAGTAACTGCTGTGTGGTTCTGGGAATAGTGTTTTTGCATGGATGCCAGACATGTATTGTTGTTTCTCCATGCACTCAGCCACTTAGGGTGCTGAAGACTGATAGGTAGGTTTTCAAAAAATGACCCCTTTATTGATACTGCATTCCTAAATAATACGCTCAGTGCTTCTCCACTCCCCAGCCTGTCGTGGGAGTTATCTGATGAATACATTCTGCTGTCTGAATTTGCACAGAGATCCATAGTCCTATGAATGTGTATGAGCATTTTGTGAGTCGTCAGAATACACTCACTTGAATGCTGATGGCTTTTAGGAATCCTGGGAATTCCATAGCCCGGAGTTTAAAAATTCATACATTTTAGCAAGTATCTGCCTTACAGTCACAGCTGATGTCTGCAGGGCAGCTTGACCTGGATCTCCCTTGTCATAAAAGGGAGTGTATCAGGCTCAGGTCTCTGGAGATTATGCATCTCAGACTGCAAAAACAAAGAAACTGATTTCAGTACCCATATCTTGAAAAAGATTTTTTTTTTTTAAGAACTTGATCATGTGTTTCACCCTGATGGGGAATGATGAACCAAGAATTTCTGTACGTAGGTAGCTTTCTACTTCATGTTAAAATAATTAAAAGAGTAAAACACCACCAGCTTTATTTTTGATGTAATAAAAATCCTTAGAGTGTTGGATAGGAGTCTTATTAACTATCACCTGACTAAATAAAATATACATTTTGGAAAGCTGATAGATTTTTTTTCTCCCAGCAAGACCTCAGATAGGGAATGTAGGCTGTTTAATTTGAACCAAAAATATACAGATTTTAAAAGTGAGGCCAGAGAGATGATATTTTGGCAGCCAGAGACCAGATTTACAAAATCTGTATGTTAGGCATCACACAATTTATGGTAGATGGCCTCTCTGTATGAAGAGATCATTATGGTTGTTAGATCACGTAATATTCTCTAACAGTGTATGAATTGCCCTCATTTATTACAAAGTTAAAGAAATACTTTTCTTAAAAAAACTTATTTTAAAAATACAATATTTTATCCTTTTCTAATTTTCTGGAGTCTGTTTTTCTCCTATTTAAAAGCACTGTTCACTTATAGTTAGGAGACGAGTAACTTTCTTTCCATTTGTGCCACTGAAAAATCTTTTCCTATGGTGACCATAAACCTTTTATAGATACATAAAGATGAAATCACTACCTTGAGAAGCTGATAGCTGACAGAGGTGGTTATGAAAGCCCAGACGACCCAGCTCAGAAGCTGGAGAAAGCTCTCCATGCCCACAGACAGGAAATCTCCATATAGAGGTGATGTCTGTATATACTCTTCCATCATGGGAAGGCTGAATACCTTGGAGCTGGACATCTAACTCAAAACAGGTAGCAATTGGAGGGGAAAGAGAATGAGGCAAAGATGAAGCAGGTGAGACTGTAGAAAATGGAGATAAAGAGGGATGGTACAGTTCAAATTTTGTAGGTGTTATGAGACTAGGCTGAGGAGTTGGTTGGGGTGGGTAGGTGAATGTTTTGCTGTCTGAAGGGGCTGGCAGGTATGGATCAGCTCTTTCTTCCCATTAAGACTAGTGAAAATGAGAAAGCCAGGAAGAAAAGGGTTAAAACTGATAGGCTCTCTACTAAAAGTCACTGCAGCAACTGCAGAGATTGCGGAAAGAAATCGGCACCTGGGTACCAGCAGTCCATGAGATAACAGATGAACAGGGAGGTTTATGTGGTGACAATATTAATGGGCCATAGAAACAACGCACACCTGGGTTTCTAGAGGGCAAAACCAGGGATGAGGGCAGTGGAAGAGTGGGTGGAGGGAAAAATACAAATTTATGATGTATTATTTGCTGAAAGCAGGTGAAAAAATGTCTAAGGTGAAGCTGTGCAGCCCCACTGCCCTTGAAATCCATAGCTAAACATTTATTTACTTCAGCAGTGCAAAAATCTTGCAGTTCATGCTAATCAGAAAATGTATGGGCATGGTAGCCTTGATTTTTTTGAGGGGAACTAATGTTTGAAAAACAGAAAAAATTTACAGTCATGATCTTCAAGTTGACTTTCATCTAAAAAATTATATATTAAGAACTGGACTTTCTATATTAAATGTGGCTTAAATCATAATTGGCTGTTTCCTATTTAGAAATTATAGTTTTTCAATCTGAAAAATTATGGGTTTTTCTCATTTTACAATTTTGAGTAAAGCCTAAAACCTTTAAATGTGAACACATATGTAGTCAATACCCTGTCACGGTGTAACCAGGACAAACACGCCAATTTCAGATTCTTGTTTTGCTGCTCTGGTTTTAGATTTGGGTACAGAGTACATCCTGTATAATGGAGGACATCCTTAGATCCTTTGTACATTCAATTGTCATCTACTACTGGAAGCTTCTGCAGACATTAGGTGCCTAAGTTTCCACCTTTTGTAAAATTTTCTGTCCATCTGAAGGTCTGGCTTGGCCTGAGGTCTGTCACTACCCTGTTGCTGCATGCTGAGCACTGCTGGAGGTGCTACTGGGATCTTCCAAGGAGAGGTTTCCCAGCTGACCTCTTCACCCAGTGATGTCCTTGCACTCTCTGGTTCTGTGATTGTGGCGAGGTTTGGGGCTCCAGTTTATTCTCTGTCCTAGGATTTGTGAATCTACTTCTTTCTCTGAAGAAAGTGCCCTAGCAGTCGGTTGGCAGGTGCTCTTTGTTCTTTCAGATGAAGCTGTTCCATGTGGTTGGGAGATGGTATTTTTTGGGTCAGGGAGAGGGGGACTGAGCAAGCTGATGAGAATGACTGTAGCCTAAAGGCTAAACCACTCATGGGAATAGGGAAAAAGTTCTTGTCCCTATTTCAATTAATGCTGGATAAGAAATGCTTAAATATTAATTGGGGCAGAGACCGGAACCCCAGCCTCTCCTCTGTGAGGTGGCAGCCCTCAACAAAGGCTGTCTCCATCCCTCAGAGAGAGCGTGGTCTGCAGCCTGGATCTCCCACGGCTGCTGGCCTAACTGATGAGCTCTTGGAGGGAGGTAACCCTGGGTAACCACGTGAGGTGACTTTTACCAGCTCTGCATTGAAAAAAGACAGAAAAGCTAAGTCTGGGAGAGGAATCACTGCTAGGAATTATGTACTGCAGGAAGCACCTTTTAGCTGCTTGGCTGGAGTGACAAAGCTAGTGAACTGTCTTCAGTTTTATTAGCTTGCTTTTCTAGTAGTTGTCTAATTTTCTTCATGCACAGAATAGGGAGCCTGTGATTGTGCTCTGGTGATTACCCCAGACAGTGAAGTGATTTAAGTGACTGCAGTGTTGACTCTGACCATGCAGCATCCTTACATCATCTCGTCTTTCCCTTGTGGTTGTTGTCCCATGCTTTCCAGTGTCTGCATCAACAGCCTTATCCCACTCAATGTACTCCAGAATGGAAGTTTGCTTTGGCAGTTAAAGAAAGCTTGCATTATAAATATTTATCTGCTTGCTAATATTTTGGTGGCACTTGTAGCAATGGCTTTGTATCGTGACCTGGACCAGGGGATTGAGTGCACCCTCAGTCAGTTTGCAGGCAACACCAAGCTGAGCAGAAATGTTGATCTACTGGAGGGCAGGAAGGCTCTGCAGAGGGATCTGGACAGGCTGAATTGATGGGCTGAGGACAACAGAATGAGGGTCAACAAGGCAAAGTGCTGGGTCCTGCATCTGGGCTACCACAACCCCATACATCACTACAGACTCGGAAGACAGTGGCTGGAAAGCTGCCTGGTGGAAAAGGACCTGGGAGTGCTGGTTGACAGCAGCTGAACGTGAGCCAGTGTGTGCCCAGGTGGCCAAGAAGGCCAATGGCATCCTGGCTTGTGTCAGCAATAGTGTGGCTAGCAGGACCAGGGCAGTGACTGTCTCCCTGTACTCAGCACTCATGAGGCCACACCTCAATTCCTGTGTCCAGTTTTGTGACATGAAAGACATGACAAGAAGGACATTGAGGTGCTGGAGCAAGTCCAGAGAAGGGCAGTGGATCTGGTGAAGGAGCTGGAGCACAAGTCCTATGAGGAGCGCCTAAGGGAGCTGGGGGTGTTTAATGTGGAGAAAAGGACGTTCAGAGGAGCCTTTATCACTGTTTCCTTTCAGGAAGTTGTAGTGGGGTGGGGACTGGTCTCTTCTTCTAAGTAACAAGTGGTAGGACAAGAGGAAATGGCCTCTAGCTGTTGCCAGGGGAATTTAGATTGAATATTAAGAAAAAATTTCTTCACCACAAGAGTGGTCAAGCATTGGAAGAGGCTGCCCAGGGAGGTGGTGGAGTCACCAAGCCTGGTGACGTTTAAAAGACACATAGATATGTCATTTGTGGGTGTGGTTTAATGGTGCACTGGCCATGCTGGGTTAGTGGTTGGACTTGATCCTAGAGGTATTTTCTAACCTGAATGATTTTATGATTTTTAGAGGGAGAATAATTAAGAAAATACGCTGAAGTATTCAACATGGCCACTGTTAATGGTGTTTTGATCTTAATGTACCTTAATGTAAGCACTGCTTTTTGAAAAGAAGCTGTAGGAGTGAGATGCTAGAGCTGCCTGTGGACATGACTGGGGGTGTCAGAGGTATCTGAGAAATAAAGTGGAGCTGGGTGTGATAGAGAGATGGCAGAACTGTTCCTCCTGTCAGGAGAGTGCTCACATCTCAGTTTAGGACATTATTAGCATAGTCAGTAGAGCTGACAATATTTACATCCTTTGTTTTGGAAGTTACTGTCAACTGGGTAGAACCAGCTCTAAATTACTTTGCCCACTGTGTTACTTTGCCCACTGAGAGGTGTTTTTATTTTCTCTCTTCTGTGTTTAGAAAAGCCCGCCACAGGGAGATTCTGCCAGGCCACCCTCATAAATGTTTCTCCCTCCTTAGCTGATAGTGTTAATGGGTGATGTTTTTGCCTTAAGAGGCTGCAAAATTTACTAGAAGTGTATTGTTTCTTTCTGCTCCAGGAAAAATTTCAGATGGAGCTTAATCTGAAATAGTGCCTGTTAAATAGTTTCCTCTGCTCTGTACATGTACTTTCCCTGTTCACAGGACTTCTGAAAAGAAAGAAAATTATTTTCTTTGTCTTGGAGACAGAAAAATACAGCAAGCTGTGACTTGTAATCTTACCAAATTTCTCTTCATGCTGTGAAATTAATGGACTGATGCTGTCTCTCTGTCAGAGAAAGAGCTTTGAGTACAGGCAGCAAGACCACTGTCGACTGCTTCTGAGTGTTCTTATTAACAGACAAAGATTTAATTACAAATCTGCCATTCAACTCCACCTTCCTACTTAGTTACCACCAAACACTTTTTTTGGGTTCTTGCTTCACAATTTGGCCAACAAACCACTCTGGTGAAACCAAAGGTGGCTATGGTAAGAATCACCTTTTTGTTTCCTGAAGGTTTATAATCCTAAATTGCTATAATCACTCATAAGATCGTTGTGTTTCCAAGTTCATACTCCTCCTAAGCACCACCTGTAATGGAATAGAAAGGTCAAGAGTTCAGGATAAATACATTTTGTTGTTGCACTGTTTTCTCAGGGTAACCATCAGCTTGTTGTTCTGCTGTTCTTACCCTCAAATATACTTGCAAGCCACCAAAAGCATCTTTGAGTGTTTGTGTTTCCTCTTAATGAGCCCAAACAACGCTTTTGGATACAAACTTGGGATTTGACACATTCGTGACACTGTTTTCTTTGGCAAGGTTCAGGCATTTAGCTCTGCTGGGAATAACAGAGTCAAACAATGGACACTAGGGAGGTCAAAAAAAGGCCAAGTGGGATAATGGAGCATAACCAAGGGACTATTGCATAAATACAGAGTGCCGTATTAAAAATACTCAAATTCCCAGCTCCTTCTTTCAAAAATGGGGCCTCAAACAGAAGATGAAAGAGGGTGCACTTTCAGCTGCCCTTGGTAATCTTTGGGCGGTAATTAATCAAATCGGGATCTGGCAGTGCTGGTTCTTACATAAGTTCTTTGAAAGAATGACCCCTTATTTGTGCCGAGGTGGTGCCAAGTCCCCCCTTGTGCAGGGTATTGAGTGAGCACGTGCTGAGAGGACAGCCCTGGAAGCCGGAGGTGCTACCTGGGTTTAAAGAAGAGTGAGGTAAATTTCATGGAGTAGTGGGCCGTCAGTGCTGCTGATACCTGAAGATCCAGTCCCAGTGCCCAGGGCTGGTAGGGACCGCCAGGGAAAGCATCATCATTTAACATCCCTGTTTCTCAGGTATCACACACCAGTGGCTGCTTGGATATTGGCCTACCAGCTCTCTGAACTTGTCAAAATGTTATTTTTTTCTCTTTGTGGCCTCTACGTTTTTAAAATGCATCTTTTCTGCCTTACTTTTGTTTCTAGATGAGGAAGCCCTCTTAAGAACTGCTTGTGCTGACTCATTCTTTTTGGTATTAATTTGCTGGTTAAAAATAACTTGGGCTTTTGTCTATTCAAGTGGTGTGGAGTAAGACGGTTTTTGGCAGTGCTGGGATTAGCTGCGTTGCCAGTTTTTACAGAATCCTTGCAATGTGATCTGGACTCTCAGGAGCAAGAACCCAGGAGCTGTGTTGACTTGTACCTTGTGACTTCATTCATTTGCCTGGGATTAAGTGGGAAAGGAAGAATACCCTGGGTGCCAGACTTTCTGAAACTTGGGTCCAAAAGCTTCAGCAGCCTTCCAGATAAAGTAAAGGCATAAGGAGAGGGAGAAATTTTTGCTGGAAGTCCTCACTGCCTGAGTGCATAAGCAAATAGAGCATAAATTGTGTGATGTGTCACTGATAATGAATATTAAACAACAAATGGAGGTAAATTTGTTGCTCCTGTTCCAATTAATTTCCTTTGATTTTTTTTTTAGTATCCTGAGCAGTTTTCAGTTAAAAAAAAAGATAGTTAAAGCTTCCCTGAGAGACTAATGTTGTTCTTCCCAGTCATTCAGTGTTAGAATGTGCCTGGCAATTGTTGAATGTTTTATGCCTTCAGTACTCATTGGGATTACAGAACAGGACTCTGGATGTATTCCCAGCCATCAGTACACAAGCGGTGTGGTCACTTTTCTCTTCTCCTGGGAATCCACACATGCCCTGTGGTCCTGCATGATTGTACCTTCTGTTGTTGATTTTCTCCTGTTCCCTGCATATGGATGCGTCACTGCCTGTTTTCCTTCCTCCTAAACTGTTTTGTTCATTATAAGCAGTACAGAATGGATGGCACTGGCTGGTCATTGGTTCAGAGATGAGATCCACCAAAACTGAAAAACCTAATTAACTCTACTGGAGCTGTAATTAGTACTTGGACCTGGAGGGAAACTCATGGGAGCTAATCACATGTGGACAATAATTACCAGTCAAGGTGCTTGAGCTTCAACATCTGCTCTTATTTGTTCAAAGCCCACATTTATTTCC
This sequence comes from Rhagologus leucostigma, assembly GCA_013397725.1. Lineage (NCBI taxonomy): Eukaryota > Metazoa > Chordata > Aves > Passeriformes > Rhagologus > Rhagologus leucostigma. The sequence goes on along the minus strand of VZTD01002084.1, from coordinate 848,207 downwards.
AGTCTATTTTTTTTCCTTGTCTTTTAATCAATACTGATTTATTTGTAAGGGTTTGTCCTGGGATTTACTAGGTAATTTTGGGAAATGGGATTTACCTTTTTCTGGGGATACGTCTTGGCTGCCAGGACATGGAGCATTGCCTGTGACCTGACCGCAGAAGCGCATGATTTGTGAGGTGCAATCAGAGTGAGATGGAGCAAAACATATCTAAATTATGCCTTTGGATAGTTAGCAGCTACTAAAGAGATTTTTGGCAAAAATCCCCTACCAAACAAAAAGAAAGAAACTGCATAGAATCAAAACCTATGAAACCCTGAAAAATATAAGAAAAGTCAACATCGTTGGGGTTTATATTTTGTGCTCTCTATGCTGTCGTTTTCTCATTCAGGTTCATTCAGACTACATCTTACAAAAATCAAGTCTGTTCTGTGTGGCAACGTGATGCCATCCTTAAACATGGCCCTCTGTGGGGCAGGTTCTTCTCTTCAGTTCCCCACTTCTGACTGAAAACCTCAAACTCATTACCAGTTTGTCATTGGTATGAAATCATTAATAAGTTCTTGGCTCCCATCATCTGTACTAATTGTGCTTTCTACAACAAACTCTGTCCTCAAGGGGAAAATTTATAAGAGGAAGGTGACAGAAGGGTGAACAGCAAGAGCCTCAAATATGCCACCTCTTTTTCTCCCTTTGCCCTTATTACAATATATGAGACAAGCTGGTTATTTTTAGTTATTCTCAACAGTCAGTGCCAGTCAGCATCCAGGAGGTGGGCAGCAAGTCAGGCAGAGGTCAGACAGTGTTATCACCCTTTCATTGTGATGGTCAAATCCACCCTTAAGCTTCAGGATTGAGAGAAATGCACTTTTGCTGGCAAATGTTTTAGATGTGTGCGTGCAGATGCTCATACATAATCAGAGCTTGTCTGCTTCTATGATGTTATTGTTAAAAAACCCCCATCAAATAGGTAGGACTAGATATGAATGCAATTTTTGCCTTCACTGCTCATTCATTCTGCCTATGTAGCCTTTCCTCTCCTCCTGAAGCTCAGTGTGTTGGCTCTTTCAGCTAAATGTGCCTTGAAGGCATCATCGTAGAGCTGTGATTTTTCACTTCAGTGAAATGGTCGGGCTGTCTGCTCTGATACTCGCTGTGAACTCTACGTGAAGAGTGGCTGTGGCATTACAGTGTCAGCTTATAGTGAGGTGGGTTAAAAATGGGCCATTTCCCACCAGTCCTGCACACCTAGTCACGAAAAGGGGATCCAGAGGCAATGCTCTTCACAAATGCAACACTGTGAGGTTTGGCTCACGATACAGGGTTTTTTTACATTTGTTTCTTGGGGTCCCTTGTGCCTTGTTTTCCCAAGGGAAGTGGCAACACAACAGCAGTGAGAAGATACAGGATTCTGGTTCTCTGCTTAGTAGCTGGACGTGATTAAAGTGGCAAGGGCAAAACTCTGGTCAGTGTGGAGGAAGGAAAGTGTTTCTTTTACAAACAGCTTCTCTCACGTGCCGTGACTATCTGCCCTCACCAGATGAAGCACGCAGAGAGACACATAAGAAAAGCAGGGAAGAAAAAGTAAAAAAATTCCAAGAAATAGGTATGGACGGGGGTTGGTTGTCAAATAAATGGGAATATATTAAAGGGAAAAACTCAATATTTTGGTCTATATCAAGTCAGCAACAAGGTTTCCTAAACTCACTCTGCCTTGTTTGTTCCAGAAATCTGAGAGGAAAAGGATGTCCTTGGTTTGTTGTCCAAGACATAAATGCAGTGAAGAAGAAGGACTAAATCTGCAGACCCCTTTGCAAGATGTTCACAGGCACTTTGTAGAGCTGGAGCTCACCTTATTTTGGCAGCAATTCCAATTGCCATTTTACTTGTTAAGCAGATGAGACATAGCTATAGATGTAGATTTATGTGATTGGTGTTGTTTTGATATTAATTTTATTGAAGATCTTTTGAGGCATCATCAGAATATTTTTGTTTTGGAGGCTAGGATGTACAACTGTTTTTCATGCAGTTTGGTTTGCCAGCGCTCTATAAATGTCAGTGGTGATTTGAAGTCAGCCCTTTGATGGCTTTCATGTATTCTTTTTCATTGTTTTATGTTTTTATCCATTGTAAATACTTTTAAAAAGCCAATTATGAATTTTGCATTACCACTTTTCTTGCCTTCTAGAATTTGACTAACTCTTTCTTCCTCTTAACCTAACTACCTAATTTCTTCCCACCAAAGTTGTTGTGAGATGGAGCTTTATACCAGAGTCATAACTGCCATAACTCTGTTTTAAAATAAATCACTTTATAGGCTATAAGTGAAATTGAACCTTAAATTGCTAATAGAATTTAAAAATACTTCTGTGTTGTTAGTCCACTTGAAATTATATTAACGTTTTTAAGGGAAAGAAGTAATGACAGTGCGTGTTTTGAAGTTTAAAAAGTGAAAAATTTTAGAGTATTGGGAAGGAAAAATAAAACTGGGCGGGGGGTCTTTAAATTTAAAATGAGAAATGCATAAGCTTGGTGGCGTTTCTGTTTAAGAAAACCTCCACCTTTTAGCATCTTATCAAGTGTAATGAACTCTTGTTTTGTGGTCAGCTCTAACACAGGGCAGGTGCACCACCGAGCCTTGTGCTGAGTTCAGGCTGTAGATTGCCTGGGTGAGGTAAGGACCAATTTTCAGGAATTCAGTGTATGCTATTACCTAGCTTCTCAGAAAGGCAAGGAAAATTAACTACCAGCTCAGCTTCAGCAACGTTTGTGGAAATTAATCATTCTTTTATGATACACTTGGGGGAATCGTATTTCCTTATCATGCCCACTAAATGCATGTTACAAAATGAAATGCTGAAGTTCCCCTACCACAGTCTATATTTTTGTTCTTAGCTGCTTTCAGAAATATCAAAGATTCCGATTCTTTGCATAGTCAGAATAACCACTGCTACAGCCTCTGTAACTCTGTGCCTTGAGGCAGAAAGAGCCTTGATCATCTATTTAAAGGCAGGATAGTTAGCAAAAAATGTTGGATTTTGACTGCAACTGGAAAGCTCCTTGCTTTCCAGCTGCAAGGTTGCATATATACTGGAGATTATTTTCATCCCTGTTGTCATTTCATTAAAAATCCTGGCAATAACTCAGAGTGAACTGGAGAGATAGTCTTTCTTTCCACCAAGAAGCAAATGCAAAGACTGGGTTATCATTCTGTTTTTCATATCATATTGCACTGACCTCTTCCTCAGGGGCTGTAAGCAAGTCCAAGACATTAAAAACAAAATAGGCTGGTTTCTTCTTTATTACATGTCTCTGCTTAAGGAAATTTAGCCATGACTATTTCTTTTCTGTCCAACACTGCAGCAAAATATATAAGCTACGTGTGTTATAAGCTACACCATCTTGCAATACTTGCCTTATTACTGAAACCTAAAACCACGGTCAGTTTTTGTTACGTGTGTTTAAGCATTCTTCCTTAACAAGGTTTTTTTAATGCTGAGTTTTATAAGGGAATTACTTCTCTTAGTTGTGCCTTGTAATAGTGGAGGTAGCTCTAAGCATGATTCCCATCCAAGGTCCAGATGGTCAAGTTATTTGTAAATCTAGTGCTGAGCTGAAAAACAGTTCAGGCCCTATAAAGGTGTCATTCAATGGGATGGTAAAATGGGTTGTGAAAACAACAGTAAGGTAAAATACACACATGTCACTTCCTCCACTGAAGCACATAATTCAGGGTCTGTTGGGGTGAGGAGTCATGTGCCTTTTCCTCTTCTGGCTTTCTCTTTCCATGCCCTGTCTGTAATCCATTAGAGACTTTCATTATTTCAGCATGATTGGGGTTAACTTCTAAACATGATATATTGCTGTTTTCTCTCATGAATACAGAGATGGAACTTGTGTTTTCAGCTAGGATATTCTCCAGCTAGACTGAGATTATTTTTTTCTTGCTGTAATTTTCAGTTTATCACGTGGGGTTTTATTGCACAGCCTTGATAGCCTATTACTGTTCAACCAAGGAGGGGAAAGTTAATTTGGTCTGAGAGAGATTGTATGTGAAGTAGACATTTTGATTTTGGTTTTAAGAAGCACTTTCTTGTTCTCTAGAAGATAGATTTTTTAAAATTATTTAGCATTTTTGTAGAGTCTTCACTACTTTTCATACCAATAAGCACTGAAGCAGTAATTTGACCCTTCAGCAGTGTGCACCTGTAATACGAAGTGTCTCTCACCTTCTCCTTTCCTCCCGTGCTGCAGCTCCTGCTGATGTGTGTGGTGTTCGTGCAGTTGGCCAGCTGAACAGCAAGTCTATTGCAGTACCAGTATCCAGAATTTTCACATAACTTGGAGTGAGAAGCTTTGCTGAAAGAGAAAAATGTCATTTATTTTAAGAACTTCTGTAGATAGATAAAGAATAAGTAAATTTTTTTAATAGCAGAGATAGGTTTCCCAAGGTGATAATTTTTCTATACTTACCTACTTAATTTTTCTCAAAAGAGGCCTAAAACTTCCTTTAAAGCAGATTATTCATCACATATCACTGTCACACAGTCCAAACTGTGTCTCACTCCTTCTCTTAAATCCAGCCAGGTTTGAGATGTAGTTGTCCTGAGAGGTTTACCTGTGATGATGGAGATGTGTCTGGGTGTGCTCAGCTCCTTCGTGCGTGGCTGGGCTTTCAAAGGGCACTGACTGCAAGAAATGTAGTCCTAGCAGAGTGTCCTGTGCTGTTGACTAGCTGACTGGCAGCACTTGGGGCTTATTCGAAGAGGATTTTTCTCTCAGAGGAGACGGATGAATTTCCTGTGGCTCCAGCATGGCTTTTCTGGGAGTGGATAAGCAGAACAGCAGTCGAGTTATGAGGGGACATGGATGTGAAAGAAAACCAAAAGCACTAATAGAGCATCTTTGCTGATTAAGATAATGGCCACTAAGAGGTTGTATCTGGGCCTTGTCTCTGTATTGATGGGGTGCTAGGCTTTTGTTTGTTTGTCAAGATCACTGCTGTGTAAGGTAAGTAGGATTGGAGTTGATGTTTTAAGAGGAGCTAATAGAAAAAAAAACATTCAAAGCTGATTTCAGGTCTTTTTTTCAGCCAGGAGATGGCTTTTGCAGATGTCACTCGCTGTTGTTTCTGAGTACAGGGAGAACTATAGATATGTCTTCTCTTGTGGACTCAAACACCTTTGCTGTTCATCCCGTCCCAGGAGGACTGTCTTCCTTTCCTTACCTGTGCATTATTGACTTTCAGTACATTTTACAGCCTTATACTTTTAATAATTCTGTGCCTTACTCAGGTCAGATACATACATTTCAACTATTCTCGGTGTAAAAATAGCCTGAAGGCAAACTCAGGCATGTACTGCATCCTCAAGTTAGTTAAGAAATTCCTTATTCAGGGAATGCAGTGGTTATGCCCTCCAGCACTGTGCCGTTATAGAAAAATCATCATCCCTCAGCTCTGTGTACTTCCCCTGATTCAAGGACATTAAACCTCACAGTTACTGTCAAAAAATGAATGCAAGATTTGCACTGGACTAAAGTTCTGCAGCACAGAAAGCATTTCCAACCTTCTTACATTGCAAGAGGCAATTGCCCCAGAGGGTTTTTTTTCCCTGTGAGGTACGGCCAGCTGGCTACAAGAAGCGTCTTACTTGGTGCCAGTCCTGACTTGAGAAGCTCTGCTGCAGTCTGTGGTCTTATTCAACTTCTTCTTTTCTGATGTTTATGTGAGGGATAAGTTTTTGAGACCATAAGTGCTTATGCTTTTTCCCCCCCTCTTTGACATCAGCTGAACTATATCTAGCATGTATTTGCCTCATTGTTTGAAAATTGCTACTAAAAATTGCTACATGTTGCGGTTTAACCATTTGCATGATGGCATGCTAAGTCAAAGGAAAAAACAACCAGACAAACCCTCAGTGCTTCTCTTTTCAGCAGAACTGAATGAATTTTCTTGTCCTCTGTGTGCAACACTGCACTTGGAGCTCACAAATTGAGTTTTTAGCTGTTAATGATAACAGTGATAAAACCAATTTTTTTTTTCTGAAAAGGCTCTGCTGTGCTCTGTAGGCAGGGAAGTGCTTCAGTAACTGCTGTAATTAAAACCTTTCTCCTTTGGAACATATGGCAGGATGGGATAAACAGGCAGAGAGAAGCAAGCTTTGTATGAAACACACAGTGGGCAAAAGTGCTTTGGTTGGAGAGAGAAACAGTTTTATAAATTCAAAAAGTGCCCAAAACCAGCCATGGTTTGCCTTCTGTGACTAAGAGACTGGCTCCCTATAAATGCTGTCACGCATGTTTTGGCTGGGCACACTAAGTGTACCCTAAACTTGTCTTTTTTGTGGGTAAGATGAAGGTGTATGTGCAGTTCAAGATAATCTTCTCCAAAAGAACACCCTGCCTACAAGGAAACCAAACCCAAGGTAGCTACCAGCAGACTGCAGGTAGTTCACATTTATTCTGAAGAGTGGTCTTTTAAAAAAGAAAGGCCACAAATCAGCAGAAATGAGCTATCTCTCTATGGGATTGCCTTTTAGAACCACTAATGTTATCATGGTTGACAGTCCATAATCTTTGATTCCATGGGAAACAAAAAAAAATTCTCTGCCTCACCCTCAGAATGTTGTATTTCATAGGTGAGTAATTTTCTAATCTTATGGAAATGATAAAGATCGTCTCGATAAGTGAGGACTAGTGATGCCTGGTGCTGCCATCTGTTCAGCTCCCTGCCTACTTGGTGAGATAATTTAACCAGTCTGTTCCTATAGCACACATTTGTCTTATTCATATGAGGGATAAAATACTGTGGAAATAAACTCTGCTTGCAGTAACACTATTTTTTTTAACCGAGACGTGTTTTGCCAATTTCCTACCTCTCTATATCAATGCATGGATTGTTTTGACTGCTAATAGAAAATCTGCACTCTTTTAAATGTGCTCTAATTTAAGGCGTATAATTTGTACAGATTTGTTATCATGAGATGATTTTTTTTCCCTTAACAAGGTGTTGAGGCACTGAGGCTCAGATCCCTGTTTTTAGTAACTGGCTGCCCTCTTGCTTTTTTTGGTTTCTTTGACACTTGGCAATCTATGTGAGATGATGGAGGAACTTTGTGTTGCATCCGAAAGCTCAGAAATTCCTGGGATTCTTGTACCTCTAACACTAACTGAAGTGTATTGCTTTTCCTACCCAAAATTCAAAAACTGTAATCTTTTTTCCAGTGCTCCTGCTATTGAAGAGCTTTTGACAGAGCTAATATGAATCTGTTTGATTGTTCTTTGTATATTGCGAATGAAGACCCAGACTGTCATGTAGCAATGCTCTTTCATATGTATTTTGTGTGCTTAAACATGGAAATCACTAGCAGCACTCAGCACTTTCCCTGATGGAGTATTTAAAGAACCTCCCATCCTTTTTGGTTTGTTATTCAGTTGGTAGGGTATTACAACTGTCTTTCTCTGTAAAGAAAGGTTTTTTCACTTTAAGAAATCCCTTCTACATAAACTCCTCTGTTCCATTTCCCATTTACTTCCAAAGATGTGTACCAATGCTAAATCCAAGTCTCTAATTGAGATTCTAGGCAGGAAAAATTGCATCGTTGGCTTTTGTTCTCCTGTGAAAGCCCATACTAAAGGAAACTGCCGTATAGAAGACAGTCCCCTTTCACTTTGGAAAACAAAGAAGAGTTCCTGTCCAAAACAAGTACTGTGGCATTTCGGCGTTTTCAAAGAGCTGTGCTGAGCTTTGTCCGGAGCCCTGACTGTCCTTATTAGCACGATTCACACTCAGCACCGGTGTTGGGGTGATGAAATATGTGGTACTGGCACAAGTGGGGCCATCTCTGAGCCATAGCCCAGGGCTGGAGCAGGGGAGCCCTCGGGCTTTGTGCAGAGCCTGGCAGAGAGTTGGGGCTTGACCTCAGGGCTAGTGCAAGAAAATAGCTGTGCCACAGGCTGGTGTAGGCGGTGGGACCTGCTGCCCTCTTACCCATCCCTTCCAGTCTTGCATTTAGCAGAAACACGGGATCCTATTCACAGCGCACCAAACTGACAGTGTGCGCAAGTTTCCTATCTGAATTCTTCCCCTGGTTGTCCTGGGTTTGGGTCAGACTTAGGATTTCTGTGTAAAAGAAAGGGGATGATGCTGGAGCTTGTGGTGTGGGATATCTCTTACCACAGTCTGTTACACCTAAGTGAAATGTATGAAGGGAGTTCTGTAGCAGGGGAAAAATAAGATTTGTTTGTGATTAGTCAAGTTCTGAGGGGTTTTGATTTATTACCTTTCATCTCAAGCAAACATTCAGGGCCTTGTCAACAGGAAAAAAAGGCCTATTATAATATCTATGATAGGATATCTATCATATGTCATATATATGATATTATGATTGACTGTTTCCATTGTATGCTTTTAATGTGGGTTGATTAACACACAGTAGCTGGTATATGTTAAAATATGCATTCTCACCTATGATCCTAAAATGAAGGGAGAATTTGGGAGAAAATTTTAGTTTAAAAAGAAAAAGGAATTTGATTGCCACAAGATATCCTGAGGCTCACTAAGATTATTAGAGGCTGGTTTGCCTCTCTGTCCGTGAGACAGACAACACAGTGACAGAGACTGCTGCCGTTGGTCTGTTTCTGATTTTGTTTTTGGGGTGTAATATTTTCTTCCTTTTTAGCAAATAAATAGCTTAAAACATTTGTCAAGATTGAGCTATGAATGCATTTTATTGATCAGGTTTGGCAAAGGATCAGCCTGCAAAATTAACAATCTGTTTTATTTTCTTGCAACTTTGAATTTAGCTATTAAACATTATTCGTATGTTTTTCATTAACCTCTGTTTAACCCAAATGGCGGATATTGGGGAGAAATTAGTATTTGATGCAAGTTCAGCACATTGATGCCTCTGTTGAAAAAATGGTGAATAAGAAGTAAAGGTTGGAGGGGCAAAAGAACAAAACATTTTGACAGTCTTTAGTGGGAAGAAAAAGGACCAGAAATGGTAGAGAGAGCAAAAATGGAATTGGTAGTGATGTTAGGCAGAGTGGGATGTTTCTATTGCTGAGTTTAGAACAAAGCAAACAGGGAAAACTTTCAGTACAATGTTTAGATTTAAGAAAAGATTTACTGGAATTTCTCTGGGCCACCCAAACACTTCCCTGAGAGAATGAGAAAAAAGAAAATGAAATTCTGTTTGGAATGGGGATGTTTAGTTTTGCTTGAAATCTGCCTTCTCTGTTAGGAAACTAGCAGGCCTACTCTGAAATATGTAGCTTACTGAGTAAAAGCAGTTTCTAAATAAAACAGCAGATTGGTTAGGGTCAAACAGGAGCCTGTCAGAACAGTGCTATAGCAGCTCCAGACCCTTAATGGGATGGACTGAGGAAAATGTTTAGGCTTTATGCTGCATTTATTTGCAAAAAAGGGTCCTGGTCGAAGGGGTTGTGATGCCGCCGTGTGCTGGGCTAATAACCAAGAGCACATCTGCATTCTGTCTGGGTGCTTCTGACACACAGCTAACATCTCTGAGAGACTCAGGAGTGTGGGGGAAATAATTTAGGATTCAAAGGCTCACATCTTATACTTTTGTTGCTATGTGAGAGCTGTCTTCAAAAGCTTCCCTTTTAGTGATGACAGTTTGAAAGGTCTACAGGGAAAGTGACGGTTCCTACTTTCTGAGGACCAAGGCCAGAAATGGATTTTTAGCTTAAACTTGAAGCTTTGAACTGCACATCGAAAGAATTCCATACTTTATGGAAACCCAGGGATTTTGACTTGGTACCTCCCAAGGTGCACAATCAATGTCTCTGATTTATAACAGGGATTTTCTTTTCCTAAAACAGCTCAGCTCTACGCTTGCCGCAGCTATACCACTCCTGCAGCAGACACCAAACTGCTGCAAAGCAATGGCCACCCTACCTGGAACATTAAAATGGGTAGCGCTTCAATTTCTCATACTGGGGCAGTTTGGCCACTTGATCTTAAGGAGTCTCCATTAACTAAGGGAGGATGAGGGCAAAGAGCAGACAGATGTGGCTGCAGGGTTAATTTTTTCTCCTTGTTTCTGTCTTTCACAAGATGTACTGTACAGGCTGAAGAAAAATTACCTATGTTATGGGAAGTTCTGATGTGGTCAAAGGCAGAGACTATTAAACAAGAGGGTAATGCACTGCTAAAGGTTGTGATTACACAAGAAGTTCTGTTTGGGGGATTTTTCCCATTCTGCCCTTGTATTTGGCAATGTCCTACATTACCCTGCACAGAGGGCATGGTGTAGGTGTGCTGTGTATCCCATGACCCATATATGTATTTGTAGGTAGGCACACAGGATCAGGAAGATGCCAAGGCGATTCTCTAATTGATATGCTGGGTGAACTCACCCTCAGTATAATAATTAAGAGCCCAAGGAATTGTTGCAGCCTGGATTGCTTTCCCTGTAGACACTGGTAGCAGCAGTGATGAAAAACCTGACAATAGTCCACAGCTGTGTAGGTATGACATAGCATATATTGATCAGTTAACGAAGGGGAGTTCACAAATTTCATCTTATTCCTGTTGCTTGTCTGAATTTTGACATAGTTCGAGTGTGATGTTGTTTTTTCTCCCTGAGGTTGGCTGTCATTTTATTAGATTGATTATTCTGCTGCACTTTTTTGCAGTGTATGACTGAGTTCAGTTGTGCTGTATCAGGCCATTGGGCATACAACAGAATTAGGACCGAAAAACTTGCATTTAAATAGTTATTTGCTGAAACTGGTACTGAATTTCATTAGCAATGATGGCATGTCGAGGTCATGGTTGAATGCTTTAAGAACTCGGAGGAAATTTAAGAACACTGTAATGAATTTGGAGCCATCCTCTAAAGTTTTGTTGTATTTTATATAAAAAATAAGTTAGACTAAAATAAAGGGAGCTTAAGCTATCAATCACCAGTGGTCTGCTTGGAGGGTAGGAAGCAGAGGGAGCAATTAAGAGTTTGGACTGCAATCCCTCACTGCCAAAGAAGTTTCTTAACAGTACCTGGAGATTTACAGTCCAGCACTCCCCTGCTATCCATGGGTGCCCTTGCACCTCGGGGGCATGGCTGAAGGCTGGATGGGGAAGCTGTCACACTGCCCTCATCTCCCCAGGCCACCAAGCCTGCCAGGGCCACCAGCGGGGCCAGTCTGGCACCCCCATTTCACCCAGCTGTCACTGGCAGGCTTGAAAGCTTGAGAGAAGGCTGAGTGCAGAATTTGGAAACACTGATACTGACAGAGATGAGGCTTAGGTGAACACGTCTTTGAAATTCAACATTTTCCCCTCTACTTCTCACATGGACGTGTTTTTCTGGATTTCCATAAATCTGGAAAGAAAGTAGTTCTTCATTTATCAAGGTCCTTGAGCACAGCTTCAGCAAGGGCAAGAAAACTCCTTCCTTTTCTTGCTGTAGGTGAGCCCCCAGAGCTGCTGAGTCCCTTTGCTCATGAGTGCTGTAATGATCATCAAGATTACTTGGTATTTGCCATGACATACTGTCCTCCTCATACCACAAGGTGTTTATAGAAAATTATCCGTGCTTTAGTGGATTTATCTTCAGGTTACTGAAGGGCTGTTTACAGGGGTTTTTTTTGTGGGTGTTCCCAGTTAGTTCTTTTATCTGTGTCTTATTAATATATCAATAATCTGTTTTGGCAGAAGGCTTCTGCGCTCAGACCAACACCCATTGTGAGCTGGTTGAAAGTCCAGCAGAAACAAATGGTGAAAGGAAAACAGCAGTGGTTTTAAGGGGGAACACAAGAGAGTAGAAGAAAAGAGATTTAAACATAATTTTGATACCTGTAGCTAAACAATACCATAACTTGCTTGATATTTTACTCCCTGAGCAAACACAGAATTTTATGGCATTTTTTTTCCATTTTGATGCATTGCAGGCAGTTGATGATACTCGGTGTTTATTCAATTCCCAAAGGAATAATTCAACTCTAAGGCTGTGCAGCCATAGGCAACATGCTTCAATAATCTCTGTGAGAACTGCAGCATTAATAGTCAGTCCTTGCACTGTGTTCTTATGGCATGTATTACATCTGTATTTCTGTCCTGCACGCTGAGCAGTAAGAATCTTGTTTGCTCAGCCTTTTAAGGAAAAGATAGGGAGCTGTCAACGTGAAAATTACTACTGTTGACTGTAATAGATCTATAAAATGTAAATGTGTGAAATTTACAGTCCCTATTAAAATTAAAAAAAATAGGGCAGATTATAAACAGCCAAGATCAGGTTTCAAACCAATTTGTATTGAACAGTGAAGAGTACTACACTGTTACAGCCACACTTCCTGGGTACAGGTATTTTCACTGTCCATATCAATAAATTCAAGTAATCTTCAGTGCAATTTACTTTATCAAATCTTTTATGTGGTCATTTGTATTCATGAATCACCATGTGTGCTGCAATGAGTAACAGTTACGTGTAAAATTAGGTCCTAAAAGCTGTGGTTTACAGACAGATGAGGTACTTATCTTTGACTATATTTGCCACCTAGGTCACTCACATATATGCTCTAAAATAAAAACCCTAAGTCTTTGATGAAAAGAAGTCATTAGTCATCAAGCCATGTTCATCTTTTTAATATTAATCAACTGCTGTTTCTGAATTGATATTTCTGCTCATGCCAGAGGAGAATTAGTGGGGGGGTGGGTGGGTGCTCTGCACACAAGGTCAAATAAGCTGCAGAATGCCATCCTGCCTTTTGCAGCAGATGGGTAACGTTACATGGATTTTAATTACTGCAATTGCTCCTGACTTTGAGGAAGTGCTCTCCCTTAATAATGACAGATTTGGCCACATAATTATATTTAAATTTTGTGGCTCAGATGTGTTTGCTTAAAGATGCCATGCCTCTGCCCATCTGGAGAAGAGTAATTACTGAAGTTTAACTTTCTTGTTGTTCCTCTTTTCATAGCAGCTTTTATACTGTATTGATATTTTTCAAGGGGAACTTGAAAGAGCCTGTTGTCATTGGTGATGGGTGTAGATTCACAGAGCTTTTAAAACACCTCTGCAGCTGACAATCTGCAGGAATAATTTTGTTGAGGGAAGCTCTGCTATAAGCATGGACGTATGGAGCTCCTGTGATGTTGAGCTCTCACAGCTCCTCTGCAGCACAATAGAGAATGTACCAGCAGATGACCCCTTGAAATAGATTTGTACCTGTGAAGAGTTTTTTTTATCTCCTTTAGCCACTTACTCACTCCACTCTCTAGAAAGTATTAAAGGTTTCTTCATTCTTTCAATGTATTTCTCCTCCAGTGTGAGGAACAGTGAAGGAATACTGTGTTATTTGGGGTCTGCTATTCTTTTTCTCCCCCAATATCTACTCTTTGTTGTAATTCATGGCCTATCTCCTTGTATGTCATGCAAGGGCATCTAGAGTTTGCTCTGTGGTGGGAGCTATCTGGAATCCTCATTTCTTACCTGCTCCTCTAGTTGTAGAGGACAGAGAGATGGCTGAAGATGGATAGAGTGGGCAAGTGGAAGTCTCCTGCAGAGAGGAACAGATGCATTTATTTTCCTGCCTTCTGTGGGTAGGAGAAGAAATACTGTTTTCCTCTTTCAGTGTGAAAGACTGCTTCAGATTCGACATTCAAAATAGATCTCTGGCAAAAGCTAAAGTAAAGCCAGGAAGCAAGTTTCTGGGAAGGGTGATGGGATTGTTGGAAGTCTTTAACAAGACATTAGATGGATACCAGGAATGACATAGATGTAGTTGCTCTTATCCTGGGAAAGATAAATGGACTACTAGATGATGCCCAGGGGCCCCTTTGAGATCCATTTTTTATTACTTTTATGATCTTTGGTAAGCTGAGGATCAGGATTAGTTACATGTCTGATTAATTTAAACCCTACTAATTTAGCTGCACTGTCCCAGGGACCAGATTTATTGGTACTGCTGCCCAGCCCTGGCTCTGCATGTCAGCTCCCTCATCTTTCTGTGCTCTCACCCAGTCCTGCAGCACAGCCGTCCCACAGCAGGGGAGAGCAGAGGCCCTTGGTCACAGGCATGGATGCTGCAATGTCTAGCTGGTGTTTACAAGACCAAAGATTGGCTTGGTGTGCAAAGTGGAAAAAGCAGAGCTTGAGTAGTATTGTAGGGCTGTGCAGGATGAGGAGGCTGAGCTGAGAGCCCCGACCTGGCACGTGCATCCCTCGGCAGCACGGCTTGATTACTGGTGCGAGGAATAGAGGGAAGGTAGGATTGAGCCAGCAGTGAGCTGTAATTAAAATAGCTCCAAGTCCTGAGGAGGAGAGGCAGTCACCATGGGGAATGGAAAGCTTACGAGGAGCATAGCTGTGCGCCTGAAACGTGGGACAGTGGAGCCACTGCCCAGCATGCCTGGGGACAGGTTACCACAGTGAGCTCTGAAACCATCCTGACAGCAAAAGTTAGGGAAAGACAGAAGAAAGCTGTGAAAGCAAGGAGCTGATAAACAGGGACATATTTTTCCACACCAACCAAGCATAATGGAGCCTGAAATAGCAAAGCTCACCCCTCTTATTTGGGTGCTGTGGTGTTTTTTCTCTTTCCTCCTTTCCACCTTCAGGCATTCACTTTACTGCTCCCAGCTCCTCAACCTTTCAGTGCATACAGTGAAATCTTAGTCCTGCTGAAGGTTATATTAATGTTACAATTTACATCGATGGGGCTGGGTTTCCACCTCTGGAACTTAGAACAGATCATACAGTTGTAGCTGAACACCAAGCATATCCAAATTAGAAATGACATGTTTTCCCTACCTCCTGCTAGCACCAGTGCCTGTGTGTGTGCCCACCCTGTCAGCAAAGTCAGGGAGTATAAACACCATTAAAACTATCTTCTTTGTTTGTTTTCTGGAGTGACTTGCTGCCCTTGATCTGGCTGGTGATGTGAAAGGTAGCACTAGCCCAAGGGAGGGTCAGGACCTGGGAACAGCAGGTGTGGGACTGGTGAGCTTAAACTGATCACAGCCCCACACCCTGTTAGCACAACTTTTCTTTTGTTGGTTACCCCGTGCCCCTTTTGGGTCTGGAAGGAAATTTGGCATTTTGGACCTGACAGATGGCCTCTCAGAGAGATACATATAACTGGCAGATGCTTCTCCTAAGTGATCAGTTAGGCTTTAAAACCAGCTCTTGGCCTCTTGATGAGCTTGAAAAGGCCTGTGCAGCTTCTCCATCAAAAAGCCTGCCTTGAGGCATTGTCATGTAGAATCACTGCTGTTGGCTTCTTAAATTGTATATAGAAAGTGACAACATAATAGGAGAGCTTATAACTGGGCAAAAAAAAATTTCCGTTCAGTCCAAAATGCCCCAGATCCACCCCTTCTTTTTTTTCTTTGAACTAATCTGTCAAGAGCAATTTGGGTTTGGTATCTTTATAATGCTACTTATCCTGCTGTGAGGTAATTGGGTGATGTGGAGTGGGGAACAGCCCCTGCTTCAGAGTGCAGACCTGGAGAAAAGGAGGCTCAGGGGAGACCTTATTCCTCTCCAGAACTACCTGAAAGGAGGTTGTAGCCAGGTGAGGGTCAGGCTTGTCTCCCAACTAAAGATTGATAGGTTAAGAAGAAATGGCCTCAAGTTGCACCAGGAGGGGTTTAGCTTAGATATTAGGAAAAATTTCTTCACCAAAGAGATTGTCAAGCACTGGAACATGCTGCTTGGGGAAGTACTTGAGTCACAAACTCTGGAGGTAATTAAAAGATCTGTAAATGTTGCACTTACGGACATGGTTTGGTGGTGGCCTTGGCAGTGCTTGATGAACATGACAGAACAGGATTTTGTCAGATCTTTGGTCTTCATGTGCATCCTCCCTCCACCAGCACCCTCTCTCTCTTGCCATCCCTGACAGGCAATGTGGTTTATCCTAAGACAAGCACACCAGGTGGGAATTGCAGGAGGACCTGTCTGGATGCTCACATAGTTAATGCATTCCAGAGGTGGGGGAGCCGTGATGGTTGTGATTGACTCTGGTACACATCAGTCTTTCTGCCACACTTGATTAACAGTTTAATTGGAAGATCTTATAGGTCTTTTCCAACCTAAATGGTTCTATAAGTGGGAGCGAGACTGTTCTTTGGACTGTGGGTGAACATGGTTTTGTCCACTGGTACCTGGGGAAATTTAAAAGCCATTCTAGGCCTGAATGGACTGCAGGGCGTGCTGCGTTTGCAGGATATTGTTATCAGCCCGCCCCAAGGCACGGATGTGTCATTGCCTTTCTTTTATCCAGTCAGTGTGGAGTTTAGAGATAAATCTCCCACTTCTTAGATATGTTTAATGCCACTAGAGCTGCAGGAGATGGATGAGTAGCAGAGTTTTAAATTTAAACAAAATGACATCCACAATGTCCTCCTCATGGCAAAATTTGTTCCAGCCAATTGATATTTTGCTATTTGCAATGATCGTATGTTCATGCATGATGCCATTCCACAGATATGCAGAAGAATCATAGTAACTGAACAGTGCTGTAACCCTGGAGTCTGAATTTTCTCTCAGACTGTTTTGATAAAGTTTAGTTTGGTGAAGTTTCTCATCCTTTGAAGGAATTAAGAATATTATAGCAGTGTTTGTTACAGAGTGCTGATATTAATTATAAATAAGTATAATTAATACATTAAGAGAATTTATGTATAATTAATGCACTAATAATAAGGCATTAATTGCTATAAATGCAGTCAAATCAAACCATTATTTTTCAGGTAATGTGCATGACTAGCGATTTGTGGTTCATACCATCTTATAAAGAAGTCATCATAATATTATGTGACCATGATACTCAGCAGGAAAATTTAATACCTGAACTACCAGAACATTCCTTAGTTCTATCTTTTTATATATTTATATAAATGAAAGTCAATAAAATAGCTACTTTGTAGGGATTTATATATAGCAGGATTTACAGTGTTAAGTATTATGGGTTTCAAACTCTGAGGTAAGTACATAAATGGGCCATTTAATTGCCCTTGATACAAATTCACCCTACTTCTTTAGATTTAGCTATTCCAATGAAATGCACTAAGCATTTCAGATGATTAAATTATTAGATGTATTGTAAATGCTTTATTTGAGATCTGTTGCTGGTGGAGGAACTTGAAACATACATTATCATGATCTGGCTTCTAATCAGTATGCTATAGCCAACAAATATATGGCTTTTTTCATCCTTGATTTTGATAGTGCTGCCATCTGTAAGTAAATCCATGGAAGGGAAAGATTATAAGTACTTATATTATGCTACAGATACATTTTCAAAAATATCTTGTGCACAATAGCATGTTTGTTTTCCTGGTTTTTAGACAGTAAGTGATATATCTAAAGCTAAGGAATGTCAGGATCACACATAATTTCAAAAGTTAGTGGTTTCTGGGTTTGAACTCTGGGAGCTCTATTTGTGGTCTTAAAGTAGGATGCCAATACAGCTGCTTAGAGCAGATACACTATCATGAACTGTAATAAAGCCACCTGAATGAAGGTTTTTGAAGGATTAGATCAGAAAAATTCAGGTTAAAAAAGAGGATGTAGACTTCTGGCAGTGATGAAAAAATCTTTGAAATAATTTATTTTGGGATGTAGAGATATCTATGTATTGAAATAGAAGTAAAAATAGTTCCATATGAGATGCTCCAGCTCTGCTTAGCTGGGCATCTGCATCTATGAATCTGGAGGATTGGGGTGCAAATTCTGCAAAAGGGTCATACCAGGTCACTTTAGGTCACCCACAAAATCTCTTTATGTTTTTAAATATACCTGGAAGCATGGAAAATACCATTCTTTCAGTTCAAGTTGAGTATTCCTGTATATGAGGGAGGGAAACTTTAAGGTTTGTGTAGAGGACTCTGGGGACTTAAAACACTTGTTGACAAATAAAGAAAATGGTTTTTGGTCTTGTATTGCCACTTTCATTCTCTCTTCTCTCAGCCCCTGTTAAATTTAATTTTCTATCACTATTACTGTTCTTCATAAAAAATACATCTTTTATTTTCCTCTGCAGAATAAAGTAAACATGACGTACAAATTTACCGTGAGACTTGTCAACAAACACATAAGATCATGGGTATTAGGCTGAGCATAAACTTTCTCTTATATTCAGTTTACTACTAGTGCAATAAAACTGTTGTCAGATCAAATGGGATTTTATCCTGCATCAGCTATAAAACAATGCCATTAAATTGGAAGTATACAATTTTACCGTTGTTCTCTTGCTCTCTTGTGAGTTATGAAAATTAAAAAGTTAGGCACAGCATCCTGCTATGGCTTGCATATTCCAACATATAAGTAGGGATTTAGTCTGGGTAGTTTGGGGCATATAATTAATTTATAATTTATAAGGCTGTTTTTCAGTGTGAAAAATAGTAAGTTTTGCTGCAGCAAGGATCTGAAATCTCTTAATGAACATTTGTTTGAACAGAATGTATGGAAAAAGCCTAAACACTAGTTCCACAATTTTTAGGGGGGATAAAAACCAGTAGACAAAATACAAAAATTTTAAAAAATCCTTTCTGTACTCCAGTGTAGGGGGGAACCAAAATAGTTGATGGGACCGCATTCACTTTAAAAAGAAGGCCTCAAAACACTGCCACTTTCCAAGAAATTCAGTTTGTTTGTTCACAGTTCAGGAAACCAGAAGCCACTGGAGTTCACTTCTCACCTTGGGGATGAGAGTACCCAGCTTTAGGGGTCCCTTCCTTGCCCAGTTTGCTTTCTTTAGGTGAATTGGTAGGCCACAGGAGCATAACAGATGGCTTCCTGGGGCAGCACTTGGGAGTGTTCCGACACGAAAATCATTTATTTTTCCAGAGCATTCAACATCAGCCATTTCCATTCCTTCATTTTAAAGTGCCTTCTCACTTGCAATTATTTGATATTACACAATGTATTGCAATGTATCTTCACACACTTAATACAACGTGCTCTGCATGTAGCATATGAAATACAGCGTTTTAAAACTCTATGCTGAATCAAAAATTAATAATATATTAATATATATTACATTTAATTTGCTAAGAAGTACAACCTTCTGTTATTTAATGTTCCACTGATGCTCAGAGCCCTGTCAGGATTGATGGCTGGTAGTGTACAGGCATGGTCCTCGCCTCTGCAAAACCTGGAGCTTTTCATATATTGCAATTCTGAAAATATAACTAAGTACCAGTAAATAGGTGACCTGAACAGACTTTGTCTTGACTGAGCCTCCTGTTTTTCACTTGCCGTGGTCTGCTCTGTTATGTGTACGTTCATTAGAGGTGCTGTGGGGCTGGCATCTTCCACAATTAGTGCTCACGTATAATGAGATGCAATGCTGACAAGGACTCTCTTGTTTTCTATAGTTTCACTGAGAAGCCTTTTCCTTCTTCTTTGGCACCCATCCATTAAAGCCGTTGCACCACGTTCAGCTGCTGGCTGGGATTGAAAGTAATTTTCAGCCATTAAAATTTTGCTCGTGTGTCATCAGCTCCACCTCTTGGATTAATTGGGTTTTTGCAGATCCAGTACATAGTTCACAGGGGAATTCTCTCTGGGAATGTAAAACGTCCTGAGGCAGTGCCCTTGTGAAAGCATCTGGCTCAGTTGCTTTGTCCTGCAAGTTCAGTGCTTGGTAAGTAGTAAAGTTTAATTACAAATTACTAATAATTTGGGTTACATTGTCCTCTAGTGGCTCGTGTAGATAACTGCCCTGCTGGCAAAATCCTTTTGCCTTGTGTTTTTAAATCCTCTCATATTCTTTTCATACAAGTCCACCAAATAAAAAATTTGCCTCTTACTGCCACTGTATCAGTGCAGCAAGATCTCTCCTCTATAACTGCAGATATTTTGCTTAAGAAATACGTATTTTAAATAGTTCAAAGTAACAATAGGATTGTGAGAAGGTAATATATTTACTCAAAGCCTTTGATGAAAACGAATGTATCCTTCATACCAACGGTAAAAGAGAATAAACTCAACATGATTTTTTTTTTCCCACAGATTTAGGACTAGTTCACTTCCAGAAAATACATAGAGGTCTTATATAAGGGAAAGCAGAATAGCCTTCCACATGTCCTGTGGCTACTCACTTGTAAACCTCAGTAACACCGGGCTTTGGGCCTGTGGAGTGGAATGACTGCCTTTCCTGGGAAGCATGGAGAGCACTAGGAGCACCTTGCAGCTCAGCTGGGTGTTTGCCAGCATAATGCAGATGTTTGTAGGAAGGAGGGATCTGGAGCATGGAGAGTAACTCCTGGGTGTTTGCAGTGACAAAACACACATTTTATGTTGCTTTGAAAAGGTGATGCCATGTTCTGTAATGTGCTGAGTTGGTTTTGTCCCTGTGTCAGAGCAGCGGGATCACTTCCAGTAGAGGCCTTGGCCCTGGCCAGGGGAAGTGTGGCAGGCAGTGCTCGGGCAGGCATGGCACATGGGATGCCTGCCTGAGCACTGCCTCTCCAGCCGGCAAGTCTTCCTTTTTTCCTGCTGTTTCTTCCTTGATGAAATGCCATGAGTAAGGACAAATACAGACTGCACTGCAGAAAAGAGTTTCTCTATGTGTTAGAAGAGGAGAACGATAGATGGTTCTGTTTATATCTCCAAGATTACGTAGGAAGCAGCAGTTATAAATGCTGAAGAAATGTGGTATCTCTCTTAAAGAAATGGTGGTGCACTCCAGCAAGGTGATAGCTCATGTTTTCTGTTGCAGTTTGCAATGACAGGAGAGACAAAGGAGTACTTGCATCTTACAGAATTCATTTCCAAGGCTTTTTCAAACTACCATGCCTTGTACTCTATCAGGGAAATACTATATCAGGATGCTGTAAAAATTCCTTGTTCATGTTCTCCATTTCTGGCCACCTTTTTTATTTTTGCCTTTTAGAATCACAGAACCAGAAAGTGGATTGAGTTCAAAAGGATGTTAAAGATCACATAGTTCCAACCCCCCCGCCATGTGCGGAGACACCTTTTGCTAGACCAGGGTGCTCAAAGCCCCATCCAGCCTGGCCTTTTGGGGAGGCCTTCCTTTCCCTCAGCAGTGTTGATGGCAGAGGCAGTTTGGATCATGGGCACATCTGACCTGGCTGCTGGTGGTGGTGGTGGTTTCACCCCAGTGAGGTGCAGGCAGCGCCGCTGGGCATGGCTTGCTGAGCAGAGCTCCGCTGGGTTCCTGTTAGGATGCTCCCTCTCCCAGGGCTCCTGTCAGTGTTGGATGGATGTCAGCCGGCTCATTCCCTGGGCTGATCATCCTCAAACAGTGGGAGAGTTGCAGAGCAGCTTAATTATCCTTGACACAGCGGAGTTGTGCATTTGGTGTTGTCCCTGTAGTGCCTCAGACTGGCGCACGTACCCACACCTGCCGTAGCTGGGAATGTGGCTGTGCTGGCAGAAACTAAAGGTATAAAGGCAGCCTGGGGGTATAGAATGCCTTTGTCTTTTGAAATCATCTGTGGTGCTGTTATTACAGTTTGCTTAGAGGTTGATCAGGCAGTGATGGATGCAGGAATATTTACACAGAGTTACTTTTATCTAGTGCTCTGTGACTCTTCTTCCACTGGGAATCTTTTCAGTTGTTTTCAGTTAAGAAATTAGGCAGTTTCTTTATTTCTTCTAAATTAGCTGCTAGGAGGAGGGTGATGGTTTTTAGTTTTCTCTAACAAAAAGTTTTCATTTTTAAAAACGCTTTTGTCAAGTCTTGCATCAAAGTATTTTTTTTCATGTTTTGCAAAGTTCTTTTCCAGGAGTTTGTAATTATTTAACCTAGACGCTAAAAGATGTTCTGTTTATCCTTAATTCAGAATGTGGAGTTTTATCCTTCATGTACCAGAGGGTGAGTGGTACAGATTGATTGATTTAGAGCTCCC
Source organism: Rhagologus leucostigma (assembly GCA_013397725.1). Lineage (NCBI taxonomy): Eukaryota > Metazoa > Chordata > Aves > Passeriformes > Rhagologus > Rhagologus leucostigma. The sequence goes on along the minus strand of VZTD01002084.1, from coordinate 826,360 downwards.
TGGCTACAATTTCTGCTTAAACATTTGACTTTTTTTCAAGTAGCTCTCAGGCCAGTGGTTGTCCCCCCTCCACACTGGAATCTTTTACAGGAACTCATTACTGCTTCCCCAGTGTGCTCTCTCTGACATCCCAGCAGTGAGTGGGCTCTGCCCCATCAATAAGGTTTCTCCACCAGCTGCTGTGGCAATGCTCAGGATCCTCCTGCAGGAAAGGAGATGTGATTGACCATGCCCATTTCTATTAATCAGACAAACGCAGACTTCTCTTCAAAGCAGGGCAGGAGGTTGTTCCTGCCAACCAGCTGTATGGGTCACTGCTCTCTTCCAGCTGTGTTTTAACTCTGTCTTCCTGTACTGCCTTTTACATCATGGTTATGCCAGCAGAGTCTTTCCAGAATAACCTGACCCTTGTGTCAAACTCAGTCAGAGCTGGAATCTGATGGAGTCGATTTTTGGTGAAACTGATCCCTCATGTTGTCTCTCATAAGGCTGTCTGGGCACTGTATGTGCTAATGGGAAAAATAAAATGGTGACCTTGTGTGTTCCCGGAGTTCTGGGTGTGATCCTGCTCAGCACAGCCAGGCGTTTGTCAGGCTTTTGACAGGTTCTGTCCACCCTGTGCCTGCCTGTGAGCCTCTCCAGTGCCTGCAGATACAAATGTGAGTGCACCTTGCTCCCTAGCAGATGTCTTTGGAGAACAGATGTCAGTACTCACTGCTTTTCTGTATGAATGCAAAATGCATCCTTTGGTGGAAAACAGGTGGTAATTTTATTTAAATCCTGCTTGTATTGTAGAGCAATGAAACTAATGAGATATGCTAAAGCCTTGCCAGGGTTTCCATTTCAATAAGCATCTAATCTTGAAACTGTTTTAATCAGGCTTCTCTATCAGATGTTCTCATTTCTGCATTGCCAGCACCCACCTGAAATTATTGCTTGGTCTCAAATTAATAGGTGATGGTGTATTGATGTGCACTGTTGAATCATTTCTATTTCAGGATTAATTTGTGTTTGGCCTTGTCTAAAGGCAGTGTTCAGCATTGAAGTGGCTGTGCACGAATAGCAATGTACTTGTGTTTTCTCTTGTCAGAATAACGAAATGGTGGAACTGCAGAGGATACGAATGAAAGATGAGATTCGAGAGTACAAGTTTCGAGAGGCGAGGCTGCTGCAGGACTACACTGAGCTGGAAGAAGAAAACATCACTTTACAGAAACTGGTGTCCACACTGAAACAGAATCAAGTAAGCATCGAAAGATTCAAGGCACTGTGCTGTAAAATAGCACTGTTTTCCCAATTTCCATAATGTGTTCCTGCAGAGCACTTTGATAGAAGCTTCTTTGTGTGCTTGGGGTTTTTTTTCCGTTGGACTTTTGCTGATTACTTATTCTAAAATGGTGTTACTGGCCATTTTTGAAATATGGGGAGGCTTCTACCTCAGTTTTGAAATATTCTGAGGGAATATTTCATTGCAGAACTATGTAATCACAGGGGAATTATTAGAAGAGATAGAATTGCATATGTTTGCTCCGTGCTTCTCCTGTTCCTCAGGAACTCAGGAACAGGAACTATGTAATCACAGAGGAATTATTAGAAGAGATAGAGTTGCATATTTTTGCTTCGTGCTTCTCCTGTTCCTCAGGAACTCGGTGCCCAGTGGCCAGTTGTCCTTTAAAGCGAGCAAAAGAGATTTGGTCTCCTGTCAGAAGAGTTAACTTGTGGTGATCAAAATTTAAATATCCAGGTTAGATGGTGTAACACTTCCTGCCTTTTAGGTGCTGTCCAGACCGTCATATCATTGCACTTCACAACACCCTCTCCTCACCTGCTCTCAGAGGGTCACAGCTCTGCACTGCAGCCCCTGGTTGTGTCCTGACCTATTGCCTGGTGCACTTGGGGCTGCTGTGGAAGAGCCAGCCTTGTCACAGTTTCTGATGGCAGCCTGGGAACAAAGCTGCCTTATTCCTGCAGGAATAAGCAGTGCTATTCCAGCTGTCTTTTACTGCTTTGTTACTGCTCTAGCACAAATGTGATTGAAACACTTAAAACAACAGAGCTGTGCCACAGGGAATACATAGGTATTGGAAATGGGTGCATAATTTCCTTATTTATGAAAGTGCTTAGTCTTCCCCTCTCCTAAAACCGACTTTACAGCAGATCATCTTTGTTGTGAGAGTTATTTACCTAACCAGAAAATTCCTCCTTTGAGGCATGAATTTTTTTGTCATCAACCTCGTAGGAGACATTTTCACATTTTCAGGAAGTAAATGACCCCTTTATGGACTGTCCTAGTTTCCCCTTAAAATAAAATCTGTTTGCAAGTGTTTATATTTGTCATAATATTTCATTCTTACTGAAACCAAATGCCAACAGTCTGTGGAGAGAAAAAGCATTACCACATTTTGAATGGCTCTAAAAATCAGTCATTTTGCATCACAGGTCCGTGCACTTGTGATTCCTAGAATTACTTTAATCTACAAGATAAAATATTAAGAGCATTTTAAACTTTAATGCTTGAATTTACAAAAGTGTATGTTATAAGTCTTGGTGCTAAAATGTCATTATCTACATGTTGGGGTTTTTCTGTAGCTTTTTGAAGTAAGAGTCTATGAGAAGGTAACCATAGAGATACAGACCTCTAGCTTTTATATGCGTTTAAAATGGAAAAAGTTGTTTTGTTTGGTTTGGCTTTTTTTCATGTCCTTAAGTTACAAACACAGCTACTTGATTGCATTTCATAATTTTTCCAGATGGACCTGTTCCTCCAGTAAGGGAAGATATTAAACTGCTAAATGTAGATTTGAAACTCTCATAGATTTTCCTTTTCTATTTAAGAGTGCCCAGTACGACTTTGGAACTTTCTTTGTTGTTTGATATGTTTCCAATTTCTGGGTTTGAAGATTAGTGCTTTGGTTTTTAAGCTTGCCTTTCTAAAGGTTTATGAGTCGAAGACTTTTGACAGGTTGATAAATATTCTCCTGCAATAGGAATAGTGGATATTTTTATTTTTGCCAGAACCTTATTTTAGTTCGATTAAAAATCCATATATGTCAAATATTAAAAAAATCGATACAATGCCTTAAGATTGCAGATAGTAATGCACAGTAATGTGTTTGAATTATAAAAGCCTCAACTGCAAAAAACGAGGCTTTTTATGGAAGCATGAAAATTCAGTATTTTTTTCCCTCTTTCACTAAGCTATTAAATTATTTCACCTGATACTGAGATTTTTTTTTTTCATTTTGAAATTAAGATGCAGATGACTAACATGATTAGAATTAAATTTAAAAAATCAGCATGATCATTTTTACCAGGAGTGCTGGTTGAGTGTGGACACGGACCTTTACAAACAAAGCTCTTCCTTTTCATTGCTGTGGCGTTTTCCAACAGTGAAAAGAAAGATGAAGAAGGACAGCAAAGGGGAAGCATTCTGCAGTGGGGATCTCCTGCACTGTCTAGGTATTGCTAATCAACTGGTTTTGAGCTAGGCTGGGTTTTTCCAGGCTTTGTTTCTTGTCAGGTGAAATAGGGAGGACTGACCAAGGGAGCTGTATCTAAAGGACAGAGAAGAAGCTGCTGTTCAGCTCAGCTCACAATGCCCAGAAATACCTTGATAAATTACTACACCTGTGTGTAGGGCAGGGAGCTGCTCTCTGAGAAGGACAGACCAGTGAGCCCCTCCAGTGCTGCCAAGGGGTGTCACTGGGACACATTCCAGGCACCGTGGCTGGAGCAGCAGGTTCCTGTGTGCTCCAGGACGACATCCCTATGTGCAGTCTGAGGACTGTGGGGGGCTGAATGAGCTGTTTGCTGCATTTTTCTGGTAGTTTAAAAATCTCTAACAATTCTGGGGCATCTTAGAGTTTAAACCGATTGTAAAAATAGATTCCTGTTTAATTTTTAAAATTAAATGCCTCTGGGATAATGGAGAGCCTTGTAAAGTACAGAGAAGAGAGCTGAGGCTCTTCTACTGGTTTTGTACCTTCCATCCATATTTTTGAAAACTTCCAAGATACTTGAGAGTATTTGTTCCTGAGTGACTTTACATCTAGTAAGAAACGAGATATGAAGCCATCTTCAGAATACTTGCAAATCATAAATCAGGCTATATGAACCTAAGATTTATAAATACCATGATATACCAACTTTGCTTATGGCAATTCATAGTAAATCTGTTGTTACCAGGACATCTGCTAATAAATAGCCTTCTTCCCATGAAATTACATTGCTTATCATAAGTTTTTCAGAAAGAGATTTTCTATTTCTTGATTCTCACATGCTGAAAAAGTGAGCACTGGAGTATTTAACAGCGTGAGCTCCACTTGCGCTCTTTGTTCGTTCAGTTCTTTGCAGCTGCAGGCAATGTCTCGTATTCCAAACCACAGTTTCTCTAACACCTGTCTCAACAGGGCCGATAAATGGCAGGTTTTCACAACTCAAGTTTTAGTATTATGAATGTTCTTTGTCTTGTCTAATTCAGGTTGAATACGAAGGCTTAAAGCATGAGATTAAACGATTTGAGGAGGAGACAGTGTTGCTTAATAGCCAGCTAGAAGATGCCATCCGGCTGAAGGAGATTGCCGAGCATCAGCTGGAGGAAGCTCTGGAAACTTTAAAAAATGAAAGAGAGCAAAAGAACAATCTGAGAAAGGAACTCTCCCAGTATATCAACCTCAATGATAGTATGTATAATAACCATATTAATATATCAGTAGATGGGTTGAAGTTTTCAGAGGATGGGGGTGAGCCCAACAATGACGACAAAATGAACGGACACATCCACGGGCCTCTTGTGAAACTCAACGGTGACTACAGAACTCCCACGAGTAGGAAAGGAGAATCTCTGCACCCCGTCTCTGACCTCTTCAGTGAGCTCAACATATCAGAGATACAGAAACTGAAGCAGCAACTTATGCAGGTAAGGGCTGAATTTAATGTCCTGGAGTGTTTAGACACACATCCTATGAACCCTTGTGCCAGTTTTGAAGTGATCATTCCCAGTGATTTTCTTGACCACATATATGTCCGCTTTCCAGGCTTCTGCTTTGGTGTTTCTTCATATCCAGGTTTTGCTAGAAATATCGCTAGTAAACAGAGTATCTGTCTGCACAAAAGTCGGTGTGACCTGAGCAGGTATTTAGTGCAAAGAGGAGAAAGAGACCTACATGCTGGGGTTGCAGCAGGTTAGATTCCTTTTTCTCCTGCTTTGATAATGGTAAATGTCCCTGAAATTGCAAGTGAAATAAGGTATTCTTCAATATGACTAAAGCTATCTGGAAAAAAAACCCCATTAAAAGACTTGCGTGTACAGACTTGATTATGCTCTCTTGCAAGTCAGAAGGAGTTTTTGCCATTAAATTCGGCTCGAGCGAGGTTTGGCAGGCGGTCAGGAGACAACAAAAGGAGAGGAGCGCTCCTCTTAACAGCCGTGCACTGGGAGCATGTGGCGTGTGGGCTGTCACAGAGCGCCCTTGTCCCGCTGGCAGTCCCGGCGGATGCGCTGGCTGCAGGGGGTGCCTCGGGACGGGACAGCCAGCGTCTGTTCTCTGTTCATCCATGCCCAGCCAGAATAGGAGCCTGGGATGCGAGCCAGGTAAAAACTCAAGCTGCCAGCCCCGATGTTGACATCATCTCAGAAGGGGTGCAGTGCCACGCAGAGAAAGGGTCCTGCTGCCCAAGCTGTTGAGCATCTCGTCTGCCACAGCAGCTTGAAAGGTTTTGGCACCGTCAAGGAAACATCCAGCATTTTCTAGCTTCAGGCTTCTGAGAAGCACCTCTTCTAAAGAGAGTAAATGTGAGCCCTTTACTGCTAAAAATGTAAAAGAATGGTTTGGAAGTGAAGTAGAGCAAAACCGGTTTTCAGTGCTTGCTAGAGAAGAACAAATCCCTATGTGGTCTGTCCTATTTGCTGAAGAGTTAATTGTTTTATTTACCTCATTGCCAAACTCACTGTGGGAAGTTTTGGCCTGCGCTGTGACATGGCGAACATGGACGACATCTAGTGCTTTGCACCAATAACTTTGATACAAAGCATACATCATTTAAGTGTGAAAGCTTGAAACTTGGAATTTTATTTATGTGAAAAATTCTGTTAAAGTTTTCTAGTTTTAAAATATACACAGAGTGCATATTTTGTATATATATGCATATGTACAAATGTGTACAAAATATGTACCTGTAAGTACATATACATGTATATATAATATGTGCACGTATACATTATATGCAGCTTCTAATTTGATTCAGAAATACAATGTTAAAAAATTTAAAAACACAGTTTCGATGGAAATGCTTTGAAATTTTCACATTTCAAAATACACTGTAAGTGTTTTAAACCATAATTTACAATTCAATATATGCAGTATAAATTTGGAATGAAAGTTGCTTAGAAATGAAAAAAAAGGACTGCTTTGGGTATGCTTTTTCTTGATATTATTAAATTAAATACTGAGCATGATGAGTTGGCAAACTTCTACTTGAAATATACTGTAATTGTCTTTATCTTCTCTGGCTTAAAAACTTATTTTATATCTCTTAAACAAAGAGGCAGCCCTCTCACAGTCCCTAGGAACAATCTTAGAGCCCTAAAAAAGAAACTATAACTATTTTTGGTCATAGCATTTTTTGGTGCTGGGCCCCAGCACCCCTGTGCCAATAGTGGCCACCATTGCTTGGCATTTACATCCTGTTAAAAGGTTTATGGTTTAAAAAGACAGACTAGACCTCAGTGAAAGCCCAATTTCTTTAGCTACTCTAAAGACACACTGCAAAATGCTGATGTACACTTTTTACAAAGTGATCACCTTCTCAGTTGAGTTACATCAGTTCATGTCACACAAATTAAATTTGGGTCATACAAATTAAATGTTTGAGGAAAAATTCCTCCAAAAGTTTTCCATGTGGTAGATGGGAGACTTAATCAGGTTTAAAAGCTGACAAAAGGTAAATCATCAGCAAAATTGGAATTTTTTTTTTCCTCTACAGTGTCTTTGCCATGTGATGTTTAGTCAGCTGTATCTCGATATTTGGTATGAGTTCCTCCTGTTTCGTCTGAAGAGGCTGCACTAGGACAGAGTTTCTGAAGAAACTGACCATTTATTGGGAACTATTTTCATGTCTATAGGACAGCAGGTTCCTTTTTAGAAGAAACGTAAACTTCAGATTTGCCATTTTGTAGGTGTGTCTGGCAAATTGTTTTTGCTCCTCAGTCTCATAAAGAAGACTTCACTGAGACAGTATGACATATAGAATTCCTTCTACAGCTTTTGGATGCTGCTGCTTCATGAGCTGTGCTGGTCCCTAGGAGAGATTTAATTGCAACTATTCCCTTTTCATATATATATCTGCTGTGTAACAAATGTCTTGCTGAAAATTTTCATATTCTGAGATTTTCTTGGAAAAGCTCAGGGCTTTGCGCTCTTCCTTCCTGTTTGTTGTCCAGTGGAAAAAATTCTCTGTATCATCTTTGAAGCCTAGGACTCCTTTTCTTCCCTTTGTCATGCGTTCCCTTTTTCTGAGGCTAGTATCATATTTGGAAAACTTAGATTAAGTTCTCTTAAAAAAGGAAGAAAAATAAAAAGTCCTGCAGCTTAGTTTCTTAGTTGACACTCTTCTTCAGCTGCGTTGTACTCTGTGACAAGTGTGCTATAGCTGAGATTCAGGGTTCTTGAGATGAGTTCTGGTAATTTGTTCCAGTCTCCCTCAGGAATTGTTCATTGAAATTTTGATGATGTTTAAAAAAAGAAAAAGGTGAGGAGATAAATAACTATGGTAAAATTGGTTTCCATAATTGCAAACTACAGATGCAAATTGGGAAGGAAATCTCCTCAAGCTGGAATCTTTGAAGGGAAGGGTGCATCGCAAAATAGGTACAGCTACTTTTGAATTGCTTTTATTTTCATTCTAAGATGATAAAAGTCCTTACTGCAGCTACCAGTTTCAATGTCAAAAAAATGCACCAACTGGACTGAAAAATACCTGGAATTGCCGTAAGTTTGCTGTGGTGGAAATAAGGGTATAGTATTGTCTAGAACAAGAAATATCATTACCATATGTGGGAACAGTAGAGTCATTAATATGCAAAAGGTGTGCTCAGGACTGAGCTGGAGCTTTGGGGTTTTTCCCTTGGCAGTAGGAGCATGTATTTATGGTTTTAAACAGAAGGAGATTAGCTTAATCCATTATTGCTGGTCCAGAATGAATAAAATTGAGTAGGTCTGTGTATTTCTTTTTGCTGTGCAAGTTGATAGATGGGTTTTAAAAGTTTAAAATGTTTTCTCTAGAAAGAATCCTTTTTATTTGAAAGGAGTATGTTTCCAGAACACATTTATGTTCAGAAGAGAAATTATCGTCAAGAGCCAAATGAGCCGTGCTACAGTTTTTCTTCATAATAGGGTATAATGGCTCAGATCAGTAGTCCTGCAGGATCAATTCTGTCTAATTAATTTAAGCAGGCGCTGAAGCACTGTGCTGCTTTAACACACAGGTGTTTTCTCAAAGGAAAGGATTTATTATCAATAAATATTATTTAAAAAAATATTTATTTTTACACGAGTGCAATCTACAGTGAATTGGCTTCTTTGGTGTGAACATGCCCACAGTGGACCCGTACATTCAAATAAGCCAACTGCCTTTGGTGTGTAACACGTGGTTCTTTATTATCCATACAATTGGTCCTTTAAATTAGCCAAAACACAGATTTTTAATGCTTATGCATAGCTCACCTTACCAGCCTGAAGGAATAAATACCTCCATCATCTGATGAGGGCAGTGTAAGGAACACTGAAGCCTGCTACACCAGGTGGCAACAACTGGAGTTCAGCTAAAGGTTTCTAGGGAGAGCAGACCTGGGGCAGGCAGCTTGATGAAAAAAAGAGGAAAGCTGGTGAAGAGACCCCTGCTGGGTTGATATCTGAGGGTCCCCAGGACAGGCCTGACCAAGAGATCTGTAGGAAGTGGTCACCTTTTAAGAAGACGCACTTGGCAAAAGGGAAGTTTGCCGTATTTTGGATTTTCTGAACAGGAGTGGGTTGACATGGGGGCTGAGCAACAGTTAGGGTGGCAGACATACTGGAATAGCAATGCAGGAATGAAAAATGGAGGAGGATACCAAAATACTTGTGGTTCTTGGCTGTCCTCTTCTGCACAGACTATGTAGTGCCAAAAATGGAACACTTCATATCTAAAGAGATAGACTCTTCCTGGATCATAAAATAATGATGAGGTTTGTCCCTGTTTTGTTAATTCTTAAGGCATCACTCCCCTGTATACAAGAAAAGTAGGCTGATTTTTTTAGGTGTTTTTATCATGGCTTCTATTTTTATTTGTACAGTTTCTGCCTGCAGTTGATTGCAGATCTTAATGGAGGCCACATTTTGAGAGCCTGTTGTAAAACCAAGGGATCACTGTATGCTCTAATGTCTTAGTACTTCTGAGCAGCAGCCATGGCTCAAAAGCCTGGTTAAGAGGAAACAAGAGTTTGAAGCACTTCTCAGAACATTTTGTGAGATGGCATTAATACCTTCCCAGTTTCTCAAAGGCTTTCTTTTTCCTTACTAAGATTCATGGTGGCTGATTTGATTCTCTTCCACATACTACTGATAGGGAAGGAAAGTTTGTGAGGTTTTTTTTGTTTTTAAAGGTTTTTTCAGAACTGAAAGCTTTGAATTCTCAAAATTAGTAATTACACCACTCATCAAAGGAAGTGCCATTTTTACTGCATGTACTGAGATACTGCAACAGGGGGAGAAATGAGCAGTAAACCTGGTAGGCTTAGGGTCCTGTTGTAAAAGCCATGAAAGGAAGAGGGATCCTATCTCCATAAGCCTTCCTCTGCTTCCCAATTCACACCTCAGAACAGGACAAAGGCACAGGAAAAAGTTGGAGCATTACACTTAAAATTTGAAATGGAAGTCTTTCAGGGGTGTTATCATGAGTAGCAAATACCTGAGCAGATCAAACTTGTGAGCTTGTCTTGTTCACGTGCTTTAAAATTGCTGTGCATTAAAACTTCTAGAGGTGTCGTTCGTGATGTCTTCTGTTGTTCAACATGCACAGTTCTCTGTGGATATTTTGAAAGAAACTTACTAGGTCACAACCAGTGAGTTGTTAGTTACACCACAAGTCCTGCTTTTCCTGGCTTGAATTTAAACAGATGGATTTTGCTTACAGATAATTGCTGGGGATGGGGAGTCCTGAGAGTTGTGTGCGCTCCGTGTCTTGATCTGTGTTACATTTCCACACAGTAGGTTATTTAATCTGTGGAAATGTACACAGCTAGTTTTTGACTGTATTTGCCTTAATGAAAGCGTGCAACAGTTCAAAGATATAAATGAATATTGTGAAAGATTGGTAGAACTGTTAATGGGAAATATAAATTCAAACTCCACTGAGAAATGGCTTACAGTTGACAGTGATGCAGTTTCTGTGTTCAGGAACATATGTCCTAATAAATCCTGGATCATCACTCTAGCTGATGAGACAGTGCTTAGGCACTTGGTAATTCTTCAGTGGGCAACGTGTAAAATTGTGACCTGATGGTATTGGAAGTTGTAACAGAGGCTGCGACTTTCTAAACCTCTGAGAGTTACATGGCTCTCTATAAATTAATTTTATGGTTTAGGTGTATATAGCTAAAATTTCCCGGAAGCCCTCAAGCTGCATGCAGTGGTGGAATGGAAGAGATGACTGTGACTGCAGAGTTTGGTGTTCAGCATGGGTGAAATGAGATCCTGGGTTTCTCACTCTGACTCTGTTGCAGGTGGAGAGAGAGAAGGCCATTCTCCTGGCCAACCTCCAGGAGTCTCAGACGCAGCTGGAGCACACCAAGGGAGCCCTAACAGAGCAGCACGAGCGTGTCCACAGGCTCACAGAGCATGTCAACGCTATGAGGGGGCTGCAGAGCAACAAGGAGCTGAAAGTTGAGCTTGACTGTGAGAAGGGCCGAGATTCCGGCGAGGAAGCACACGACTATGAAGTGGACATCAATGGCTTGGAGATCCTGGAATGTAAATACAAAGTAGCTGTTACTGAAGTGATAGACCTTAAAGCAGAAATCAAAGCCTTAAAGGAGAAATATAATAAGTATGTGGAAAACTACACCGAAGAGAAGGCCAAGTATGAGAGCAGAATCCAGACGTACGATGAGCAGGTGACAAGCCTGGAGAAGTCGACCAAGGAAAGCCAGGAAAAAATGGTCCACATGGAAAAGGAGTTACAAAGGATGACAAGCATAGCAAATGAAAACCACAATACCCTCAACACTGCCCAGGACGAGCTGGTGACGTTTAGTGAGGAGCTGGCTCAGCTCTACCACCACGTCTGCCTGTGCAACAATGAGACGCCGAACAGGGTCATGTTGGACTATTACAGGCAGAGCAGAGTCACCCGCAGTGGGAGCCTGAAGGGACCGGATGACCCTCGAGGTCTCCTTTCCCCACGACTTGCCAGGCGGGGGGTGGCATCACCCGTAGAAGCCAGGACCCCGACCGAGCAGGTGACGAAAGAGGCCACAGAGCCCGGCAAGGAACAGAGCCCAACAAAAACACCTTCCATTTCTCCTGTCATCACAGCCCCTCCTTCTTCCCCTGTCTCTGACACCAGTGACATCCGCAAAGAGCCTATGAACATCTACAACCTCAATGCCATAATACGGGACCAAATCAAGCACTTGCAGAAGGCTGTGGACCGGTCGCTGCAGCTGTCGCGCCAGCGGGCCGCGGCCCGCGAGCTGGCGCCCATGATCGACAAAGACAAGGAGGCCTTAATGGAAGAGATCCTGAAGCTGAAATCGCTCCTGAGTACAAAGCGAGAGCAGATCGCGACCCTGAGGGCAGTGCTCAAAGCCAACAAGCAGGTAAGGTGCTCATAAAGCACTCAGGAAAGTCTGTTATTTATACAGGTCACTTACAAGCTTTCCCAGGGATATTTTGGAGGAGAGGTTTTACTCACAGGTTATTTAGCCTCTCACTCAATCACAGCAAGGGCACACCTTCGTTCCCTCCCTTCCCAGCCTCCTCTTTAAGAAGTTTAGTTCTGCTTTTCTCAGCATTTCCCACCATTCACTCAGCAGAGGTGTAGGCAGGGACCAGCTACTGGCCAGGCATGTTGTTGGTATTATCACAAACTGTTTGAGATTACCGGGGTTGGAAAACAAAACAGAACATACCTGGGGAGGCTTTCAGTGGTGTGCTCTTCTATTTAAGAGAATAAAAACCTTCAAGTCATTATTTTGAATTTTTTCAAATCTTAAGAGAAATTCATCAAACCATTTTATTTTTGATGCTTCACCAATGAAAAGAAGCCAAAAATTATAGTACTTGATACCAAATGACAAAAGAAATCCATCTTAATGCTATGTTTTTCAAGAGTTCTGTCAATTTTCTTTGCATAGTATATCTACCAAGCCCTTTGCATCCGTTGGATTCCCGGTCTGAAAACACTGTAAAAAAATTAAATTTAAACATGCAAATAGTTTTATTTACTTTGATGCATCTCCTTTTGTCCAAAATTAAATCTGAATGCAAAAGGCTGCAGTGGCAGTGTCTTCGTTCTAGGTCGCTGGGCACCTTTCTCATCTGAAAGCAGTGCAGTGATCACCACATGGGGGCTTGAATCCTGGTTAACAGCTTGGCACACTTAGCTGGTGACAGTGATAGGATTTCAGTGTTAAAGTTCCCAATAGTCAACTATTCTGAAGTTACAATTTCAAATTTAATTGATTGTTGTATCTGTAACTGCATTTCTAAGGTACTGGGGATTTTTAAATTGCAGCAATATTTCAACATATATTGAGTCTTTTATAGCATTTTCCCTCCCTCTGATACAACACATGCTAAGTATTAACTCAAGTAATTAAATACCATCTCTAGCTAAGCAATAATAGCTCTGAGCAATTACATGTGGATTTTCCATGTAATTAAAATGTAATTTAGGTGGAATTGATGTATGTGGGTATACATTCTGTGATCCCAAATTAAAGATTTTCCCCATTAGCACAGAGCTATCATTTATGTTTTGCTACTACTAGAAGATCTATCTCAGTCTCACTCTTTTATTGCTGTCAGAAATAATGCATTATCCTAAGGCATGCTCACTGAAATGGAAAAGATAGATTTGCTGACTAAGGAGCTGCTATTAACTAATCTTTTATTTATTGGATAGCAGCATAGATACAAGTAACTGTACCACTGGGTACAGAAACTTGCAATACCTATTCATGCCAAACTAATATCAGTTTCCTCAAACTTTCAAGCTGAAAAACATAATAATATAAAGGGAAAGAGAAATTTAAAGTTAGAGAGGGGAAGACTGATTTATTATGTGCCAGCCTCAAGTGGTGGGTGTATCCCGGAACCCAAATTCATGTTTTGCCTCATGTTCAAAAAAACAGGAGTTAAGATTTCTCCTCCTGAAGTCTTCCCCTTCAAAAGAGTAAGTTCTAAGCAGCAAGAGGCTGGGGATGTTTTTCCCTTGTGGAACCTTTCCCTAGGTCTGGTATTTTGGACTGTACTTTAGTGAAAAAACACCCTTAACTAGGGAAGCACAGTTGGTATCTAGCGATGGTCAGTACTATTTGCAAATAAGCATTTTAGACTACACTAAGCTCTAACAGTATAAAGAGAGCAAGATTTGGTCTAAGATGATGCAAACCTAGGTCCATGAAAAAGGATTGATTGAATCGATTGTCCAGGAAAGCAAGGCACATAGATCTTGCTGGCTTGCTTGCTTACCTTGTCTTGATTTATGTATCCAGTAGTTCGTAACCCAAATTACTGTGTCTGCACCAGATTGGTGGAATAAACATTAAGTAGTAGTATAAATGAGAAAGTAAAATCAAGTTATTAATGCAGTAAGTTTTAGGACCAGTTCAGTGATGGGTTTGATTTCGATTTCTAATAGCAATCAGAAAGCAAAGCTGCCTATGAGGGGAATTTAATATCCTGAAGTTCTGATGGAAAGCTGATGAGTTGTTTTCATAGGTAAATAGTTCAATGAGACAGAACTGAGTCAGCAAGACCTTCACATCTGCATTAGCAGTAACTATGGTCTCCAGCTCCCATAACTGCAATACCCATAAAAGTGCTTCAGAAAAAATACCTTGATAACCTCAGACATACAGAATCTTATCTATAAACAAATGCCCTGATATTATATGGACAGAATACAGTAGAATTTCTGCTGTGAAAGAGAGGCTTGATGAAAAGACCTGGTACCATGTACAACTTCTGCTCTGAAAATACAGGCTAGTTTTCTGCTTTCTTGTGTGAAATAAAAATCCTACCAGTTGTAGGATTTAATATTTATTAACAATTAGTTTAGCTGGTCTGCTTCTCACACTGCTGATGTAAAGTAAATGGGATACAAAGCCATTTTAGAAAATGAGATTTGTTCACGGATTTCAGGATGAAGATACCAACCTTTAGGCAGATAAGTGGGCAAACATCTCTTCTGTAGAGATACACAGGGGGATGGAGAGGACCCTGTTAATTCTGGCAGTGCTTGAGGTCCTGGGCTCGGGTGTGTGCTCCCCTCAGCCTATTCACCTCCAGGGCCAGGGTTTGGGGATGGGGAGTGAAGCTGAGCTCTGTGTGTTCCCTTCCCCAGCTCTCTTTTCTTCGTTGGTATTTCACACCCGCTGAGGTCCAGGCGTTGGAGCTCTCTGCTCCCTCCTGGCATTGCTGTCAATTCCAGGTGACTTCTTCTGCACAGTAAATGCTAGATGAGCCATCAATCCCATGTCTGCAGGCGGCTGGCTGAGAGCCTGGGTAGTTCATTTGCCCAGTTCCTCGGCATGACTGGTCTTGACGAGAGTGTCATGAGCACCTCTGCTGTCTTATTACATTATTTACTTCACTGAAGAATATTAATGCATTTTTTTTCCCTGTGTTTACATCTTTTTCTTGTGCTCCCCATCTACTTGTGTGTTGAGAGATTGCATTTTTATGTGGAACAAAGTTCTCTGATTTTTCTGATACAAATTCTTTACTTAACCACAGCTTTAAAACAAGTGCTTCAGAAAGAGCTGTTAAAACAAAGCCAGGTCCTGGGCATCTGCTTCCTTCTGGCACCCGCTACTTGGAGATGAAGGCTTTTATTTGCCCCATCCTTCCTTTCAGAGAACTCTCTGAATACACTGTTCTAGATTACCTAAATCTAGATTATTCTACAGAACTGGTTTCAGGCATAACCATGCGTATATGGCTCAATCGGTACAAATTTGGAGATTGGCTGAGACGGGGAACAAACAGAAATAATTTCTCAAGAGCTGGCACTGGAGGAGGAGTAACATGAAGCTGTGGTTTTGGTTCAATTTGTCCCTGTTAGTTTGGCACAGTGTAACAGTATAGCTGAGGTGACCAGACACTTTGATGTCTCTGAAAGATGGAGGCCGAGTTCCTTTTCTACCCTCAGCCCCACTTCCCATTACACATTCTTGTCTCTTCAGGCTCCCCAAATTTCCGACAGAAGCTTCCTCATCTGGTGTTCCCCTTCTTTCTCTTGCTATTAAACCCACATTTGTTGTTAGTTATATTTGCTTCTCTAGCAGAGCACTTGTGCTCATTTGTTTGTCATTTAGGAGACTTTCAGGAGGGAGATCCTCAGCAGCTTGGCTGGTGCATGGAGAGCCATGAAGCATTTCCCATAGGATTTGAAACTTATGTTTTGTTTTCTGTGTTTTATAGGAAATTTTAATAGGAAGAAAAAAATGTTTAAAGATTTGACACAGTCCTTCCTCTGTTACTTTTATTCACCGAGTAAACTATATTTTCATCCTGTAGTGTTGCACGTCCATTTAAGTTACCTTGATATCCAGACTAAAACATAGGGATCACGATCTGTCTGATCATTGTGCATTGTTTCAGTGATGTGTAAATTACTATTAATTTATGAGTGTACATTTTTGGTCATGGCTGAAAACAGACGAAAAGCTGATGATTTCTGCTTTATCCTGCCAAGACATAGGCTGGTATCCACCATCCTACACTGCACTGAAGCATATATCAGCAAGGTTGAAAAAAACAGAATTGATTTGAATAGATCCCTAAGTGATTGCGAATTTTAACATGTATTGCTGATGATTTCGAATTTGGATTGGAAAAATGCATCTACTTAAAATGATAGGTGGTTACTACTACTGCCCTTTAAAAATCTGTTCCCTTAATGTAAACTGGTGTGAAAGTAAGAAAATATTATTGGTGAATATACATTTAAAAAAATATTTTAATCCTGCTGTATAAAATGGTGCTATTTAACTAGACAAAAACAATAAAGTTGTAATTCAGTAGGAGATTCTAATGTGTCCTTTTGTTAAGAGACATTGTTAGTGGGAAATGTATTGAGTTTTCGAAAACTGAGTTTAAAATAGGTTTCCAACTGTTTGGCCATTACCATCTTTTGTCCTGTTCCTTTGCTGGTTGCTTTAACCTAATGTTCTTCTGAACGTCTCTCCCCTGGTGGTGGCTCAAGACCTCGTAAGGTAACAGGGGAAACTGATTGCCTGTATGAATTGCTGCAACTTATTATGGACCAAAGGAAGTGAAAAAACAACCATAACACCCTCTGAATAAATGTAAAAGGAAGCAAATTTTTCTTCATCTAATTCAAAGGCAATAATTTTAAATGTCTCAGGCAGCAGTAGGTATAAAGCCTCTATAAAACTGTGAATTTTGAATAACTTCAAAATGATACTAAATTCATAGGTAAAGCAGAATGTTCAAGTCTTGCAAAGATAAGACAAATGTAACTATTAAAAGCAGTACAGTAGTAAATTAAAGGAATTTAATGGATTAAATTGAAAAAAAGAAAGAAGGGAGCAGCAAAAATTTAGGAATAGGACAAATACAAAGCCTTGTTTCCTGTTAAATGAAAATTGTAATTTATACTTCTTTTTTTTTTTTAGTTCTAAAAACTGCTGAAATAATGCTGGATTGTACAGTAGACATTGCCAGTTTTCAGACATAAACCAAGCTGCCAGGTCCTGGCTGTCCCTGTGCCCAAGGAAAGCCTCGGCCAGCAGGAGGCTTGAGGCCAAACACATTTATTCACAGCTTGGCTGCAGAGGCTGAGCCTCATGTACTCTGTGTCCTGTTTGCAAAGTGTCCAGGGGACACACTTGGTTGTTTATTGCAGCTCAAACAACCTGGTAGCAGCTCCTGTAGTAACTTTACTCACTTGCCTGAGTCCTCCACGTACAGCTGCACAGGGTTGCGGGGACACTTGAGGTGCAGAGTTGCCATTGAAATGGGCTTTGTCCTTTCAGCTGCTTTCTCCTTTTCCTGGTTTCACAGAGTGCAACTTAAAAGAAGAAGGTAAAGGGTGCAGTACAATGACGATCAGGTTTAATTTCTTTTACTGTGTGAATGAAGGACATCAAAACCAAAATCAGACGTGGGAGTTTAGCTGTTCTCAGATCTCTGTCTCATAAGCACATATCCTTGTTTGTGTTTTTAGACAGCTGAAGTGGCGCTGGCCAATTTGAAGAATAAATACGAGAATGAAAAAGCAATGGTGACTGAGACCATGACCAAACTACGGAATGAACTAAAGGCTTTGAAGGAAGATGCGGCAACCTTCTCATCCTTGAGAGCAATGTTTGCAACCAGGTAAGGGAAATGGTGTCACTGTCTGGCTCAGCACTGTAAACATGTGTGTGCTAAGTGAGAACACACTTAGCTGTGTATGTTGGGTGCTTAGGAGTATAGAGAAATTATTTTCTGCGTAGTCAGGGGTTTGCTGGATGAAGGTGAATGAGTCCTAGAATGCACACTGTGCAAAACCTGCAAGCTTTTAAGTGCTGCTGAGATGTGTGTCTTGGAAAATAAAGCTGAAGAATAGCAATGTCAATACAACCTTGAGTAAAGTGTTATAAATGACAATATATGCCTCCAGCATATTTGCATTTATAGGGCTTTCTAAAGTGAAAATCAAGTAGTGGATTTATGTGGCTGATTTTCCCATTCAGAAGTACGCAGTGATTCTGTCATGTAAAGCTATCGTATGGTTAATGATGATCTTCAGAATCCCATGTTTTCATTACAATTAGATTTATTACTTACCAGTAGTAAAATCTATTTCATTAACCAGCCTATGCTGTAATCCAGTGCCAATAATTTCTGTAGGCCACTGTAATTTCCCACTCCAGCATAAATTCTTATTTTCTCCCACTGTGATGTTCAATTTATTATCTTCTTCTTCACAGGATAAAAGCTTCACTTATGTTCTGTAACATCGTTCCTCCTGGCAGGACAGTAATTAATCAACTTTCATGTCTCCTTCTCCCACATCTTCTTCAGAAGAGCTTTTGGTTTTACACAGAATCCCAGAATCAACTAGGTTGAAAAATGCCTCTGAGATCAAGTCCAACCTATGACCCAATGCCACCTTGTCATCCAGATCATGTCACTGAGTGCCACGTTCAGGCTTTCCTTAAACGCCCCCAGGGATGGTGACTCCACCACCTCCCTGGGCAGTTTGTTCCAATGTCTAATAGCCCTTTCTGTGAAGAAATTCTTTCTAATGACCACCTAGATCTCCCCTGGCACAGCTTAAGACTGTGTCTTCTCATCTAAGCTGCTTTTTAAAAGGTTACCTAAAAATATATTTTTTTAAGGATCCAGCATTTTCATCAATAAATTCTTATTTTGCAAATAAGACTTTTTTTTCCCCCTTATGGTCAAACACAGTACAGATTTCTTGTTTGTGCTTTAGTCCATAAATGATAAGACATCTTTGTGCCTCGTGGCAACATCTCTTCAGTGCTCCCTGCAGTGCCATCTTGCCACTTCCAGCCTTCTAAGGTGCTTTTTTGCTTAGTGACAGTGTCAGCAGCAGCTGGGAGAAGTGGGAAGGAAGGAGAAAAGGGGCATTTATGTGTTGTGACGTTGGTGCTGTGTACAAATTCATCATAGGTCCATCGTCAGAAGAGTGCGTGTAGCGACATAATGGAAGCGAAGACCGAGCTCAGCAGGTGGTGTGAACCAAGGTAGCCTGATTGATTTCATTGGCATCTAAAGATTATCTTCCAGAAAGGAGAGCTCTGTGTATGTGTGTGTGTGTTGGAAAAGCATGTGTTGACCTCTCCTTGCAAGCTCCTCACTCTAGGAGACACAGGAATGTACTAACTCTGTAAGGCCTCGTGGAAGGCGGGTAACTCCAGAGCAGAGGAGTGGCATCGTGAGCATAAAGCAAACAAGGGTCTTGCATGGGCCAAAAATCATCAACATATGAGGTAAAAGTAGTTTGCAAAGATTTAGAAGTTAATTAAAGGGAATGTTAGATTGTTGGTGTACCGAATGCTCCTTACCCAATTTGGGCACCCTGAGTGCAGACTTCAAGGCATATCCTACAGCTGATGGAAGGCAGCAGCATCCTCTCCATGAGAATTAGGCTTCACTGTCGGAATCCAGGGGGTGTTCTGGTGGGGTGCTGCGACCTTCCGAACTGACCTTAACAGAAAGTCGCTCGGCAGCCACTGCATTCACACAGACACACACACTCCGGATCGCTTCCCGACAGGTCAACGGCAAGGAGGCAGGAAGGGTCTTTGTGTGGAATTCCATGGCACAGGTTTATTTGAGCCCCATGCATGAAGGTGACCAGGAACCAAAGACGTTGGGGGATGAAGATTTTTCAGTTTGTATATGGGTGGGGAAGCACAGGGACAGGGGTGGTACATAGGCGGGACTAGGGTACAGGAGCCAATGGGAAAATCTGAGTGAGTGGCAGGGAACAAGGTCCAATGAGAGAGTGGGGAAGAGAGAATTTTCTAAAGAAGGAGCAGATAAGGTATAAGGGAGCGGCGAGGCTAACTTGGGAAGCAGAACTGGGATACATTTCCATAACAGAACAGGGCATTCTGGGGGAGGCTTTTTTAGTCACTTTAACCTGGGGAGCTCTCTTGGGATCTGTCCCTTTCACTGGCTCCCACACTTCACTGATGCCACTCATCCAGGTACCTTTTCTAGATGCCTTGTGCGTAGGACACAAAGAAGCTCCTGTTTCTCTTCTATGAACTATAAAGGGAGTCTGTGTGACTTGCTGAGTTACACATTTTTAGTTTATAAATTTCTAATGTTAGTAGAAATAAACTCCATTCAAAGAATTTACTGCTGTTGGTAAACTCCATGTATTAGTGATTAAACACTCAGTGTATGGCCTATGGAATGTATCCCTGCCCTTGAGGTCCTAAGTTTTGTGCAGTATTTTCTGAGCACAGTTATAAAAAATTATTCACTACAAGGTCTTCCACATCATTATGCTCCTATAGATTTTTCTCTTGTAAAATATTCATTTTTCTTCCCTAGCATGGAGTTTAATGGCCTTTATAATTAAATCAATCTTCCTAAATGGTCAAATCATTGACTCATTCCAAATAGTCCATTTGGAAGAGCATTTGTTTAAATGACAGAGAGTTGATATACTCTGCAAGTCCGTTGAAGAAGAGAAATCTGTTTGAAAATACAAGGCTGTAAGATTTTTGTGCAGTAATGCTAGATGCAGTAGCAACCTTCAGCATAAAAAAGCAATTGTTTAGTCTTTAGTTGAATAAAACCGTGGTTTCCATGGTTATAGTGCATCACATGGTACTTACTGCTGAATTTGTACCACAGGGAGATCATCCTTCTGATAGGAGAATTGTATTATAGATCTGAAAATGGTTGCTTACACTGTTTGATAGAACAATATCCTTTCTCTTTCCATAAACCATCATTTTGGTCCCCAAATGGATCTTCATTTGGTGCTGAACTGTATGGCTCCTTCCTCAAATACACTGGATAAAGGTCATAGCACATGTCATAAGGAGAGGACAGCACATCTGTTTCTGTTCTGAACAGCAAAGTTGACACTTTCCTCGAAAGCTCCCCTCTGCAGAAAGCAGCTTTCCTTCTTCTGTGTTTTGCCTGACACTTGTTCATCCTTTACTGCTTAAGTTCTTTTTTCAGATCTTCTTTGTCTCAAAAGTCTTTCTGTCCTGCTTGTCCTTCTACTTTTGCCCTTTTTCCTTCTGGAGCAGGTTATTTCCCTGATACAAAAATCTCTGCGATTCTGATGTCTACAGCTTCCTCCTTCCCTTTTCATTAGCCTCGTGATCTCTTTCTGGGATTTATGTGCTTCGGATCTGTCAAGAATATTTCCCAGAACACATCTCTTAGAAAAAGAAAGCAACAGCATATAAAATCTCTTTTGTGTGATTCAGGGGTTTGGCAAAGCAGAGCTGAAGTTCCTGCTCAATGCCAGGGCCATATGCCACCGTTAACATGCTTATTTTGTCATGGGCTGCTTCCGGTATTCCCAGAGAAAATGGGGAATTCCCAGAGAAGACTTTCCAGCCCCTCCTGTTGTTTCCCCTCACTAACGCTGAGTTGCTGACCCACGGTGAGAGCTGTGGGAGTGTGAAGCGGCGAGCAGCACACATCCAGAGGAACAGTAAATAATAAATTATTTAAAACATTGGTCTTTTAGTCTAGAGTAGGTGTTGCCCTGTGAGAAGAAGTCCTGTGCTGAAAGAGATAGGGAACTACCTTTAAACAGGATCCTAAAGGGATTCAGGAAGCTGACTTCACTGAGTCTCTACACTGCTTGCTTTCCCAGCCTAAAGAGAGATAGTTAACAGGAGAGAGCAGGAAATATTGCTTGTGATATTGCCATAGTCCTGGCACTGCATGCATGGATTTTATTCTTCATCCATCAAAATATTTTCTTAAGATTAATTTTTAAAGAAAAATGTGTGCTGAAGAGACGGAGTAGGAAGATTGGACAGGTCCTGGAGCTGAGAAAACATTTGTGAACGGAAGAGAATTACGATTATGTGGTTAGAGCAGGGACCCATCACTGTTAGTGTCACTGGGTTTTAGCTCAAGCTCTGCTATGATTTATGTTACCTAAATTACACGTAAGCCTGATTTGGTATTTGGTTTACATTCCTAGACAAGAGGGATAGCTGGAACCAGAAATCCCTTAAAATCCTGTATAAGCTTCTTCGATCAGTTAATACAAAATAAGTGGGCTTATGTGTCTGTCTGCTTCCTTTCTGAGATGAGAGAAATGAAAAATAGGTGAAACCTTGACTTTTGCTCTGACTATAAGTAGACCAGCTGACAGCAAGAAAAAAGTGTTGTTTATTTAATAGCCACTTGCAGCTTACAACCTGTCCTGGGGCAAGAGGGAAATTGGGAAGGAGTTCTGACTCAGGAGGACATAACCTAACTTTTGGTGACACTACTTGAGCCCTTCTGAAATAACTGTTCAGAGCCCTGGAGTATCTTGGAGCCCCACAATGGTCTCTGCCATGCCAGAAGTTGTCTTTCTTAGGAGCTCTTTACCTTTTTCTTTTAGGAGCTCCTTAACATTTTTCTTCCTCCTGTGAGACTTGATGAATGTTTATCAAACGTGTGGGCGAAAAGCAATATAGATGTGTGCAATGTTTTTTTCTTTTTAATTGGAAACACTTCTCCTTTTATCCCACACTTACACATAGCTGGGAATATTTCATGAACAGAAATGTTATGGCTGCAGGCAGTAGTTACCTTCCACTGCATGGAATAACCTTCACTGCTGCAAAATTCCAGGAGATCTGAGGCTGTTAATTCAGCAGTTTCTAAAGTTAATTAAGGCCTTTGCTTGGATTATTTAAGTTTAACCTTTCTGAACACTGTTTCTCAAAAAAAACCCCAAAAACTTGAGCAGCAAAACCCAGAGACAATGGACCATGTGTCTGTGAAAAATAATTAGAAACTTCAAGTCATGGTGGAGGTCAGATGACTTGAACCACCCAAACAGTGCAGTGAACTCCCAGAAATGTGGGCTTGCTCTTATTGGGACACTTCTAGGAAGGACATGTAATTAATCGGAAGAGCTGGAAAATGTATTCACAAGATTGGTGGTTTTGTCTCAAGTATGCGACCATCTAACAGCATCTAATATATCCAGATTTCTCAAGCCAGCTTGATATAGTTTGCAGCAGGTTTGTCTAAGACCGCTTCAGCAATATCCACCTTCATGGCACTTGTTTCTTAACTGTTCAGTTGGGCTGTGTTATGAATCAGATGCACGAATACCAAGAACACCTTCTAAGGCCTGAACTAAGTCAGTCTTTTTCCAAAACCGAAATTGATTTATTGGCATATTAGAGGAAGGCAATTCATTCCTCTAGTGGCAGTGTGCCGCAGGTGTTGCTGCAGGTGTTACTTTTTAAAATTTTCAACAAAAAACATAGTTGGGAACAAAAAAGGGTCTCCTGGACAAAGAGGAAAGCAGGAGAGAATAAGAGACACGAATACGAGATCCATCTGGTTACTTGAACGAGTCTTTAAAACTCTTATAACACAGACATTAAAGTAAATGATTTTGAAACAGGAATTCCTATAATATCCAGAATGCTGATTTCATGTCTCTGTCAAGGAAACTGACTTAAGAACATCAACAGACATCTCATGGCTTGGAGGAGAAAGAGGTGTTGAAACATGGAGTTTCAGACATTTAAACATTGGGATTTTAGTTAAAGGTTAGCTTTGTTGAAATTAGTTAAAATAGACTTAAAAGCAAACCCGTTGAGGTTAATTAAGAAAGTTAATGATTAGCTAGAGGGTTAGGCCTAGAAAAAGTTTTAAGATGTAAGTAACTGATTGCTTGTCATTTTATATTTGTCCAGCTGTGCTTATAATGAGAAACAGACAACACTGATTAATAGATCTAAAGAAATCTAGACAATTTATAAGTATCCCATTCAAAACCTTATTCAAAAGTGATGAAGGGAGAAACTGGAGGTCCTCCAAGAGCGATTTGTATTGTCAAAACCAGAAAGGTAGATAGGTCAAAACGAGGTAGATGAGTTTTACTTCATCGTTTACAACCTCTCCCCAAATCACGACACCACCTATTTAATTTAAAGAACCAACCACGCATGCCTAGGTAATTACCATACGAAGCAGAGAATGGGAGGCGTCAATGTTATAAATATGCATTTGTATTTAGAACTTTGGTAGATAAATAGACTTTGTATTGCTTTGTAATTTCGCACTGTGTATGAGGGAATGATCCTGTGCAGGGCCCAGCGCTGCAAATAAACATACACTTTCTAACCCTGAGGAGTTAGAGAGTCTTTGTCCGTCCTAGTTGGGTATTGATACTAGATCTATACCCATATTTTGGTAATTCAGTGTGCAAATTGGCTTTAAGCCACCTGGCATTTCATAAGTATCTCTTTTTCTGAAGCCTTGGATAGCAGCAATCATGCTTATTAAGGTCCTGTAGAAGAAAGATAATACTGAAACTGTAGATGAAGCTGTATCTGATGTAGTAATTTTGCTGGCAGTGCCTGAGTTGTTCAAAAGCGAAGTGCAATTTATATATGTAAGTATTTGTGAGTGAAGAATAACTAACTATACATTTTCAAGTGTACTTTGTTTCTGTTTCCCAAGGGGAAGATTAAAGTTTCAGAGAAATTAGTTTCATCCCTCAGTTTGCAATAATTCAAAGGTTTATTGCATCACACATTTTGATAAGGAAGACTAAAATAATTTTCTATGCTTGCTTTCTGTAAGTGATACTGAAGAAGTTACATCCTCATCCATTACACGACTGCAATTACGCAGCAAAGCTACTTAGATTCACCCAGATCTTGTGGGAAGGAGATCTGGTGAAACCTGCATCATTCAACATGAAAAATCCTTGGATGTTGCCACAAATGTCTGACGGTCAGGCAGTACTGCTGTCTGTGAATCATCTCACTGCCGGGATACATTTATTTTTATTGCTCTTGATTTTTACTGATTAGATGGCCTATTGCCATCAAACTGAAGCTATTTCACTTCAAAAAGTGTTTTAAGACAATATTGAAATATCTTGCTTTTCCTGTTAACTTTAGGAATTATTGCTAAAAGCAGAAATAAACTGAGTTTGGTCTTAAATCTAACAAAATCATAAGAAAGGTGGTTTTAGTTTTCAGAGATATAAAGCAAGTGAAAAGATAATTTTTCATGTGGGTAAAAGAGGCTGAGGATTAAAAAGAAGTAGGTGACCATTGCAATGAACACACCTCCAAGAGATTCAACAGTAAATGTGAAATAACTTCCAGGTGTGGGGTTTCCTGAATAGTATTCTTTTAATCAGTGTTAAATAATGGCAATCGTGGTAATAAATGGTTAACAACAATAAATAACTGAGAGTTTCTCATTTCACAAAATCTCATGTGTCACGTATTCAAACTACTCTCAATCTTTTATAATATTTTCTTGAAGTGGATGTTACTGCCTGTTGAAAATAGTATTTTCTAATTGGTAGACATTATTATCCATGGTGACTTACTAGTAGAAGCAGCACCCAAAGTTATTATTTGTGGTCTAAACCACAAGTAATTCCATGTCTCCCCTCGAGTTGCTTGTTATCTGCATCAGAGACATGTTACATTGCCATAGAGTATGGTAATATAGGCACGGGTTGTCTTGCTGAATGGGAAGTGTTGACATTCAGATCCAAGTCCAAATTTATTCAAAGTGGGAACAGAAGAATTCAGGCTGCCTGCTTCCAGGATTAGGGTCAGCAAAAGCTGGGATCTGAATCTGGCTCTGTAACTGAAGCCCAGGAATGTGCTCACTGGTAGAGTTGGTTCTTGGGCCGTTTCCACAGATTTCTGCCCTGTTTTTCCACAGGTGTGATGAGTACGTCACACAGCTGGATGAGATGCAGAGGCAGCTGGCGGCTGCGGAGGATGAGAAGAAGACCCTGAACTCTCTGCTGCGCATGGCTATCCAGCAAAAACTTGCCCTGACCCAGCGACTGGAGGATTTAGAGTTCGACCATGAGCAATCCCGACGCAGCAAAGGCAAGCTGGGAAAGAGCAAGATCGGCAGCCCTAAAGTAAGTGAGGAGGCATCAGCCACCGTGCCAAGCATAGACACTTTCCTCCTGCATAGTCAGGGCCCACAGCAACCAAACTTACTGGTCAGCAGTGGCACTCAGAGGAAAAGGTATGCATGCAGTGATCTTTACAGTACAGTGCAGTAGCCAGACTTGCATTAAAGTCGTTCACTGAATTATAAACATAATGATTCCTTTTTTTTTACTTTTATTTTTTCTTTCCGTACTTTGACTGGGGAGAAGGAGGCGGGGAGGATATGAGTATGAAATTCAAAGCCTGGCAACGTGTGGTTCTGATCCACCTACTCACTGTTATTTCCTCCTACTGAATGCAGTGTTTTGAACTATATTCTGTCAGTGTCTCGGTGCATCTTGTATGTCTTTAATATTAAGTGTGAATGTATTTTCTTTAACAAGTTTTCTTTAAGTTTTCCCTACGGTTTTCCGTAATGAGCATCTGAAATAAAAAGAGGATTGTGCTCTATGAGCATTTCAGTGCTTAACATGAAAGAAACTGCATTTCTTTGTTAAGCTCTGGTGCTCACTTGTTCTTTATCACTGTGAAAAGAATATGGATGTGTTCACTCAGATCAATTTTTCTACATGGGAGCAAGAAACCTTTTGAAGGGGGATGGCTGCCATTTGTAACCTAATGCAGATATTTTGCTGTTCAAGCAGTGAGTTCCTGTCTTGTGCCTGCCCCTGCCAAAACACTATAGGTGTGGGCATCTCCATGGTTTTGAAGATGAAGAGGACTCTGTTAGAGAAGTCCTAGATAATCATCCCCCTTTCTTGTATGCTCCAATCACAATGCAAAACCAAGAGAACCTTCAGGGAGCCTTGTACATGTTGACTCGAGGATGCTGAGATATAACCCAACCTCATCTCCTCCTTCCCTAAGTTGAATGAGGATTTCCAATGCAGGCAAGGTGTCCTGCTCTGGAAATGACATGGGGTGTCACCGATAGTTGATTTTTACCTGTTAAGCAAGTTAAGATGATATTGTCATTCGTGAGGCTTTGAAAGGTAATTAAAGTAAAACTCTTTTGTTTCCATATGTATTTTTCTTGGATCTCCTGCAAGACTATTCTCACCTTCCCTTTGTGATCAGAGCCATCCCAGGACTTCAGGGACCTACCTCCAGAAATTATTAAGAGCCCCCCCTCATCCCGCCTCCACAGAATCATATCTTCTGAGGGGCCCCCCTTCCATGAGTGAATTCATCCATGGGCACCGTCTCAGCAAGGAAAAAAGGTTAACCGTGGCCATACCAGGTAAACATTTTTTCCTTGGGTGCATGTGGTGCTGAGTGGTTAGCAGAGCAGGGGACCCTCCCAGCACTGCAGATGCAATTTAGTTTGGGCACCTTCTTGAAAAGCAAAATGTCTCCTCCTGTGTCACGTGTGGCAGGAGATGACATTCTGCCAGCAGCGGCCCAAACTGGTTTCAGATGCAGTGTGGAAAGTCCTGCTGTGGTATATGTGTGTGCAGTCCCACTGGCATCCACAGAGGCTGCACCCCTGTGCCTGGGTGGAGCTTAGTCTGGTGGTGGCCTTGGTAGTCCCCCTGGAAGACACGAACCCCATGGGACAGAGGAGTCAGATGTGTGAGGACCAGTGAGGGAGCAGCTGGCAGTGCGCAGGAGCCTCCGCAGCACCCGTCTTCTCACCCTGTAGCATTCAGTCAGGTTTTTCCAAGGGGTGATGTTCAACTCACAGAAGGCTTAGTTTATACAAATTGAGTCATGAGGTTTATCTGTGCAGGAAGCTTTTGCTCTTAATTTCCTGCCAAAATGTAGTATCTGCTTCGAAGGAGGCATAGAAAGGAAATGCAAACTGGAATGCCATTTCAAAGGTGTGATAGCTTTCTTCTCCTGAGAGACCAGCTAATAATTTCTTATCTTCTGCACCTGAGCAGAGCCTTTAGCCTTTAACTGTGCACAGTCTTGTCTGGTGGTAATTTTGTTCATTCTTTGTTTTGAAATATGTTATACACAAAAAGCATAAGTAGAAAATATGAAAGGTAAAACCTATAAAAGTAGTTTCTGCTCGAGTAAGTGTTTATTCTGGGAAGCAGAGCAGTACCCTGTAGTAGGTTATATTTCTCACCTAGTGCCATCAGTGTCAGAGCTGCCTTTGAGTAGTGCCATGCAAGTAACACCCACTCAGAGGACAAGTGTAAAACTGCATAGAGTCTAAACAAGACATTTTCCTAGGGTGTGTTGCAGTAAATAAATCAAAGAGTTGTCTCCTGAGGAGAAAAACATGGGAGTGGGGGGAAAGAAGCATCTGATATCCCATGGAATATCATGGATGCATGGACCACAGATTGAGAAACACTGACACAGTCTTTTTGTCCAGCAACAGAGACCGAAGGATGAGGCAGCCTGAAAGGTAGAATTGTCCAGAAAATTGTGTTTGTCTGGAGTCTTACCTGTCACTTTAGGTACATCTCTACATATTTAGACTGTAAGGGTCTTGAGACAGGGTCACTGATTTTATGTTACAGTTGTCCTTATGAATCTATAACAATTTCAGCTTTCTGAATGCATTTGTCAGAATTTTATACCATCAGATACAGACTTTAGTCTCAGCCTGTAAGACTGACAGGTCCAAACCTGAGATTTTTCTGAGCATTCAGATTCCAGTGCTGGCAGGACCAGGTTAGAACCAGGTTGAGGATTAAGCAGGGAATAATTCATCATTGTTTTTACCAGTTTCTGGAAGATTTCTTACTGTTGTTAGCAGATGAAAGGAATGATGCACCAAGCAGGATTTCTTTGCCATCTGTCTAATTATCTGTTCCCTGAAAGTAAGGAACAGCGAAGAGTGTTATTCTGGTGCTTTTATTGAGAATGTTTAAAAGCCTTGTCTCACAAAGAGCTTCTGTTCTCAGATGATTTGTGCAGTCAAGCAAAGCAGCAAGAAGTGTAGCAACCCACACCTGCTGCAGAGAGGGTGCAAAAAAGCAGCATCCAAAGTCAAACAGTATGGGACAAAGTGTAGCTTGGCTTGAGGCTAAGGCCCCAGGAGTGGAGTAAGAATGAATTAAACCTACATTAAATGGAAACACGTTTTGGTGTTAGTTTTCCTTTTTTTCTTTTAAATTTGCAAACTATTTCCTTCACAAGAATTTTTCACCCATAGGATGTGGGAGCTTCCCTGTCTTTTCATTAGGTCCCAGGAATGTGGGGACTGGGAGGCTGTAACTGGGAATGTGTTTGATGGAGACCAAGAGCCAAAATAGCCAAAGTTGGGGTCAGGGGAAACAGGACAGATTCCTCTGCCCCATGAGCCCCATGCAATAGCAAGCTGTTCCTGTGTTTCTCTTGCACCTTCTTCTGCACTTGGTGCTTGGCAGGAGAGGCTGCCTTTGCTTTGACTGCTGCTGGATACCTGGAGAGGGAAAGCTGGACTGCTTTTGGCGGCCTTCTTCAGAGGTACACCAGCCAAACTGAAGACCTCTCAAGCGAGAGCTTGTCATGTCCTGCTCGATTTCCATTTGAATGCCCTCAGCTCTAGATCAGCGTGCGGGTACCTCTGACGTGAAGCTGTGACAGCACGACTTGATCTGGGCCTTCTAATTGAACTAATAGCTCTTAACTGCCCGCAGGGGCTAGAAATACCACTGGTGCTTTTCCAAAGTATCATGTTCCGTTTCTCCTAGGTAATGGCATGCATTTAGCTTTGTTGTGTGTTTCTTCTTTGCTTCTGTTCTGCTGACATGTATTTTCACACTTTCAAATCTTTATCCTTCTGATAGACAGAAGCAGCCAGTATGTGCCCAGCACGATTCCAGACCACCTTTGGATGTGTTTGTGTTTGTTTTCCTAACTACATGAAAAAGTCAGGGCATATAGAAAGCCTAGTGCTGGGTTTGACAGTGTGTAACACTGAAAAACGACCTTTCCTTTGCAGCTGTATTCAAACTCCTTGAATATGAAGTCAGTAGGTGCCTCTCAATATACCACAGTCCCAAATATGAAATATGGTTCTCTCAACCTCTTCAAGGGAAAAACAAGACTAAAAAGGTCTCCTGTAGTATGTGCCTCGACAGCACTCTTTTCTCTGTCAGATACTTTAGCATGGCAATTCCAAAAGTTGAATATCAAGTTCTGCTATTTTAGCTAAAAATTAAATCAAGATCCTTGTGTAGAAGATGTACCTGAAGTAAGAGGTTTCCCAACAGGTGATGAGAAGGACAGTAATCAATGTCTGCAGTGTTCTCACTCAGAGTCAACACCAAAACACCTGAGAATCTCCTTTGTTGTAGTGCCCTCCAAACAGTGTGGTAGATGCTTCTTTCCCCTATTGTTTTTGCTTGGTATTTAAAATCCCACACAGGAGAACATTGTAAAAAAAGTAAAATATTTCACATTTTGAAGGAATACCGATCATAAGATCATAATGAGCAATCTTTTCCTTTTAGAGAAATCTGTATGGTCATATCTATTTTATTTTATTACAATAGAAAAAAGGAAAGTAGCAGCCTTAAAATGTGACACGTTTCTCTCAAATTCCAAGCCCAGCTGAGGTCAGATGTTTGGTTGACCCAAGCCAGCCTAGCCCCATGGATTTCAACAGGACTATACTAGTTTGCTTGAATCCAAAATTTGTATTTTTGTGGGGTTTAGATTTCATTGTTACAAACCATTTCATAAAATGGCTCTTCTGAAAACCTGTAAAAAACACCAGACCTGGAAAATGAGGTAATTTTGTAGGGTTGCTCATTTCTGAAAGCACGTTAAACCTGGAAGCACGCTTGCTTTTCAGCTGTTTTTCAGGAGTGATTTACAGCCTGGCATTTAGTTCCCACAAGAAGAGACTAATGTGGAAGATAAAGACAGCACAAAGAATGCCACATAATAGTATAGCAACTGCTCAGGCACTAAGCTCACCACCTACCATATGTAATTAAGAGTATGTAATAGGTACTCTTACTAAAAACATAATCCAAGATTAATTTCTGATGTAGCTCTATGCTTACAGGCAAACCAAATATGAATCACAATGTGATACAAATAACTAGCTCTTGTTTGTTGGTTTGCATTCTTACCGTAAAATTTAACTTAATTTATAACAACTCTATCCCAAAGGAAATTCCTGTAGTGTCACCAAGAACTAATTTACAGCATCTGTAGGTGGAAAATATTTTTTAAAGCTAACAAGGAAAATGAAAATAAAAAATCTCAATGACCCAAGTGCTGAGGTCCTAGGAAGCCTTATAATTAAATCTTTAAGCTGGAACTCCAGGGAAATTGCTTAGGAGTTGTCTTTGCTACTTGCCTTTACACTGAGAGTGGTTTAAAATGTGAAGAATAGGTAAGAAACCTGGGAATGCATTGATCTGTTTGATGTAGCACAAACACAATTTAACACAACAAGGAGCAGAGGGTCTTCTGAGTAGGGTGGCTCTTAGTGTTATAGGGTGTTAAGGGCTTTTGGTAGTCCATGCGAGGTGTTGAGTAACCCCTCTTGGCTCAAGGTATGAAGAATACACTCTCACACTATTTTAAAATTTTTTCTTTCTGGATTTTGAGCTTTTTTTTAAGTGCAGTGTTTTAGATGTGACGAGAAATATTTTATAAAAGGTTATTCTCTGTGTAATCAGAAGCTTGTGTTCCTTCTGTGTTTTCCTTTAAATAACCTTACAGTGGAACTTGGAATGGGAGGCAAGATTGTTGGTTTTGGCTTCTCCTCCTTGCTGCTTCATTTTGTTTAGGTAGTGTGAAGATATGGGAAATCATCAAAAGGTGTGTTGTGAGTAGAAGCTGCCTTACCCTTCCCTTTGGGATGAAGGGGTTGGGAAAATAAGCAGAGATTTTCAGGCTGACACCACTCTGCACAGAGGAGGCTGTCTGGAGAGGTGTGCCTGCGTAAAGGTCAGGGAAATACATTTTGGATAGCAGGTTTGTGTCTGCTTTCTTTGTGTGATGAAAAGAGTTTACCTTCAAGGTCTTGAGCTGTGCACGTTTTTTGTTTGTTTAGGAATATTTTGCCGAAAACGGTTTCAGCTTTGCTTTTGAGCTGCAGTACCAATGTCAGAAAGCTGCTCACAAACTTCTAAGCCTTGCTGCTATAGGCATTACTTCAATATCTCAACTTTGTTTTTTTGTGCACTTCTCAATTTTGAAACAGCAGGACTGTTAGAAATCTGAACAGAGAAAGCACAGCTTCTTTTAAACATGGTTGTGAAAGAAGTCCTCTGAGGAACACTGTCAGCTCAGAAATGAATTTTGCCGGGAGGGTGCTTTGTAGGTCTTTGTGATTGCTCAAGTCACACAGTGAAGAGTTTTAAATATTTCTTACTTCTCCTGTGTGAACAAATTTTATAGATTGATGAAGAGGAAAATCAACATGACTAGGATCTAGATACCTCTTCCTGTGCTGGTTTTGAGTTAGATAATTTTATACTGAGTTCTGAACAATGTGGATTTTTCTGTACATTAAGTGAAACAGTTTATTCTTGAAAAGCAGGACAGGTGGTTAACCAAGACACCACTATTATATAAGATATGCAGTCATATAATATTTAACTAGTCAGGGTAGTCTGCTCTGAATTTTTCCCTCAGGAAAGTTTGATTTGCTTCGTCCAAGCAATCCAAAGCATGGAAGTTCTTCAGAACCACTATTTTTTAAAAAACCCCACAACTTTATTCTGGCAACACAAATTTAGTCTGAGTACAAATTGCCCTTTACTTCATTAGAGATCCATGGATGATCCTTCTGAGAAGGCATGTTGTATTTTTATCTACTGAGAATGTACTTGTGTTGATGGTGATCCTGTACCTGCAAGATGTCTCTGAGCTTATGCAATCAGACAGGCTACTGGCTGTTGTAAGACTCATGCAGTGTTGGTCTAATCTGCCTCTGCTCTTCATGAAAAATGGGTTTTATATGTTTTTAGTAGGTTTTTTTTTAAAAATCATGTGTAAGGGTTTTTTTTAAACCTGAATATGATGCTCTTCACAAAAAAGATAGTTCAGTCATTATTTACTTATTATCTGTGTTCTCTTTTTTTGTTCTGCATAGTCCTGTTTTCTGTGGGTTCTGTAAACATGCCATGTTTGTGTCTATATGTGTTCATTGTTTGATGAGTGGTATCAGTGCATATATACAGATACATGTATATATCTTCCTGCTCTCAGGGCCGTGTTCTGCATCCGATATGCTCATTTAGCTCAGCTTGATGAGCATTGCATATTTATGCCATTTCAAGCATGGTGTGTTGTCCTTGTGGAGGCCGTTTTGAATTTGAAGAACAGTGTCCTTGCCAAGGACATTGGTTGGCTGTAACCGATGAAGAAGTCAGCTGGCTAAATGTACTTTTACCTCTTGGTGCCACTGTGAACAGGACCTTTTCACTCTGTGCTTTTCCTCTCTTGCATTTAGCTTTCCAGTTCCCACTGATGAGACCAAACGCGTACATTTCATGCTGATCAATATAATTTAGCTACTTCAGTATGATTTAGCTATTATGGCATGAATTCACTGCAGTTCTACAAGTTTAATTTATTTTTATATATGTTTTTTGACTATATAAAGAAAACAATCCTGAAATAAAATCTGTTTTTAATAGAAGCCCTAATTTGATTGATAAAACATTAAAAAAAAAAAAAAGATTGCAGTGAAATCCATGCCTTACTGCTGTATATTTTCATTAAAAGGTTGTTGACATTTTTCTCTCTGTATCTAAGCTGTGACATCATTGCTGGATGGAATGGTTTACATTAGCATCATTTGTTTAAGTTCTCCAGTAAAGTCTTTAAAGTCTTATTTAGACTTCTGTTTTTTTCTAGCTAAACAGGTATACAGGTGACACATCAAATCTTTAAGGCATGTTACCAGATATTTGTTGCTTTCTATGAAAATTTTGGGCTTTGGAATCCAGTCCTATCAATTAACTAAAACAGAGATTGAAATATCTTTACAATGTTGGTAACAAAAGTCATCCATCTCTATCTTCTCTTATGACAAGGTTTAATGTGGTTTCATGACTTGCTGATTTTTGCCATCAAATACACGGGAGTGTTCAATATTGTGCTTTTTGCCTCATAAAATAGGCAAATCCGAAGTGAGTCTGTTTAAATTAGACATGCTGATACTTTAGCTCTCTAATAGAGCAGTTCCTTGAGATGTTGTGGTGTGTGGAGTAAGCTCACAGCAATTTTTTTAAACAAGACTAGTGTCCTTGGTTGTAAGTATCTCCCTGTGTGAATTTTTTAGGGGCATAGAACCTTATAATTGTAACTTATGTTGTTTCCTCCAAAGCCTACAAAAGTTGCTCTTCCCACTGACTTCAAATTTTGGATCAGGCCCTTCTTTATCCATATAATAGTGCAAGTATTTTTGCTCTGGATGGTTTTGTGACCTGAAATGTATCCTTGACTTACATTTCCATGGTAAACAACAAGATTGAAGTGTGATGATTTCTGTAATTTTAAGACCTTTCTTTTCCTCTTTTGAAATGTTTAAAATGTGTGTCTTTTAGTAAGTGTTTCATGAATCATCAGACCTTTCTAAATGTGCTTTTTATGAACTGTATATAGAAGAAAGGAACTGAAGATATATTTTTCAGCTTATGCCATTTCCATTTCTGCTGTTTTACTAACCCATTATTTAGCTTCTCAGTAGATTTAATGAGGAATTATTTAAAGCATTCACAGAAACCATTTGAGAAATAACATAAACACCTTGTGATATAGGAAGTGTGAAAAAGGCTAGAGAGCTGACAAGAAACCTCTTAATGTTCTGAGCCTGTAACTGGAAAAAATACATTTCACTGATTTTGTTAATGACAAGGTATTATTTCTGTTTCAAAAGCTATTCTTAACATGAACTGCAGGAAAAGGCAAGGCTGGGATATAGCTTTATCACTCTGCTTGGAGCTAGCAGGCACATTACCACTGAAACACGTGGACTGATGGGGGAACAACTCTCTAGATTTGGGATAATTCAGGTCTAAAAAGAAAATACAAATGAAGTCACGCAGAATAAGGAAATTAAGAGTAAAAGCACTCCATACAGTGTAGCTGTTGTATAGATGAGAGAACTCACCAGGACATGGCCAAGAAACCTGACATGTTCTGGAAAGCCTCTAAATCAGTGACCTACTAAACCACGGCTGTCTGTGCTGTGTGCCAGGCAGGGCGTGAAGTTGTTAGTGATGCTCCACGAGTCTGCTTGTGTAAATCACCAAGACAGATAGCATTTCCCTAAATGCCGTAAGAAAATAGCAGTTAAGCTCCCTACCTGCTCTTACTCTTGAGAAGCATTTAACAGCAAGCCCTCTGTTAGGTTAACTCTGTCTGACCTTGTCCTAAAGTGCTCAGAGGAGGAGCAGAAGGAGGGCCTGTGTCAGGAGCTTGTGACTGTAGAAACAGAGGGACATTCCTGGGCCTGCTTTGCAAGAAAAAGAACATGGGCATGGAGAGATGACAGGAGATGAGGATTTTAGGTGCATCCTACAGCTGGCCTACTGCATCTCAGGGCAATATATAGATATTGGTAAATAAAGTGAGTTCAGCAGCATGCTCACATCTCTTATTCTTCAAATAGTTTTTTAGAAGACTAAGAAACGAATAGTGGAAGAATTAATTGTTGTTGTAACTTCTTCAATCAAAAGTAGTCTAAGATACTAAGTTTCCTGAATAGCAAGCTTAAGATGTGAGTTACCTGAGTACTTACACTCTCAACACAGGAATTTCAAAGTAGATTACCTTTACCATGAAGAAAGCTGAAAATGATACTTGGTTGACACATTTCTCATCTCCAGTCAATGATCCGTTATTCAGTTTAATGGAACAGAGGTAAAATTCGGACAGTGGGAAATCTCAGATAATGTGGGTGCTGGAAAATATTCAGGAGCTAAGTTGCACTGTGTGCAGCTGTGCCAGGATGGGGCTGGCCCTCACGGAGTGGTAGAATGGTTTTGCACAAGGGCCAGTCCTCCTGCCCTGCTCGTTTTGCTCACAGGCCAGGATAGGCTGAGTCAATCCTGCTCTGAGCAAGCTAGGGTTACTTAGGCCAGCCAGGCTCCAGATGGAACCCCAGTGGCTGCTCCACCGTAGCCCTCTCCTTCCAGGGCAGCCTGCAGAAACATGGAGCTGTGTCCAGTTTTCAGCTGACACACTGATCTGCTGGGGTTGTGTGTAAGGCAGAGGTAACTGTGTTATTTACAGACTCAAACTGACCCTGGAAGCAGGAGAAGGGAGAGACTCTTCTAATCTTTGACCTGTACCATTGTTTGTGGCTTTTTCCGAAGGTAAGTCACAGCTGTCCTCTCACCAGCTGTTCTTTGTGATAGCTGTTACCTCCTAAAGTTCCTCTTGGCCTTGAGGAAGGTCAAAGTTTTCTTGGCATTCATTAGAAAAATGAAGATAAATTATAAATTAAACCAGCTGTCAAATAATTATATAAACTTATGTCCTCCTCACTCCTGTATATAAACCATTTGGGGACTTTTCTCATCCTGTCAGATTGCAGCTTGAAAGCATCTCTACAAATCTCAGCAAGGAGGGCAAGCATCTTAGTACCCTCTGCCCCATTCTTCTTGACATCTCACATTTGTCTTTTGGTTTGGAAATTTTCCTTGTTCCTCACCTTTGAGCAGAGAGGATTGATTTATTGTCTTTGTAGGTCTTGCTCTGTGGTGTAACATGTTTTTACATCTGCACAACCAGGAGGCTACTGATCTGTTCTTTGCCCAATACTTTCAAGTCATGCTATTAACCATTCATTCTTTCACATTAAATTGACATTTCAGGGATGAAAACAATTCGTTACCATATTAATGGAGATAGCTTCTCTTTTCAAGTAAATTGTCAATAACAGCTTCATAGACACGTTATCAAATTCCTCAGACTTGGCGGAGCAAGTTCAATTAACACTGGGTAGTGTAGCACAAAGTCAGATAGCCTGAAAAGTTTTAACTAGCAAAGAAGGAGTTTCTGTTGGCCTGAAGTGATCAGTGGGATGCCAGGGAAGCTTTGTTTTAACAGACTGAAAAAGCCTCAATCTCACATTTGGTCATAAACATTTATTGACAGCTTTTCATTTATCAAGAACAGATTTTTCCCAATGTTTTCATATCAGAAATGCAAAATATGTAACACTACCTGCTGATTGATTTGCTGTTTGACTCTCAATTTTACCCTTTCAGATAAAAGGGAAAAAAAAAGTTTTTAATTGATTAACTGAACTAAATGCAGTTAAAAGTGTGTTATGCTTATCTGGGGATTCTGAGTAGTCTTGGTGTTTGAGAGCACCGTGTAGAGATTAGGAATTTACTCAGAGTCAAAATGTTCTGAAATGTTCACTGCAGTTTGCTGGGTCCTGAGCAGGTGGGACTGGAAATGCTTGCGTGTAGGTTTTTCACTGAAGACATTGCTGATATCAACAGAAGGCAAAGCCCATCTCAGACACAAATAACCTGGTAAAGCAGACCTGTGTTGGTTGGAGTCACACAGTTCACAGACAGGAGGGCAGAGCACATCTTGTGACACAAGGGAAACGTGTTGTTTTTGTGGCTGAGCCAAAGGGAAGCACAGGAAAATACTCTTTTTTTTGGTGAGATCTGCTCTCAGCAGATAATTTATAGCAGCACATTCAGTGCTCCTATGAGCAGATGTAGTTTCTCTGAGCCTGGGTTTTTTTTAATGCTCTTAGATCAGGAGCTTGTTAGCCTGATTAGGACTAGGCATTAGGTTCCAAAGGAAAATCAGCAGTGGCTAATCTGTGAGGGAGGAAATCTCTGAGCCCTTTACATCATCACTGTGCAAGTGGCTAAAATGTCAGGAACTGGGAAATCGAAACAGAACTAACATACAGCACAAGTCAAGGCTCAAAGCTGCAATAGAGGCAGTGGTAAGTGTTGCCAGATACTGTCACAAGACTCTGCAGGCACAAGTTCTGCTGAATTCAGTGAAAACTGGCATATGGATTTCTTTGTACAGTAGCTCCTCTTTGCCACCTGTGGTTGAAATGATCACTAAAATTCATTTCTTTGTTATAGGTTCATAGAATTGTAAAAGGGCTTGAGATCAGCCAGCTCATCCCCTGCCCCAAAATGGTTTATTTCCTCACAGCAAATGAAGATGATGGAGAAATAAGATAGTCTGTATTTAATAACTTTATTAATGTTTTTCTTGGTGATAGTGTCAGAAGACACACCAAAAAGTGTGATCTGTGTCTGTACCCCAAGTACGTTCTTCATAAATGGCAGAATGTTCTTTCACTCTGTAGCTTGACCTACAGGCCCCCAGATTTGGAAAATACAGGTAACAGGCTTCTTCCAATGTGATTTTAAAATTTATTTTTACTTTTTTTAGTAAAAGAGAGCATGTGTTTCTTGTCTTTATGGCATGTGACATTGACCACAGAATTCGTAAACGCTTTTTTGAGGCTTTCAACCTTCAGCAGAGTATTTCAGAAAGAAACAAACATTTACTTGATACAGGCAGGAGTTCCTTAGTAGAAAGAAGTCATTTTATGATTGTCATGACATTAGAGAAGGGTGTTACAAATCCTCCAAAATACTTGAAAGGATTAAATATAGAAGGAATAAAGTTAGCTCTGGCACAGCTACTTGGACGTAAGTAGATAAGAAGCTCCTTTGAATTTGAAATGTGTCTATGTAAGCCATATGCATTCTGCTTAGCTCTTTCCTAGCATAATCCTCAGAAACTTCACTCCTGGAGGGTGTAGGAGGACGATTCAGTCATCTTAAGACATGTGGATCACTAGATCTGGTCCTGATGCGAACGTGAGCCAGATTGCCTGAGCTTTGCTGACGCTGGCTAGAACTGTGTTTCACACGAAGTCAAGGGAGCGTGCTCACGCTGAAATAGTTATTGCCTAGCTTGCATAATCCTCCCGGAATCTGGCTCACTGTTCTTGCACTCTGCCAAATGTAGCGGATCAAGATGCATCATGAAATATTTGCACTATGTTTGAGATATTAGAACAGGATCATAAATCAGGCGTTTGTGTTGTTCTGCAAAGGCCTGTCAGAACAATTTCTTCTGTATTAGTGAAACCTGTCTGCACCTTTTCATCACACAGCATTCTGTTCTGTATTTCTTTCCTCACTGACTACCTTTTGTAAGCTGTCAGGGATGACTTTGCTTTGGACTTACACAAACTATTTGTTTCAGAATAAGGCATTAATTTTGGTTTTTTTGCAATTATTTTCTACCTGCAGTTAACCTGATCTGTCTGTTCCTCAGACACCTCTTATTTTAGGTGAGCTTTGTGCTGAAATGACAGACCCTTCTATTCATGACTCACATACATTGCCAACTCTTGCGCTCCTCTGCTAAAAGCTGCACTGAGGACTATAGTGACAATCCTGGTAAATGAGAGTGGCAGAGTATCCTTTCTTATTCCACTTCTGCTTCCAGACACAATGGTGCCAGCACAAACTGTGCACATATTTTTCTAACCTGTGTACTAGAAAATAGTAGTCCAGACCCTTCTCCTCTTTGCTGAAGCAGGAAGAAACCAGTGATTTGGGTGCGCTTGCATCTTACCCACTGGAGGTCAGCACAGTTCTTCACAGGAACTGGGGAGAGGCCCTGTGGGCTGGTATGAAAGGGAAATGTTATAATAGTGGATATGATGCTCAGTGTTGTTATGAAGGTGTGTTGCTCTGCAGTACCTGATGTCATCTCAACACTCTTGACAGCACATTACTTGCATGTTCATCCACTGATTGAGATTGAGAATAGAAGGGGGTTTTGAAAACATCTACGTTGTAAAGAAAAATTATTGCTGGTGTTGAGCTTTAAGCAGCAACCTACTGAAGAAAAAAAAAAAGAAATTCCTTCCTAGTACGTGAAGTTCCCCTGCCTCATTTTTAAGGTTTAGGGGAAAATAACCCCATTCCACCAAAGAGGTTGAGAATCAGGTTGAAGCAGTCAGGGAGGATGATAGGTCTGCAGGTCTTACTGGAGACAAAAGGTAATCTCCAGTGGTTTTTCATATGATCAGAATTTCACCCGTAGATTCTAATGTTCAAAAAGATCCTGATGACTCTGTTATGTGACAGTCTGAATCACACAGACAGTGGAATGAGAGGCCAGAATGCTGCAGGGAAAATGAGCAAATCTTGAGATCTGGAAATCTCAGTAGACACGAGTGACTTAGAAAGCAGGGTTGTCTTGTTCTACTACTTTCATGAAGCCCCACAAGTATTGTCCAGTTTAAAGCCCTCTTCATATTTCGAATGTCACAGGAAAACGTAGCAATGAAGGATTATTTGGCTTTACTGTTATTTAATAAATTAAGAACCACAACAAAGAACAGCTTTGCGAGTGATTAATGTGGAAACTTTTTTGACAGTGAATTGATAAAATAATCTAGACAGAACAGTGAATCTGACTGTATCAAGTTCTCCCTTTTTCCTGCAAAAACCCCAATCCCACAAGCACTGTTCAGAAATAGAAGGACTTTCTTATGAGCTTTTTCTTGTATGTTGTAATGAGATGAAATAATTGTTTTTATGTTGGATACAAGTTCCTTGGATAAATTTTGAGTAGCTTTATTGACACTTTTCATATTAGATGTGAGCAAAACAACTTCATGACGAGCAGAAGAATGAGAAGTACAAGGTTTAAACCCAGATCCTGAATACAGCCCGTTATTGCTGTCTGTTTTAACAAAAAAATTGCCAGTGCTAAGGGAAAACAAAAATGTTTCCAGTGCTTCTTCTGAAAAGGAGAAAAAGGCAACAGCCAATGTTATTGCTATCAGAAAAAAGGTGTTTCTGTCAGATAAGGCACCAAGAGCACATTCCTCACTAAATCTCTCCCTGAGATGCGTAGCCTGTGTACTGCCGTTACTAACCCCTTGCTCTGTAATCTCTCTGTATATATGTCTAATTTATCAGTTTCTTGTAGATTGTCAGCAGCCTGCTGCCTCCATACCGCCACACGGCTCACAACTAGCCAGGGGGCCAGATTGCCAGACTGTCAGGTAAACTCCACTAACTCTCTTCTCTTTGCACATAGCTGCATGCACGCCTGCCACCCCACCTCCTCTTCCTCAGACAAAAGCTCTTCACTTTTTCTCTAACAGCAAACTTTTAACAGCTTGAGGTACAGTGGTAGTTTCTGCAGTGACAGTACAAACATGAGTCACAGCATTCATGCCCTTGCTTCCCTGTAAAAATACGGAAAAAATGCAAAGCTGCATCTTGCAGCCCTCATTTGATATTTTTATGCAGTTTCTCAATTATGCCAAAATAGCAATGATTTTATTTTGCTGCTAGAAAAGTTTACTTAAAAAGGGGACTTTTAATTTCAGGGGTAGGTGTAGGCTTCCCTTTTGTAAGAGGTGGCATTTTAAAGCCTTTAGTGAGATTTTAGCAGACACTTCTAAATTCTCCCTGACTTGGAAACTCAGACCCAAGGCAATCTTGTTTTTAAAAGTAAACTCCTGGTGTCCTTGCTCATAGGTGGTGCAAAGGCCAAATCATGCATCTGGGATGGCTGAGTTAATCAAGGCACAATGCCAAACCTAAGCAAAGCAAAAGGACATTACAATAATTTTCTTTATCTGTTCGTGGTACATTCTGTGCAAATATTCACTTAGGTGTATGCTCTCGTTTGAAATAGGTTACATTATTTTTAGGCTTTTGCCTGAACTGTAGTGACCAAGTTAGTGCCTCTCTTTTATTGCCTACAAAGTGAAAGTATTATCATCTTCTTTACTATGTAAGAGTAATATGAAAATTTTACTGAGAAGTTGGTGTAAACTCAGTATAACTGAAAAGTATCATTTACTGATTTGCCATTTGGAGTTTTACGGCTCACTGAAAAAAAATTACAAGTTACATTTAAAATCCTTAAAATACCAGTAAAGTGATGCTGTTGTATTTTAGATGTTACAGCAATTTGAGATTATCATTAGGTTCTTTGGATACATGGAAGCTTAATGTCAACAAGCCTTACTTTAACCCTGTTTAATTTACCATCAGAAACTAAAGTCTATTCTGTTCCTTGCAGAGCTACTCTCCTAGTGGAGAATATGCTCTACTACCATCCCTTTCTAAATTCTAACAAACAATTGCTTCTGTAATTTTAAAAATTCTTCTCAGAATGGAAAACCTGCCTGCTTTGCTACTGATGTACATTTATCTGCAAGCATTACCTTCTTCTGATAATTAAAAATATGGTTAATATTTTAAAAACTTCAGATCAGTCATCCTACAAACAGCACACACCTTACACACTAAGCTGAAAAAGTGACTTTCAGGTGGCTATTGTTTTTTACCACTAGATTGATACTCGTCTGGTGAAGTCAAAACAACACTGTTTTTGATATATTCACTCTGCTGCCTTGCTTGCCTCAGCCACGTTACCTGCCCAGCTTCATAAATCAGCGAAGCATAACAATAGATTTAATGCAAGTCAGCAGGATGGCACAAGTTGTTGAGTTCTTTAAATAAGGTAATTGGAATCTGGACTAAAATTTGAGGGTGTTTAAGGAACCAGTTGGACTTACTGAGGTTTGGATTTTCTAAATGCAGCAGAGAAAGAAGACAGGAGCTTGTCCCGCCCTTCCTTGTCCTCTGACGGTCCCTACTGGGATGGTACATACGATTTACATCACAAGATGATGCCAAATGAGGAAAATGAAAGCTCTGCCCAGCCCTGAAGTCACCCATTTTAAGAGAGAGCTGTGCTTGTTTTTTAGAGTCTCCAACACAATTCTTGCAGTAATGTGACCTCTCAGTGGCATTTCACTCAGGACTAAATAAGAGCTTGTTAAGGCTTGTGATTCACAGAGATGTTTTCCACATCCTGCAATGTCTAATCATGCTCAAACCAGTTAATATGCCTGACCATAACACAGGTAGATTCACGGATTTCCCTCATTCATTATCTGTACTATGGTTTTTAAGTGGGAGTTGTATAACTCTGGCATTTTTAGTAATTGTGATTCCAGAGCATAGGCTTTGGTAAATCTCACTAGACAAGCTATGCAGTTTCAAGCCAAATGAGACTCCAGGGCAGATCTAGTCAATTTATTTTAGCTGTGCATTGGTCTTTTGGCTTGAATCTGCATATTTCAATTGAAACTTGATTTGAGAACTTTCCTTGAGAGATTTTTTTAAGTAAACTGATGCAAAAATGCTTGAACGTCTCGCTCTGCCTTCTACTCATCACCTCAGTTTCCAGGTCCAGGGATATGGAGCAAGCAACCAAATCCAGGCCTGCCCTGAAAATTACTGGATGCTGCTCCCGCTTCCCAGCACCTGTAGCTACCTGTCTGATGGACTATACTGGACATGACTGAAATATTGCCATTATCCAGTACTAAAAAGAGTGTGTCCATCTTTGGGTTGTATTCAGGTTTCTATTGAATGCAGTGAAAACCTCATTTTCATTATCAGAGGCCAAAACTCTAGACCTAAATTATCTATTAATAAAAAAACAAACCACAACTCCTCAATACCACAAATTAAATTAATATTGCCTTTTAATATGAAATAATGCTTTTATTTATATAAAGTAGGAAATAAATTTAAAATAAGGTAAAATATGAAACCTAATGCATGCAAAACTTTTGCAATCTGAAAATATCCTCAGTCTGTTAATACTTTCCTTTGCTGACTTGTTACAGTTACAATCAATTCCAGACAATGTTGCATGTGAATGACATCTTTAAGACAGAACAGAGTGCTTATGAACACTGAAGGGCTTTGCACACTATTTTCCAGTTAATTTTAGAAATGCATGATTAGCATTTTGAGTGCCAGGGAGAAAAATAAAAGAGCTGCATAAAGCCAGACAATAATATGAACACAAAGAATTGCACTGGCTTTATTCATCAGTTGAATAGATGCATCCCCAAATGATACCGGCCTTTAAAGAGATGTTTACAAAAATGTCTGGAAAAACCAAATGTGTTAAAAACTACACGTATCCCATGAGGTGAATGTAACAATGTTCTTCCTTATTCTCTGTTTATAGTCAAAAACTCAGATCCTTCCACGTCTCTCTCTTGCTTTGTGTTATTAATCTCCCCTGCCATCCTGTGCTGTCTATGACTGTCAGTGTGTCTGATAGCTCAGCTCCAGGACCTGCTGCCACCAGCACCTCTACTGCCATAAAAAGCACATTGAATGCCATGTGTCACTTGCTGATTCTGATGTATTTTTAGTTTATGTACTGCTGCAGTAATCTGCATTAATGAACTGGATGAATTGTGTTTCTGAAGAGAGGAAAGTATAGCAGCAGAGTTTTAGA
This sequence comes from Rhagologus leucostigma, assembly GCA_013397725.1. Taxonomy (NCBI): domain Eukaryota; kingdom Metazoa; phylum Chordata; class Aves; order Passeriformes; genus Rhagologus; species Rhagologus leucostigma. Next base: position 782,253 of record VZTD01002084.1, on the reverse strand, counting down.
AAAAGATTTAAATGTATTGGAGCTGCAGGTGATGTGGTTATATATGTTGCTATAAGGGTGCCTGAGAGCCTTGCAATTTTTTTTCCCTCTTCCTAATGCCCTTAATACTTATTATTGGTTGAAAAGAAAACAGCAAAACAAATTTTTCTATTTCTTCTGTGCACAGAAGTGTGCTTGTGTTTCAAAGTAAGAAGCAATGCAGAATTACCAGGAAAAGAAAATTAATATAATTCTAAGCACAGTGCTTAGAATTGCTAATCTGAGCATAGCCTGGGATAGTTTGTATTACAGTTTTTATAGTCATGGCTGGCTTTGTACTGAAGGTCATGCCATAAAGTTATTATGGTTGTTTGTATTTGTGTAGAGGAGAATCTTATGTGTGTCAAAGAGGTTCTTTCAGGGCACTGCTGTGCGTTACTAGTTGTAACTACAGCCATTTCCTCAGCAGCCGTCTCCCTCGGAGCAAGAGCATCTTTTGTTGCTTATTTTTAAAGTTAGGAAGGAAGCCCCAAAAGACACAAACGTCTCTGCTAACAAGCAAGGAATGTGTGCGCTGAGTTTCTGTTCCTCTCTGGCAATTATAGGAGTGCCATTTAAAAAGAAACAAGGCAGCTAGGGAGAAGAGTAAGGCAGGCTTTGCCAGGGTCATGTAGTCACCTCATTTGTCTTTCCCAAATGTGGTGTTAAAGTTCTAATTCAGTTTTCTGTCTCTGAAGGAGTGAAGACTAGTGCTTCTCCTGAGCCTATCTTGAAAACTTAGGAGGCGCTGAAGCCAGGAGCTGGCTCTTGATGAGTGGAAAATTTTGAGAGTAAATGCAGACCTTTTGGGTCAATCTGCAGTCCTTCCTGACACAGTCAATGGTGTGGAGCAGGCAAAGATCTCAGTAAGATCTCTCTGTGGATGCTGTATCTGCATCTGCATGTGGCAGAATATGGCAGAGGGAAAGGATAGATATGGCCATGGGAAGAATTACTTAGAGAAGGCAGGTTTGATGTGTTGTCAGGGTGTTGAATTAAACAAGTCCAGCTACTAAAGCTTCAAGAAAATATTTTACATTAAATAGTTATGCCTAGGTGCTTAGGTTTAGACTAAATCAATATATAAACTGAGGTGTCATAGTCCATAACACTACACACTTTGAGACTGAGCTATTAGACAGCTGAGCACAAAACTTGTGAGGTCCTGAGCTTCTATAGCCCCCTTAACCACCCATTTTGCAATCAGGAAACTCATCTTCAGGAGCATTAATGGGAAACAAAATCTAACTTAAGACATGCGATTCTATGATCTTCAAATAAGGCCAGAGTTGCTCCTGCTGAATTGTGATACCTGTGTATTTGTGGTCAAAGCCTCCCAGATTTCTCTGATTTGAAAATGTGGACATTGCCATCAAGTTACTTAATGGTAGTGGTGCACACTCCTTTCTTTCTTCAGTCAAACACAATGTCATCTCTTTGTTTTCCGTAAGTAAATGCTATATGTGGAAACTAAAGACATTTTCAGTACCACTGGCATTTCCACTAGCAGTTTTCCAAATACCTCTGGCATTTCAAATTGATTCATTTCCAGCAATAGGCTAATTGCATTCCTTCAGCCAGTACTCCAATAGTCTGTGCTGCAGAGATAATATGTTAAAGCACAGTTTCTGAAGAAGGAAAACAGAAAAGGCAAATTCTCTTGAAGACAGAGACATAAATGATGGTGCTTTATCATATAGCACACTGTTGAGCTTGGAATAATTTCAGCGCTGTAGAACATTTGAAGCATTGGGGAAAAAACTCTTCCCAGACACATTAAAGAACTGGGATTTGTGGTATTTTTTTTCCTTTTTTTTTTTCTTCTCTTTATAAACAACATTTTCTTGTATTTTGTTTTGGTATCATGTTTTTCTACAGCTCTGCACCAAGAAGTGGGGCGTGCTTGTGTTAGCTGCCCCTTTTCTTTGCTTCTACTCCCGCCCCTGTAAGCTGGTTCAGACCTCTCTGCACTATATGCCAGTGAATGCTATAAATGCACTTTAGAATCTTAACAGGTGAATGCTGTTATCAAACAAACTGTACATGAAAAACAGTCAAATGACAGAAGTAAATGACAGAATGAAGAGGATTCAAACAGCACAAAACCCAAAAGAAAACAAAACATTAGAAATCCCCACACTTCGGGAATGTAAATTACAAAATATGTAATGGTTAAGGGGCCTGATGAAGAAGGTTACACTGTATTTGTACAAATGGACTAGTGAATAGGTCAAATTCAGTAAGACATCACGTTTTCACAAAGCTATGAAACCTGATTTCCAGCTTGGCACTGTCCTTCATTTCAAACAGTGAATCAGCTGCATATGGAAAATCTTTAATACTCACGTAAAGATGGCACCTGCATCTTGTGCTTTAAATTTGCTCCCCCATTTCACAGATGCATTTTTTTCTCCACACAGCCTTTGTCATCCCAGCAGTTGATGACATGTCATCCCATGCAAACAGCAGTTTTGTACAGGAACTGTGAAGTGGGATGTCTGGGCCACGTCACAAATGCATCCAGCTGTCCCTGACTTGCTGTGCGCTGAGAGTTTTCTTTATGTGTACTGTGTGTCTGAGGATATGGATTTAGAGATGAGGCTTCATCCCCTTTTAAAGTTCATTTCCAGCCCTGTACTATTTACATGCTTGCAAAAAGTTTGCCTTGTATTTTAAGCACTTTTTCTCTTTTCTTTTTAATTTTCAGTCCTAATGCTCTTCCAGAAGAGCAGCCACATTCCAGCTCTCAGTGTGCCCCTCTCAACTGTCTCTCTAAGCCTCCTCCTTAGCCCTAATCTTCATATGCAACGTAAGAGAAAATGCAAACAGAGTGGAGTTCATGCAACAAAGGTTGGAGTTGTTCCCAGCAAGCGGGTAGACAATCCTGCCTTGTTGCTGCACTGGCAAGTCTGGATTCATATCCCCTGCTCTGGCAACTGAGGGAAGGTTGAGAAGAAGAACACAAAGCACAGAGCCCAACCTATCAAGAAGACTTTTTATGGTTCCTCTGATTGTACTCAAACTGTGCTATCACAACTGAAGTGTAGTGAAATTTAACATCTCGACAAAAATGTTCCTCTCAGCTGCTTGGCTTTACCTCTGAAATGATGAGAGACTTAAGCCAATGTTAAAAAAATATGTTACAAAAGTCCTACCCTCACATCCTCTGAGTTCAGCCATAGGAACCAGTTCAAATTTCCTTTTGTCTTCAAGGGTGTGATATTTATTTCTTTCTTTATTTGCACCAGAATTTTGTGTTTATAAAATACAGTCTTTTTTTTGTGAGAGTTGTATTTAACTAATTTCATTTTTTAAATCCAAGCAGAAATAGCTTCAGTGAAGAATGACTGTGTTAATATTAAAAAGAGGCTTGTTGCATTGGCCAACATATGGCCAATTTTTATTGCACAAAAATGTTGGAAATGGGTTGAATTGGAATGTTAACAATGACTGTATATTTTGCTGCTGCACTGATATTGTTTATGCACTTGTTTTTTTAATTCCTATTACACTAGCTTCTGGTTTTGTTCTAGCTCTTCACTGAAAGATAATTATTAAGCCTAAGAAGGAGGTGAAAGGATAATGTACTGATTTGTTTTCAGTTGTTTGCTTGCATTGTAATTATACTTCTCGCATCATGAATTGGTGCTGTTTTTTGGGATTACTTTCTATTTGGTATCTGAGAAAGAAAATCTAAAATAAGTAAAATGCTGTGTGCTAATTAAAAACATTCTTTCCTCCCGCTCCCATATTCAGGGTCCTAGCTCGAGGCCTTACCAGGAAAGGCTAGTATGAATGGAGAAGTCGTGTGCATTTCGTGTGAAGTATTCTGTGGTGAAAGAACTCATGCAGGTAGGGTTGATGGTGTGGATCAAAGTCAGCAGGACTTTACTGCAGTGCATTTTTTCCTTGCCAAAAATCAACAGACACAGAACCTTAGCTCATGTCAGTTTATGACAAATACTCAGGTGATCAACACTACGCAGACTCTATCGCAACAGTGCACAGTGTTCCTAGTTAAAGATTCTTTCCTGTAAAAGCTGAGTAAGCCTGTTTTTTCCTTAAAAGCAGTGAGTTTCAGGACAAAATCAAGGATAGAGGAATTTATTTTGCACAGTACTTGGCAGTAAGGCAAGTGGCTAAGTTAGAGGGTTGTGGTTCAGCATCTGTGGGTTTCCCGTCTGGTCATCAGCTAGAGAAACAAGTCTGCAGTGCTGCCTACCTGCCTCCTTGTTGGTAACTAGCAGGCTCCTTGTTTTGTTAGGTGGCCTTAATTTATTTACAGAAGAGAAGCTTAGATATTTCCACGTCTTTATTCCTTCTCTGCAGCACATGTATGACCTACAAGTGGGAAACACAGTACAGCCTAAGGTACTGGGCAGCTGGGGAAAAAAAATTGCTGCAGGTGTGGCTGGAACAATTCTTTAAATTCTGCCTGAATCTGAGAAAATGAAGTCAGTTTTGTTAAGTAACAGTGCTTACCAAGTGTTACAATACTCAAAACATCAGCAGAGGAAAGAATCGGTGACCACTCAGTGTGCCTAACAAATCATTACTACCATAGTACCAAGAACAAAGGTGCTGTAAATAGAAATATTTTATGTCATCAACAGCGTCTGTCATGTTACCTTGGCAAAGCAGCTGAGCTATTGTAACAAAACACTCAGAGATAGAGAAAATCGGAACAAACTGATACCCAGTCCTCATCAGATCAAACAGATAACACTCAGCAGTGTTTCGACTTTGGTTTCCATGGGGTTCACGTGATTCTTCTCATATACCTTTACATCACTATTCAGTATCACACTTAACCTGCCTGTTGTCTTGTCATAGAAAGGTTAAGTGAAACCTTATTCAGCTCTATCATGATGTCTGACACTGAGTTTAGCTGTTATTTTGATTTTTAAAAGAAAAAAACCCACAGTATTTTGTCTGAGGCAAATTCAGCTTTCAAAAAGCATCTCCAGATTCCTGTCCTTGTCCGACTGGTGTATGAATATCTGCATCCAACAAAGACAGCTACTGTATATTGTTAATAAGAGAAGGAATTTGCATAGCACTTTGAATAAGGTTACCGCTGACTGCACTTGGAATAGTTTTTCCTATTTTCATATCCAAATCAAAGGCATTTTCCTAAACTTTAGTTAAGCAGTAATTCAGTGAAATACACTTCCTTTCTATATAGATACAAATTTATTGGGGGGGAAAAAGGTATCGAGACAGTTTAGAAACATATGCATGTCCATGTGGATCAAGAATTATGAAAGAACATTCAGTGGTAGAGAAGTTGTGGCCCTGTTTTATAGAAATACATTTTTTTATTCTCTTGAGTTTTAAATTTTTAATTTCTAAGTTTTCAATTTACATTTTTTTATATGTAACAAAATGTAAGTGTTGGAAATGTAAGAGAACTAGAAACAAACCAACTTTAATGTGCAAATGGTTGTAGTTATTGCGTTGTAAGTTACAAAACTATGTAGGTCCCTGGGACAACTTTTGTCAGTTAACCAGTATAAAATAAAATAAAACACATACCCTGAACTTAAGATGAAAACCTCTTCTTTGTTATATATTGATTGATAACATAAAACTTTGTGAGAGATTTTGTAGGAAATATTTACACGCAGACAAAACCAGAAACAAAAGCCTGGGGTTTTTTAAGGGTTGCAAAATATTACATTTTGCCCATTTAAAAATAGTTTATGTTGTGTTGATAGCTATTCTGATTTTTAAGGATTAAGAAAAAATTATACATATATTTGTAATGGTTGAGTATACTTAGAAACACTACTATGTATTCTGCTCTTTAAGGAAGCAATTCAAATCCTGCTCTGACTTTTGTGTCTGAAATACAGCTTTTGTTCTCTATGATGGCCTTGAAATTTCTTTGGATTTGAAATAGCCTACTCGAATTAGGATCATTTAGGTCAAAATAGCAGCATTTTGGTTTGGGTTTTATTTTCTGATGTAGTGAAAAATTATTCCTTGTTCAGTGAAACGATCTGCTTCTAGAAATCCAGTTTATAGGAAATGTGTGAGGAAAAAAAGAAAAGGAAAGAAATAGGAAAAAAATCAAATATAAAGGGAGAAAGAGATGAAAAATAAATTTTAAAATGTAATATTATGGAAAAATATATTTTCTATCAGTCAGAACATATATGGAGGTTTTACAGAAAGAGGACATATAACCATTTTTCATGCTAATTGTATAGAATTTTCTGCCTTCTAAATGGAGGCAATAGTGATATTCTTTCTGATTGATCTGATTGACAGGTTGGCATCTCTGTGCTTTCTCTATCCACATTTTTCACAGTAAATTAATGTAATCATAGCTATACAGCAGAGTTCGTAGAATGAAACTGTAATTAACGCTGCAAGTTTTAATGCCAAGTTGATTTTCAGTTTGTTTTTTATTTTAAAGAGATTACGAAGTTGTTTAAGCCATTTGCCATATTAATGTGTGTACATGAAGGAGATTATGTTATGAAATATAACCTCGCTTATGAAATATGACCTCACCTATGAAGGCTGCTCACTGTACTTATGTTGGAAATACTTAAGTAAGCTGTTAGTAAAATCTGACCCAATCCTTATCCCGTTGGGAACAACACCCAGAGTCCAGGCCCTAATTTTGGTACCAACCTTATCGTTCATCCTGCAATGCCAAAGTCAGTAGCTGTGCTGCCAACTCTACTTACAGCTGGATTGATCAACATCATGAGGTATAGATTACATCAGCCTTTCTGAGGTCTGTTCCTTTCTTTGGCAGAAGATGCATATCCACTGAGGTTACAGTAAATTTCTTTCTTTTGTTCCTCGGAAATCTTCGTTTGAGAATGGCAGGGACTGATGTTTTACCTTTGAAGTGTGATAATTGCTATAGTTACCTCTTTAAAAATTCCAGTCATCACTTTTTCTTCAGTTTTCCTTTGCTGTGTGTGCAGTGAGTCTGAAAAGGCTATATACTATTCAGACATTTTTTAACCATTAAGGGTTTTTTAGTGTAATTAAGCATCCTGTGGAAAAGAAATAAAAAAGCAATTGCCTTTCGCCTTCAGTCACAAATACATCAAAATATGCAATGGAAAATGTGTGCATGACATTGTTAGCATCGTGTAGCTTCTCCATACCCATAACTAAGCTAGAAAATTCTTATTTCTTGTGTGATATGCATATTCCTCTTGCTAGAAGGGCAAGAGAACTATCACAGAGAGTCCGTATCTTTCATTTGGAGGTGCACAGCTTAAATTCTTATTGGTTTTTAATCTGTTTCCTATGGAGTTCTTGAAAATCCCCTTTGTAAAATGTAATGGCAACCAAGTGACAAACTGACAAAGGGTAAAGGAAAAATCCACTATTTCATTACTGGAGTTAATGTGTGGGCAGACTCTGGGTGATAGAGCCTTGTATTTGAAAAATGTCTTTCTACAAAGCTTTCTATTTGTTTTTATTATCATGGTCTGCTGTAAAAAAGTGTATGTAAGTTTTTTCTTAGTGTTATTAATCTGAGTTTTTATTGAATATGTGGTTACTTGATTTCAAAAATATTTTGGAAAATCAATAAACAGAAGCATTTGATAAAAGTTTCAAGTAGACTGGCTTGCTAGCTGGTTGGTATTTTATCAGCTATGAACAAGAAATAAGAGTAATCTAGTTTATTTTATTATTATTATTTCTTCTGTTCACAGATATGGCTGTGTGTGCTATGCCAGTGGTTAAATTAAGTCCATTTTATTACTTATTGCCCTATTGATTTTCAGCCCTGTGGTTTGACTGTTAAAGGGTTAATTAATTTGATCCTTTGTAAACAATTAAAAAAAAGGAAACTGATGTTTTGTGACTTTTGTAATCTACTGAATGTTTCCATTTGCATGATGTTCTGTATTTAATGAACCATACAGATTGCTGTGTTCCTTTCAGAAGAGTTTTAGCATTGGTGGAGTTTGTGACAAACACAAATTTGTATACTGTATGTTTACTGCTGTTATAACTCAGCTACTCCTATGTTGAATTGACATTATGTTGTCCTGCCTTCTTGGGGTTAAATGATGAAGTGTTTCTAGGTGGTGAAGAATATAAAAGTATATATGTTCATTTGCTAAAGACTGAGTATTGGAAACTCTTCTTGTTGCTACTTTATGCTAAAAGCAAAAAAGTTAAATAATTCTTGTTTCCAAAAATGCATCATTTATTTTTAAAATTGAAGTATCTCCCATGTTAACTTTTCCTTGTCCTTGTAGACAATCCTAGATTAATACCTTGTGAGGGATTCATAAAGTCTGTGCTTGTACATGTGTAATATGATCATGCAGTCAAATGGTTGGGAAAAACACTCTAGTGCTGAAGAAAATAATTAAAAGAAGCCGATATACTGATTCTTACATCTTTATGTTCCAATTAAAATTACAGTGTAATGCATAACTGTTCCAGTGAATAAACTGGCCATTTTTGTTCATTTAACACCATTCTGTCTGGTCTACTTCTATTCACAGCAGTTTGCAGTGCCTTGACTTGGCTTAGACTTTCACAATTATTTAGTTCTTAGAGATCAGTGATTGTAAGTTTAAAAGGTATCAAACAGGAAATTAAGAAGGGAAACATTAAAGGAAAAGGGAATCAGAATTAAAGCCAAGATGCTTCCCCTGTTTTCTGAGTTTGAGGCAGATACTAAAATACTGTTTTCCCACAGAGTGTTTCCAGCAGATTTGAGTGATCTCTGAAATACTGCAACACCTGCATAAACTTTCAGCACAAGAATGCTCTGTAAGATGCAAATCTCCATCCTCAGGGGATGTGGAAGCAAAAGAAGAGCTGAAGTCAGCATAAAATTGGTTTTGGAGTGCTGTACCATACCTGCTTTTTTACAATAAGAAACATCCTTTTACCTTGCGGAAGAGCCGTGCTCTGAAAGCAAAGAGGTGAAAATCCCCCTGCACTGATCCAGGAGCTCGGCCCTGGCAGGAAGGTGGCTGCTGCAGCTCCTCCAGTGAATCTTGTTGTTCACAGGGTCCCTGAGGGGTAGAAAATGTCCAGCTTTTAGAAATGGGCCAGGAAGATTTTGGAGGAAGGATTGCGTCTCCGAGCCTGCTGTGATGTTTGACTCAATGGGAACTATTGGGCAGCTGGGTTGGTTTTTGGCTGGCTGGGGAGGTGCTTTGGATAGTAACATGAATCGTGTATGGTGACAGAAATGAGGTCCAAGAGCTGTTATTTGTCTAGGTTCTTCCCTCTTGTCTCTTTTCTTCCTTTTTCTCGCCTAGCAGGGGTTGTTCTCCCACGTTATTTGTGCCCATCACAGAAATGCCTTGGGCAACAGTCTTCCATGATCATTTAGCAGAGGTGTGACTGCTAGAATTTTTTACACTGGGTAAATCCTCTCCTTCAGTTTTGAATTAAGGGCTTCTGTGAGTTGAAAAAAGAAGGGGGAAGCAGACTTCTCATCTTCAGCGTGTTTTGAAAGCAGTTTCCCAGAGGACTACCCCTTGTGTGAGTGTTCTCATTTCAAAGCTGATTTGAGAAACTTCTAACCCATATTGCTCCTTCCCCTTCCTCTGTGTCATCCCTTCAGCTGGTCCTGTGCAGCGCTCTGAGAGGCAGTGGTATGAGTAAGGTCACTGAAATAGTCTGGGGTAAAAACAACCCCAACCAATCAAACAAACCCCCCCTCAAAAATACAACTTTTGTTAAACAAAGTATCTGTGTGATTTCTGCCTTGGGAAGAACCATTACTCCGTATTCTGGAGCAGCAGATAACTTCTGACCATTGAACTGTTGGTTTTCTGCTCCACATATGCCACATTTTAATGGAGAAGAATCTGAAGCTAAAGTTTACAGTGACTCTCACAGCAAATCTTCCTTTCTGGATACTTCCCTTAATAAATCCTGCAGTTATGCATAAGGAAATGCAGAGCGCTCCCAGTTGTACCTAAAGGCAGCAGGAGCCATGGTTTGATTCTCCTAACGCTATAAAACACTGGAAGCTGAGGCACTGGCAACTGAGGTATGCAAGAAAAAATTACTGCATAGTTTTGAATTATGTTGAAATTTAGGTTTCATTTGACCAATAATAAGAACAGAGATGCTAATCATAAAGAGGTCCTGACAGCCACATCTTCTATCAGCCTGTGAATGACAAACATGGAAGATTTTATATATAGAACAAGATAGAGGGGGAAGATGGAGCTAAAATAGTCATAATTATGTGCATCCTGGGAAGAATTATTTGGAATAAAGCCAGTTCTCATTTATTCGTTTATGGTAAAGGCACAGGCACCACTGCTTTCTTCTCAGTAGAAGGTTTGAGTGATTGCCTGAACGGAAGAAGAAAATCTTAACTTTGCACAAAAATAATGCTCAGTGCTATAGCTGACAACTCAGCAGAAGCTTAATAACCCAGTAGAAAATATTGGCCTTTGCAAGAATGATTCCTTCTTGACTAGAGTGCTATATTAGAAAACATATATTTCCTTCATTATTATTTATAAATTCTCTTGTATCATAGTGGAAGTATCCAACTTCAGGAATATGATTTCTTGGCTGGTTTTAGAGAAAAAAAGTTTAATTTATTGTAATAACAATTTATGATTGAGAAAATGTTACTTGTGAGAAAGCTCCATATGAGGGGGGGAAAGAAGGACTTTCATGTCCCTTAAGTGAGTTATCAGGAAACTTTGGAAATAAATCATGATACAGTTGTATCCATTTAAATTAATTCACAGGATTCCATACCTGGGGAAGGCTTTCATCTTTTTAAGCATTGATTATGTCTCTCAAGGAAATTGATTTTTGCTATTCAGTGCTGTCATATTGGTTAAGTTATTAACACTGAAGCTATTTACTCAGATTGGAAACATGACATGGAAAGTGAAGTGAGTGCAGAGCTTCCTTGAAGAGCAAAATCTGAATCTTGAGAATGTGGGCCCAATATTTGGTGACCAGTTTGTGATTCGACTTCAGCCTTGCAAATCATAAAATTAAAACATATAAATGCACTTGATACAAGTACCAACAAAGTCCTACACTACTTAAAAGGAAAATGCCTCTGTGAAGCCACCATGGCTGTCAAAGATTTTTGTTATCTTAGACAAATGCAGACTACTTCTTTTTATCTTTGGGCACTCGATGCATATTAATTCTTTCCCAAAACATCTTTGCAAGTTGGGTGCTGTTATCTCTCACCTACAGATAGGCAAATTAAGAGTGTGTGATGGGAAAACATCAACACTCAATAAAGTGATTATGTGTAATCCTTCACCTCTCCACACACCTCACCCTGCACACACTGAAATACCGAAGTGGTTTTAGATGTGGCCGGGAAGGTGAGTTATTTGCTCTGCGTGGTACACACACTGCTCCAGAACCTGCATTGCTCAAGTGCTGGGGTTGGTTCAGAGCCTGTTCCCTGTTTCCGCAGTGCTTGGTATTAATAGAGCCTCGCTATAAATAGCTGGAGTTTAACATCCTCTTTCTGGTTTTAATTTCTGTAGACCTATGCCCTCCTTCTGACTGTCTGCCAGGCTTGTAAACCAAAATGGCAATTTGACTCACCAGACCCAAGACAAAAATAATGCCTAAACATGGGAAAACTTTTCTTTCCCCAACAATGTTAGCTTAGTAAAATATAGATGTTCTTATTCTGGTAAAGAACTTGAATTTCCTTGTAAGTGACTACAACCCATTAAAAGGGTGTTCAAAACCATGAATATAAATCTGTGACAAACCACAAATTAAGATTCTGGAGGTTCCGAAGTTTCAGACCCCTCATCTGTGCAGTTATGCTTATAGTTTATCTCTGCTGGAATATAAACACATGGCACATTTCAGTATGGAATGGTACAGTCATTTGCAATGCATAAAGCCTTGCATGTATATACACACTATAAAGTTTGCTTGAAGTACTAAGTTCCAAAATTAGATGATGTTAGATCTCTGGCGGTAAAAATAAGTTTTAAAAATCATAAGTATGAATAGAATGTTGTTTTTTTAGATTCATGATAAAACAGCAAGTTTAAGTGAAATACGAGCAGCATTTATATCCTTTTCACAGTCATGTAATAATAACATTTCATCCCAGAAACATCCAAGGGAGTCTGTGGAATGCAGAACAGAATGGAAGAAAACAAGGGAGGAAAACTTAAGGGGAGTCTGCAAATGCAGCAACAGCTTTGAAGTCTCTCTGTTTTAAGTCACCATAAATTATTAAGAAGCATGCTGAAACTCCAGTGCATGTACCATATGCCTTGTTAGAAGTAATATGAAATACCTGACAGCTTGGTTTTTACAAGGCAAAAAACAAAGTTAAGGCAGTATTGCAGTATTGAGACTGGTATATTATCTTCCAGAGCTGGAAGTTATAATTAGGCCTTTATTTTCACAACATGTTTTATCAGCCATTTGCTCTACCTGTGTTGATTTACTAAGCAGAGAACCAAAACATTTTGCTTTACTGTTTAGGTGAGCATTCACAGAGGAACAGTGGTTAATATTTAATGTATGCAGCACCTTAGCAGTACATGACTCTTCAAACAAAGCACCTCTCCTATGGAGACAGCCTGAGGGAGTTGGGATTGTTCAGCCTGGAAGAGAAGGGGGCTCCAGGGAGACCTTAGAGGCCCTTCCATTGCCTAAAGGGGGCCTACAAGAGATTTGGGGAGGGACTTTTTACAAGGGCATGCAGGGACAGGGCAAGGGGAAATGGCTATAAACTGAAAGAGAGTGGGTTTAGATTAGATATTAGGAGGAAATTCTTTACTGAGGGGTGGTGAGGCTCTGGAACAGGTTGCCCATGGAAATTGTGTGCGCCCCATCCCTGGAAATGTCCAAGGCCAGGTTGGATGGGGCTCTGAGCAATGTCATTTAGTGGAAGGTGTCCCTGCTCATGGTAGGGGTGTTGGAACTGGATGATCTTTATGGTCCCTTCAAACCCAAATCTTCTATTATTCTGTGATGCTACAACCCCATACATCATATCCTCAGTGACAGACAGCAGGCTTTGGGAATAAAAGCAAAGCAGTGGCAAAGAGCACTTAGTTTCATGGTCACCCGTTTCCATGAGGACAGAGCCCCTGTCTTGCTTTGGGACAAGCAACCCAGAGCTTGTGAACTCCACAAAGGGAACATGCCAGAGGAACAACTCATAGCAGCCACCAGCTCCTTCCACACAACATGTCGTCTTTTTCCCAGGAGTCACTACCGAGTGTCCCATCACCTAACCAGGCATGGGCTTCTCTGAGTAAAGGGAGAAGTTGCAGGGCTTCCCAGGAGAAGAGATGGCAGGTAGGAGCTGGCTGCTGCTACCATCAGTGGATTAGCACAGCCCACCACCAGCTCCACAGGCACCTTTGGGGAAAACACTCCCAGGATCTTGCTGGCATGTATTTTCCTCCCAAGGAACTGCTGATCCATATTATTAGCTTTTCCTAATTTGTTAATCCACAAATTTCAACAGTGAATTTAACCTGATCTGGCAAAAAGCTAGATTTTGGATGTGGGCTACACCTAAAAGAGTTGTCACTTTTGCCTTGGGAGTCAGACCCCACTAAAATGTCTCAAACGACCATGTCATTTTAATTTTTTTTTTTAAGTGGCTGTTGATTGTCAGAAGGAAAGAAGAAATAGAAGAGTAGAATATTTTCTTTAGCATAGCTTGCTTTCTCTCTCCTTTCTGCTAACATGACCTTATGGAAGTTTGTTTTCACCTGCAGTTAATGCAAATCAAAGCTAAAGCCCTGTTGCTAATGGTATCTAAATGACTGACATCAATTGGATAGCGAGACACATTTCATTAATCTGTGGTGATGATAATGAAGAATATTCTGACTTCTAAAAGCAATCAGTCTCTGTTAAATGAGTGCTGTTCTGCAAGACTTACCTAACAAAACTGATTAGAAGGAGCAATTACTCCCTCTAAGCAGCAATCCTTCAGTAAAACTAAGGGATGTGTTTGATACTTTTATCTCAACGTGTTTTCCATAAATTCCAAAAATTTGCTTGCAATAGGTAAAATTCTTCTGTGCCACAAAAAGAGGGGTGAGACAAAATTAACAACAAGGCAATATGTAGCAGGGATGTTTCTTCTTTTAATCACCATATTGCTGTTCTTGCAAAGCTACGTGTTAGCACCCATCTGCGTGATAGAGGAAGAAACCCTGGCTCTAGGGGGATATAAATAGGATTCTTTATACAGTGGCTGGAAGTGAACAAAACCTGCTGCTGGTTAGTCCCCATCATTATCTTCAATGGGGCCCAAGATGACAACAGGGAGAAAGAGATTAAACAGAACATTGTTCCCTCTTGCACAGTTAAACAAGGCAGAATAGAGATTTGTATTATATTATATTAGAGCATTGTTTGGATGAAAGAAACCTGCCATGGATTTTATTCTGAGGGCTATCTACCCATCCAGTTTTGTTCCAGCAGCTAATACTTAGGATTTGTCTGACCCCTTCTTAGATTGCTTATAATGGGTTACTTCTGATGTTTGACACCAATTCCCGCTGCTGACCCTGCAGCTCCTTCTCATGGGGAAGCAAAGCCATTCCTAAGATATGACAGTAAATAACAAAACAGCCCAAGTGCATTTTTTGGTGGAAACCAGCATAATGCCACACATTCAGGCTCCCCACCCTGTTCAGACACACACACTGGGTGCAGTGCAGGGAAACAAGCACCAGGCCTGAGTCACTCTCCTCTTTGTAAGCCACTCCCCGGGCTAAGAAGCAGAGCCTGCAGCCTCAGGCTGAAAGTCACATTACGTCTGTGAGTGCTGGGTCCTGTGTTTGCCTGCATCACGGTTTAAGGGAGGTTGAGTGTCTGCCTCGAATTCGCTTGCTCAGTCTGTGTATCAGTTTCACACACTGCAGTGGCTTTGTGCATTGTAACTGCTGCTCCTATTGGAAGGGGCTTTTCGTCTGCAATGTGCATGAAGGTCTGAGATGAGTGAAATTCTTCTCTAATTAGTATCCTACTCGATATTTTGCTCTACCGGTTCTTGTTCTTCATTATACTTCCCTGCTGGCAGAACTGGTTTCTGGCTTAAATGCAGTTCACAGAAGATTCAAACTGTTTGATGAGTTATACAATAACTTAGGCAGGACTTGGCTTGGTTACCTATGTATTTAATAAGGATTTTCTGTATTTTAGCCTGCATTTTAATTTAGTTTTTATTTGGAGTTTCATACCTAACAGAAAGGCAGTTTTCTCTCAGACCTCTGAGAAGGTACTGTCCAAATCAGTTGTAAATAAACGAAACAAGTTGATGTTTGTAAAGTTTAGAAAGTTTTACGAGTGTTCTTGTGTTAGGCGTTGAGTTCATGCATCTTCTTTCTCAGGGTCCTGTGGATTAGTACTGTAAAAATGTGTTCCTACACAGATTTGCAGTGGGGTACAGCACAAGATAGTACTCAGAGAAATCAAAGCTAGAGGCCTTGAACTGAATCTTGGAACAGATTTATAGTGCAGCTCTGGAGAAAATAAATTCCAGCAGAAAGAAAGAATCTTGACCAATGGCAACAACAGAAACAGTCTCACTCAAGGAGTTAGTAAAAATCAAGTCTTCTGAAGGTTGCTTCTGTTAGTAAAAGGTCAGTCCAGAGAGGTTTACTGGAAGAACAATGATTTACATGCAAAGTGAAGCATTTATTTTCTCACAAACTAAGCAAAGATTGGCTATAAAGTCCTGTTTCCCTGAACGCTTTGGGTCTCCAGCAGCATGAGATGAGTGCTTCCAAGACTTTCACATACTAGAAGCACTCTTTCAACTTTTTCTTGGGGCTATAGCTTGCCAGCTGTCCTTGCTTTCCTTCTCCACCTCTGTGTGCTTCAGCGGGGTTCCTGTTGTTCCTCCCACATGCAAATAAGGTACAGTTAAATCAAGTCTCCACCACTGCATTTCTCACCACTCCCACAGAAAGCCTCGGAGCCAGATGGCCCAGCTATTGCCCACGCTGGGTTGGCTGTGGCTCGCTGGTGACCGGGCAGCAAAGGTGTGTGTAACTCCTCCTGCACTTTGCCTGGGGTGGGAGGTGTGCTGCAAGGCTCTTAGCCAAGCAGTGCCATTTTCTGACCTTGATATGTTTTAAGCAGTACTGGCGGTACTGTCTACATGTAAGCTTATTTTTCTGTTCTCAGATCCTTTCTCCAGTTATTACACTAATCTTTTAATCATTTAGGGTGGTGTTTTTCAAGATAATACCTGTCTCTGATTCACCTTTTACACTTAAAATGTTTTTCCTCTTGCTGACGTTGCCAAAGGACTCTCTGTCTGTGCCCGGAGATGGAGAACAAGGGGGATTGAGAGCGTATAGAAAAGGAGGAAGGTCGTGCCAGAAGAGGCGGAAGTTTTTTGCCCTGTCGAAGCAGGCGGAACAGAGCAGTTGCTGGTGTACAGCAGCTCAGAGCCGGCTTGAACCAGCTGCTCCAGGTCTGTGTGGAACTAATTGGAAAGAAGAGAGACAGTAAGCTACTCTGGGAACCCTGCAGCACACTGCAGTGTACAAATGCTCTGCAATTACCGTGAATTTACTGTCTGCCCGAATTCCTTCTATCACAGGCTGTCACCTCACTGCTTTAAATATGTCAGTGTGTTTCAGGAGGATTTTCTCAAGAAAAGGAGCTTTTATGACCAATTTTCCGATTCCACGGAGTTGGCATGATTCTCTTTTCTGAGGTGACCTTTATTTTCCAGAGTGACACTGTAATAAGTTACCACTCACTGATAACATCGCAGAGAACAAAATTAGCACAGTTCCTACCATTTGGTTAAGATTTGTAGGGTGTGTTTGCCCTTGCTTCCTTCGCTGCTTTCCTTCCAGGAGCAAAGCTCTGTGTTTAAAGTACAAAGTTCAGTAATGAGTGATATGTGCATCTCCGTATGCCCGGCCCTAGTCAGGTGACTGAAGTCAGGACATAAATCAATCTTTTATCTCTGAGTCACTGCTTTTTTTGTATGTTTACAAAAGTAAAACCTAGTGTTTGCAATTGCAAGCAGACAAAAAGGATCCAGGAGGTGATCTGGCTGCTTCATTTTTATCGGGAACTGAAGGGGGTGGCTGTAAGATATCAACCCTCTTCTGGCAGAGAATGATTACAGAGACCAAAAGAGTGAGATCGTTGGCACATAGTGGCAGATGCCCCAGCTGCACCAGTTCTTCCCCCCTGCTCACTGCTGACCTGCTCTCTGACGCTGAAAGCAGAATACCCACTCATTTGGCTTCCGCCTCGTGATCCTTCACGGCAGCATGAGTGGTATGGGAAGAACCACCACATCCTCTCTCTCCTGCCATGCCTCCCAGGGGTCAGACACTGCTGGTGCTTCACACAGGTGGTCCCTTGACATCAGCAGGTGGTGTGTTATTGTCCTGCATGCCAAGAAAGCCTGCTGGAAAAGACTCAGCAAGAGCCTCACCCCGTAGCACAGGACTTTGGAGGAAGCTGATGCCCCATCACGTGATTCCCCCCTGCAAATGTGGCCATGCTGTATGCATGGCTGTGTGGGTGCTGACAAAAGGTATCCTTGTCCCTTGGTGGTCAAGGAAGTTGTGAAGTCAGCAGCTTGCTTGAGTAGTCCATAAAATCTCATTATGGAATATGTAAAATCCTGAGTGGCTGTATGGGTTGAATGG
This sequence comes from Rhagologus leucostigma, assembly GCA_013397725.1. Lineage (NCBI taxonomy): Eukaryota > Metazoa > Chordata > Aves > Passeriformes > Rhagologus > Rhagologus leucostigma. The sequence continues at coordinate 764,614 of VZTD01002084.1, read as the reverse complement.
AAGGTCTTGCTTGCCCGCTTCCCATCTCTGACAGTGGCCAAAAAGAGATGTGACAGCAGGGTGTACTTCCCCAGAATATTCTTCCAAGCCCCAGCAATTCATGTGTTTCCTGGCAACTAGAGGCTGTGTTGGACCACTGCCAAAGGGATGCCATCCCCAGAGTGTAGCTGACCGCACTCCTCTTTCGTGAAGAAACTTTCCAGCTACAGCTGATGGCAAAAGAGGCAGCATGTTCCAAAACAGGAGGCCACCTTTAAGGAAGCCCTTAAACCTCGGGTTTCCAAAGCCCAGGAAATCCCTGTGTAATGGGAGCACTGCTTCTCAACTGGTTTGCCTCAAACTGCACCACATCAAGCTCCCTGATGACTTCAAAGCTCTCAGCAACCTGCTCTCACAATGGCACAGGTGGAGACACTCTGCCTCTGAACATCTTGTCTCGGTTAACCAGGTAAACAGGTGCTTTCTACAGCTTCTGATGCTGTAGAAGTGATGGTAATCTCAAAGCAGCATAGCCTGCTGATTGCCTTTCTCGCTGATGAAAATTTAGACTCTTTGGCAAAGAGGCAAGAGCTTTGGCCTGGATGGGATTATTATTGATGAAAGTATTGCAGCTCCATCCCTGGCATCAAAACTCACTTTTAAGTGCTGGGACTCAGAGATGCCTTTGAGAATGTTCTCTTCGGACACGGGGGACTGCGTTACGGCCAGCTCGTTTGATGCACACTGACACGTCTGACAGGAATTGGGCCTCCCCTCCCAAGACAGGCATTGCGGAGGTGATCGGGGGCAGACCGCGCCTGAGGAGCGGGGAGAGCGGCCGGCCCAGGCGGCTCTCCCGCAGCCGCACACGGGAACGGGAACAGGGCCGGGGTCTCCCGGCGAGGCTCCGGGAGGAAGCAGAGCAGGTGCGGTGCCCGCGGGGGGAACTTGCGCCGCGGGCGCCCTGCTCGGGGAAGTCGTCGAGCATCCCCAGGACGGGACGGGCGCGGAGGGCTGTGACTCGCCATGCAGGCGGGGAACCTCGCCCGGGGCCGGCGGCCGCTGGGCAGGTAGCGAGGGCAGGGCTGCGGGAGGCGGTGCCCGGCCAGGTGCCGGCGAGGGAAGGGCGGGGCGGGGAGCGGCGGCAGGTGAGGGGCCAAGCCATGCAGGCGGGCGGCGAGGGAGGCGCTGCCCTCGGGGCAGTGCGGGGGGCGCTGCGGACCCCCCGGCCTCTCCCTCAATCTGCCTTTCTCCGTTTCTCCGCCGCCCCGAGGATGAGCGGAGCCGAGGGCGCGCACTTCAGGAGGGTGGCGATCCGCAGGAAATCCAGCGCCGCTCCCGGTGCCGGCGCAGCAGCGCCCACCGGCCCCGCGGGAGCCGCCGCCCGGAGCGCGCCCGCAGGTACCAGCGCATCGCTGCCGGGGGGAGCGGGGCAGCATCGCTCTGTCCGCGGGCTGGGTGCGGGCTGGCTCCCACGGGCTTCCTCCGCCCGTCGGGTACAAATCGAAGGAGCTGTTCCCTCGCCAAAGCCGGGGGAGGTTCGCGTATCAACTTCTGCCGTGCGGGGTTTGTGGCTGGGGTGGCTGCGGAGCCACGCAGGTTCAGCTCGCGGGGGCTGAACTCGGGGGTTATGAGGAGAAAGCCCCCCGGGCCCCCGAAGCCGCGGGCAGCTCGGCTCCTACCTTCAGCACGAAATGTACTTAAGTTGTACTTTGTATTCGTATCTATGTTTGTTATGTTGTTATGTACTAGAATATTGTAATATATATTTATTTATATTTTTATATCTAAGACTTTCCTACTAACAGTTCTTAGCATGGCAGGAAAACAGTGTTTCCCCTCTGACAGACCATGTCTTGCACCTGCCCCTCCCCAATGGCTCTCTCTTTTCCCCCTTCAGCAACAACCTGTGCTAGACTTGTTTGACACGTTATGCTTCAGAAAGCAGCTGTGACAACATTTATGCATAATGTTGGAAGGGACAGTCAGCTCGGGCTGGTTACCTTGGCCACTCTGAAGAAGTACACTGTCGTAAAACCCAAACTTCAGAAAGCTGTCCTTTATCAGCAAGTTAACACACGCACACCCACATGTTTCTAGGTCTGAACTCTGTGATGTGACAGCAAGTGTGACATGCTGCGCTCGTGCTTGCGGTGTCACGGCGTCTTGGTTTTATGGGTGTGTAAGGGCAAAGTGGGTGAAACAAAGCTTGAAATCTGACGTGCTTGTTGTAATGTTGGGAATTATGACATGTCAAATACTAGGATGGGGTATTTTGCTTGGGGACAGTCTTTCCATGACTTCCTGGGCTAGAGGCCTGCTTAATTAACAATGAATATGCACAGAGAGGAACAGACTATCACAGTGCTGTTCACAGAATCCTTTATTTTAGCTTTAATGTGTAGTGACTTTGGATTTGTGCATGAAACCACAATTTTTTATTGGTGGTGGGATTTTTTTTTCCCAAGGCTTTATGTGTTTGTTTATATTGGGAAAGAGGAATTGGTACTTATGTTTGCAATATGTAGACTTGGATTTTTAATCTCCTCTAATAGAGGCATACTTACAACCAGGACCCTGTGTTTTCAGTTAGTTTGTAATTTAGTTTCTTTAGTCTTCTGCAGGTGCTCACTTTTACCTTAGACTCCTGGGTAGTGTATTTATACTCATCTGCAATCTATTTGTTGTTGCTCTTTTCATCTGTGCACACACCAAGTCCACCAGGTGACTTATTTACTAAACATTTGTGCAAGGTGTAGCTTTTCAATGTGACCATTCTTGTCAGCTTTTGGATTGCAGGAAGGTTGTGAGGGCCATGACAGGAAAAATATCCTGCTAATCATGTGTCCCTGCACTGCAATGACCAAACTCACAGTAGTTTCTTGTATTGTGTCTTTTAAGTATGAAAACCTCACAAATTTAGATAAGGAAATGAATTCCAAATACGTGGGAAATAAAAGGGAGATTTGCTCGTGATTTCTCCATGTAAGTGCATAAAGCATCTCTTTTTTCCCATTCATAATCCATTTCTCCCAGAAAATGAGATGAAGAAACCTTCTTAATATGACTTCTATTCTTAGAGTGGAACTTTGGCTCCCTGTCTGCTCTTCCTGTTGCAGAGGCCAGTGGAACAAGTGCTTCAGCATCCTATAAGCCCAGGGTAGCTTTGTAGCTTCCCTCTCTGTAGTCAGAATGTGACTGCACTTGCTTCTATAGCTGACAAAAGCTGACCAGACTGCCTTGATTGTGCAATAAATTTAATTCATGGTTGCAACATCAAGCTGGATGTGTTCTTTCTTCTATTAAAAAAACCCCCAAAAACCAGGTGTTTACGCTTTTCTTGCTTATAAAATACTGACTGGATCTGAAAGCGGCTTTCTAATGCAGCACTATGCCTTTGACCTGCTTGAAAATCTTACAGGAAAGGAGTTAGTGTAGCCCATCTCCAGTCCTTGTCTCTGCCAAGTGTTGTGCAATGTGAGAGTTACTGACATTACTGTCTGGGGGACAGGACTCAGGCAGTTATCTCAGATCTGTATCTGGAAAGCAACTCGAGAAAGTAGATCTGTTTCATGAGCTGTAAATGCATTTGAAACAATTCTGGATAATGCATATGGCAAGCGTATCAGAACTCTTCTCAAACTAATAAATGGTGTGTTAATCAGTGCAAAGACTTAATAAAGACCACTCCAGCTCCTGTACACACAATAGTTGCCTCACAGCCTTTGACACTGGACTGATGAAGGAGGGAATGTCACAGCTTTTCTGTGCTGGGAGGCAGAAAATCAAGAAGCATTTTCATTCTTGGTGTTGTTTGCAGACATTGCTGATTCTGAGACGAACTACTGAAGTTTTTTGTTAACGGCATCAGCCTTTTGTTGAGCATTGCAATGAAAGTGTCTGATATGTAACAGAAAAATTTTTCTGCTCTTCCACATACTATAGCCCAAAGTAATTCACCTTAATTGTCACGTGCAAAGTGGCAATTATGTTTTATTAACATGTGAGTTTGAAAAAGCTGGGTGTGTTTAACTGCCTACAGGACAAAGCAAAATTTATCTCTCATTAGAAGTTGACATTAATTGAAAAGTTTAGACAAAAGAGTACTTGAGTCTTCAGAGATACTTTGAAATGGATGGAAAATGTCAAACCTGGTATCTGGAGACAGTTTAGAGAAGGGCGTTGTGTGGAGTAACGTGATTAACAATCTGTTTTTGAAGGGAGTAACTGCTCTGGATTTGGTGTCTTTTTTTTCTGCTAAATTAGAATTCAGAGTTTGTGCGAACTTGAGTGAATCTTTACTTCAAATGTGTGTGTATGCATGTTAACTCAAAATTAGCTTCCTGCCAAGAAACAGGTGTAGGCCACAGCTTGCTTGTTCAGCACTTTCACAAGCCAAGAGCTCTGCAAGGTGTGAGTGTGGCACCACTTTGATTCTGCAGAGGATCAAGCTGTTCTAGGAGGTTCTATCTCCACTTAGTCGACTTTATTAAGGTGTGAAGCCATCACTCAGAATACAGAGACACAGTAACTCACTTTCATAGCGATAAATGTCTTACTCCTGTCATCAGCACAGTCACCTCTGGCCTTGCTGCACATAAACTGGGTTAACTTCTGTGGCATTCAAATCTCGCACGGCTTCCCTGGCTTTGCGCACTGAAGTGCAAATTTTCACCCTTTCTGGAATGTTTTCTTCTGACCACTGACTTCCTAAGTGTACATCTGCTGGCACTGTGCTGTCTCTTGGCAGTCTCAGACATTGCAGAGTGCCTTGTGGGGAGCTGAGGCAATTTGCATTCAGGACAGCATTCACTGCAGCAAGGTGTCTTCTAACACTGACAGGAAAAAAAATAGTTCCCCGCTGCTGCTGTTGTATCTCTGCCTGTAAATGGATATGATTTGATGGGATTATGGTAAAGAAACTTCAGTAATCTTTTGGGTTTCCACCTTGCAGTAGGAGATAACTAAATGAGACTCTAATAGCATGCTGCTCTAGTCTTTGAAAAATGTCTTTGTTGTTTATTTTTTAAATGCTAGAAGGACAAATGTGCCCTGCCTGACAGTTTCTCATTGTCATTGTTTTACTTTTGAAAATAAAGGAATGAACATTGGACTTTTATTCTTCTTGTTCCTGGCTTTGTATAACCCACTGCATTTGACTGGTCTATAGGGACTGAAAATTTGCTGTATGGTGTATTCAGGGAAAATCTATACAATCATTAGGGCTAGTCTTAGCAGTGATTTGCATCTGTAGGTGCATTAGAGACCACTGACAAAGAGAAATAGCTGCTTTACATGCCTTCCTGGGGACTGGAGGATTTTTGACATTTTTCTAAAGTTGAGCTTTATCAAGGAGTGTTGATACATTAAAATGTTGAGAGAGGAAGGTGAATGTGAGGAAACTGCTTCTAAATATTCCTCTCCCTTCAAAAATGAGGGAAAGTAAAGCATAAAAGATTGCTTTATGCAGAATTTGCATGAAAATACATTTTCCTGTCATTAGAGAGCTTCCTGTTTCTGTGGGCCAAATTAATCACCTGTGCCTCCTATTGAAGCAAATGTGGGGAAGTGCCAAGAAATGGAACTTTGCTTTTACCATTCCTTCCCCCAATTCTTCTCCAACATTTAGGATCAAAATAATCCCCTTAAAGCTAGTAAGAGTGTACTGTTTAGTTCATAGACTATCCAGTCATGTATATGTGTATTTTGGGTCAGCTTTGATGTGTCTATTTAATTCTTGCCTGACAACATCTGCTTCACCCAATAATTGTTGTTGGCCTTATAATATTGGCTTCATGGTGATCTGGATGTTGATTTCCTTAAATAAATTAGAATTTGTATTCACTGATTGACTGTCTAGTGACAATACACAAAAGATTTCAAAGGAGACTTGCAATTTGACATGAGTTTGCTGAAAATTAAGTCTGCTCCTTGCTCTGGAGACTGCTTTTAAATATACCCTGAGAGGCCAAAATTGCTGAGGTTCTGGTAAGTACCATTGCTGAAATACTTCTAGGCATTGCTGAAATTGGGAAAGTAATAATTTGCACACCCAGTACAAATTAGTTTGTTGTACAGAATCATAGGAACAGGTTTCTTTTGTAGATAAATTAATAGATGTGGTTGGGAGATTATTGAATTGGAAAAGGAGAGCTTGTTAAAGGAATGTGTTACTTTTGGCTAACAAGTAAAATCGAATAGTGACAAAGGAAGCTGTTAATAAAAAAAAAAGTTAGGATTTCCCCTTGGCTATTATTTTGTTCCTTTTCTGTCAACACCCCTGCTGCTTTAAGCTGCAGTTTTCAGACTTTCCCCCCGCTCCTTAAGTCCCAGTGAGTGACTATCTCATCTCCCAGCATTCCAGTCAAAATCCTGTTCATAACTGGGCAGTATTTGGCACTGTTTGTCGGTATGTCTTGGGTACAGTGAGATCTGTGACAAAGCACTCCAACTGCTGTGTTTTGCACTGTTGTGTCTTAAAGTAGTGTTATGCATTTGATGTATAAGATAAGTTACCTTCCCAGGATGAAGGATTTGTCAGAGGGAAAGGAAAAATGTGAAGCAAGGAAATTTTAAAATGAGGCACTTGTGGGCTTTTTCCTCTAGTCCTCTTAATACTGAGTAGATTTTCTTCAGAACATTTCTGTTAATTCAATATTTTAATCAAATTACTGACTGTGAATTTTGTAGCTGAAACTCTATTTCTATGAGGGGAAAAAATGGCTTTTTGTTTCAGAATGGGATACTGTGTGTATTAGCTGTCTTGGATATAAGGCAATCTGTGATGAATATTTACACTTAGATGATCAAAATGATCCTATTCATCGTGTTATATCTGTGAATAAACTTTGCCTCCAGCTATTGATGGTCAAAACATTTTAATCAAATGCGTAGCAGCAGACAGCTTGATATATTCAGGCCACTGTCAACAAACTCCTGTGCTTCTGAAAGGGGGGGAGAGAATGCTGCTTAGGGAGTGTATCCCCAGAGCACCAGATTGTGTAAATAACCTGAGCATAAAGGAGGAAACTGGAAGAGGAATTTTCAATGGTTTCTTCAACTAGCTGCCTTGGAAATAGCATTTTAACAGAGATAAGCCTTTAGCAGAAGAAAAGACTTTTGGAGTAAATGTAGAGAAGGGAGGATGGGGTTCTGTTGAAATGTTGGCAAGCCATGTAGAAATCAGATGTGGCCCCAGTGTGCAGATACACAGCAGTAAGGTGGTATCAGAACATATGGAGAATTGAGTAAAAACAGGAGAGAAGAAAAATTGACGGCTACAGTAGTCTGCAAAACTAGACATGTAAAGAAATGTATTTCTAATGAGTTTCAGAGCAATTTGACACCTCTGATTGCACTGGAACTCAGTAAAATGGAGCATAAAATGTGTTAAAATTGGAGGCAAAAGACACTGAATAGAAGGTAGGACAGAGCAATGAAATAGCATTCATTGTAAGTATTAATGCTAAGTATGTCAGATGTTAATGTAAAACAAGTTAAATAGCCTGGAAAGAAGGAAAAATGTGGTGGAACTGTAGTGTGACGAGAAGTTCTGTGATCTATTAATGACTTTTGAACAAATGTCTTGCAGCACAGGCGATAACGTAGCTTAGAGGTGTAGCCTTCCCCTCATGGGTAACTGCAGGCATTTCCCTCCCTCTCACATTGATACTGGTGTGGTGACAATTAGATGATGCTAGGAGAGAGACAGTGGTGAACAATGATTAAAAATCACTGACTGATTCAGTGGCTGAATTTCTTCTGGCCTTTATAAGGGTTTGGCTTTTTGTTAGCTGAGCATATGATGTTTCCGTGCCAGGCTTTTGGCTCTGCTGGTCACTGCTGGGGACTTTGTGGCACTTGGGAAGCAGAAGTCAACAGAGCAGTTTCTAACTGCATCTTCGGTTTGTCTTCTGTTTCTGTGAAGCACGAGAGACCTCAACCTCGAAAACTTGAGTGCAGACCCCCTACCCATTCCTGGTGGCTTCTCAAGGGAGGCAAGGTAGGGAGAGAGCGCAGAGCTCCCTGGCACTGCCTCTGCTTCTGGCTGAGCATCCTCGTTCCCACCAGTCGCTGTTCCTTGTGGGGACTGTCCAATCTTTAACCTCCAGCTAGAAAGCTGGAGTAGGGTGACTTTTTATTTATTTACTTAAGGGTTTATCTTTCTACTAGGCTGAGACATTTGGTTGCTTAAGCTCGGGAGTCTGTCACATGCCACATAACTTTCTTGAATGCTGTAGTATGGCCAGCCCATAGGGGACCAGGCTCCTAGTTTCTCTTCTACCTATTAAAAAAACCCCCAAAAAAAAAATCAAAGTTACTGTCTACAGCAGACTTAAAAAACCCCAAACTCTGTAAATTCCCTGAGTTGTAAAATTGTTAAAGCAAATAATATTTGAAGACAGGTTGCTTTTTAAGTATTTTGTATTGTATCACAAGAGCTTGATGATAACTTGTTGCAGTGAGTTATTAAAATGTTTTTCCTCTTTGCCATCACTTACCACCATTCACTATCTCGTCTGTGATACTTCACTTCCTTAATTGAGTACTAGTGTATACGCATTATTTATATTAACATCAGTAACTGAGTTAGGAAATTAAACTTACTGGCTAGGTCTCTCTTCAGAACTGGTGAGTTAAGAATCAAAGCAAAGTCACTGATACAGAAAAAGTAAATTGTTTTTCATAGAATTGAAATTTTTCTCAGTTTTATGCAATTATGCTGCTGTCAGCCTTTTCTTCAACTGACTCTTGCCAAAATGTCCCTTTCTTAATACAAACATACAGTACTTTCCTTTTTATTCAGTCTGGCACTAACTCTCCTTATTAAGTGGTTGCATTTCATCTGTGAGGGTGGAATTCTTTTGTATTTCAATTATTCTCCTATGGGTTAGCAGTACCATAGCATTCAAGAAAGTTATGAGAGATGAGACACCTGGGGAGGGCTTTCAAAAGCCTGAAAATTCTTAGTTCTTAAAACCTTAAAAGAGGGCTTTCATGTCTTTATAGCGAAAGCTTGGAAATTTTTGTGTGAAATAGTGGTGCTAGGGAAGGCTTTGCAAAACACCTGATTTTTGTGGTATGTACAATAAAATCAGAATTCCTATCAGCGTGTAAAATTATTCAGCATTTGTGTTTTGGCTTATTTTAATTCTAAATATAGAGAAATGTGAATTTTATTAAGATGAACTTTAAATTTGAGAGCAAGTTGCATCAATTTACTACTGAAAATCATTGTCCATTTTAGAAAGCAAAGTGGTTGTAGTGCAGCAGCTTAAGTTGACCGTGTTCTGGTAATCTGACCTGGTTGTTGCTCTGTAATTACCTTCATGTGCTCTTGAGTTATGCGTGATAACGCAGCAAACAGTGTTCTTCATAATTTATTAATCTATAACCGATCCAGGGGACAAACAGGCTCACCAGACCTATGAGTGAAGGGCATGCAGGTGCCTGAGCTGGCTCTTAAGGTGCTCTTTAAGCCTGCCAAGGTAGGGGAGGCAGCAGGGGGTAATTGTCATGGCTTTTGTGTTTGTGGAGGGGTGTAAGCAAGTCAAAACACAATAACGCAAGAGGTGGGTTGTGCACATGCTTCTAAACTCCCTTACATCCTTTCCCTGTCCTGGATCAAGCACTGTGGGTGTCTTTAGAACAACATTCCCGACATTCAGTCAAGGGATGAGAGAAATACCCAACTGCTGTGGACAGCCAGCAGACTTGGCTTGTGCTGGTGTGGGCTGCCCTTGGTCTTCCACTTCAGCGTGGAGAACTGCCCCTTTAACTGTTTATTTTATTTATTTTCTGTATAAGGGCTGCTTGTGCACGGGATATATGAAAAGCTCTTTGTTCACAGAAATGAGAACAACATTAACATTGTGTGTGTTAATAAGGAATTTAAAGGAACTTCAAAACCCAAGTGAGTTACCTCTTCAAAGGATTTTCATGGAGCTTAAACAAACAAGTGTCTGTTCATCATAACTGTGGAGAATTATTACTTCCTGGTTTTAACAACTGTTACCTTTTAACACTATTATGGTTGCTTTTCCCTGGTGGCCAGTGCCAACTGTACAGTTCACTAGTTTTATATGGGATTTTTCAGGGCTGTTGTCACCAACTGAGGTTGAGCTGCTGGAGGAAAGTAGGCTTACCATTTTAAAACCTGAGTAATATCAGGGTGTTGTAACATGGTACATATCGTGTACCTCATCACTGTGAATATTGTGACCTCTTTGCTAGGTCCCAAGTGCCATTTAGCTGTTGTGTGAGACTGGATCCTGATTGAAATGAATCTTAATTGAGTTTTGTGCCTCATGTAGCTTGCAGAAAATGTTGAGATATGACAGTGGTAGGTTCTAAACGAAAAACAGATTAAGTAGTTTCACTGTGCATGTCTTATGATTTGTTGATTTAAAGACTTACATCATATAGAAAACAGGAGTGTTTTAGGGGTGTTGCATGCATCTCAAATTGTCACATTACTTTTTTCCCCCACAGGGATAAACATTTGATTAAAGGCATCTGCCAAGCCCTTTATTGATTGTTTGTGTTCTGCTGGGGGTCAAGGCATCTGTGTTCAGCATTCGTCTGAAATAGCATGCAGTCTTTGACAGTGGTGAGCAGGACCAGGATTCTCTTAGAGGAGACATCAGAAAGCCTTCACAGTCTTCTAAAACTTCTTTGGTCCACGTAACTCAGACTCTTATTCTCTGAAAACTCATTGCTTTCACTGTGGTTTTCTGAGAAAATATTAATGTAGTCCTTTCAAATAACAAAGAGGTTTTAAATCCGACTCAGAGAAAAATGACTGGTGTCTAGAAGCCTGGGTTGGTAATGCCACTGCCGTACCTGCATGGGGAACAGCTCCAGGGCACAACAGTTTATAACTCTTTTCCAGTTCATTTGTTTAGGTGTGATATAAGGAATACTCAAATATGGTGAAGTTACAGAATCCAAACCCTCACTTGCAGAGAGGTGACTCTAGAGCAGGGCAAGTGAAAACTCCAGTTACAGGGCTCAGACCCAGAAAGTGTCACCAGTGTTCCTTTGCACCACCAGGCTTTCCAGTTGTATCCTTCTGCCTAGAGGTGGAGGTATTCGATAGATCAGGAAAAAACATTACTGAAATTCTCTGTTAAAGTGTTTTTTTGGAGAGAGTTTTCTTCAGGAAAAAGAATTTTGTTCCCTCTGCTGCCCTGTGGTGTACAGAGCTATTGCTCACACTGTTGCTGGCTTAATAGAAAAAAAAAATAAATCTTTCACTCTTTCCTTCCTCTCACTGCGGGAAAGGAGATTAGAGACCTGAGCAGAAGTAGGTGGATTGTTCTCTGTGGAGACCAGGCGAGTGCATATATTTAGTAATCATCTATTTTCCACAGTGCTCCGCTGAGCTCCGTTTGCTCGTACAAAAGTACTCACAGAAGAAAAGAACCCCTCCTGCCCTTCTCTGCTTCCCATATGTTCATTTTGAGGCAGTTCTTTGTCCCCCTGTACCACCCCGAATCTATAGTTTGGGATGGAAATGGAGGAATATCTCCAAGTACTTTTCCTCCTTCAGGGAATCAAACAAAGTAGCTGCTTGCTGTCAAATGTTAGCTTCAGTTTCAGGAAGGAAAAATGGTTTTTAAATATGAGAAGTGAGAATATATTATCCTTCCTGAGATTGACAAGGGCTACATACTTATTATAGTCAGTGAGCTGACAGGCAACACTAATGTGGGTGAGGCTAGCAGAGCTGGAAACTGAAATACACAGAGCTGGGGGATCTTAAATACTGCAGTTGGATTTTTTTTATGTATTTCTGCTATGTGTGGAAGAGCACGTTGTTTGAGTTAAAATACAATATTTGCTGTGGCTCAGGGTATAGAAGCAGGATCAGCTTTCTGATACAGAGTTTTTTTCCTGTGTGGTACACAAGGGATTAGAAAAGCAGAAGCTACTCAGTAACTAAGGAGAGGACAGCATGGTGCTGAAAGGACCCTATTCCTAAGGATTTTTTATTTTAAAATTTTTCTTTATTTTTTTTTCTTGGTGCTTGGGCTTACATTGGAAGAAGGAAGGAGAATTCTGATAATTGGTAAGCGTGTTAAACTCTAAGTGAAAACTTCTGAACTGCATTACAGCAGCTGCTAAAAACTGTGATAAAACTGTGATCATGAAGAAGAACCTCCATTTTTACCATAAGCTCTTGAAAGACACCTGTTCAAGTACAGAATCAAATTTTGTGTGGAATGTATGCTTCTCCCCCTATATTTTTTTTCTGTATGTGGATGTTATAACATTGAACAATCTGCATTTAAATTATGATTCTGTAATTAATTATTTGGTGAGTGTGGAAAACCAACTCTTTTACTCTTTTCTACTTATTAACTTGGAAGGTGCGGGATTTTGGGTTTGTGGGGTGGGTTTTTTTGTTTGTTATTTTTAAATACTATTCTGTTCCCTAATTAGGACTTAGTAGATACATTTAGGAATATACAGGCAAAATAACCTTCTGAAAAGATGCAAAATATTTGTTTCCTGATTAGTGGATTGTGGGGAATGTCTGCATGTCCTGTCTGATTCATTTATTTGATATTAAATAGGAAGCAGGTGTGAATTCTTTCTATTAATTTTAGTTCAGGTGTTTGGATTAAAAATAAAAACACGCCTGTGTTTTATAGCTCCTTGGAGATTAAAAGGAAGGTAACCTTTACAACATTAGTTGTATGACAAGAATCTGAGTTTTGAAATCTAAAGCAGAATTTTATTCAACTTTATTTAAGATAATTCTAATATAAAGTTAATAAAGTAATTTATATTTAAGTAACTTTATTCTACTTCAGTATCTTTCAAAACATTACCCACAATGGTTAATGCACAGAATTGTGCCTTGTGTTGGAAATGTGAAAATTCAGTATTACTACATAATACCTATGTAAACTTAAGATATGAGCAGCTGCATATTGCTCTTTATTGACAAATATCAATAAAACATCATGTAGGCAAGTCTTGACAGATGAATATTTAACTCTATGTTTGTAAACAGACTTAAGTACGGATCCTGCACTTACTAGGCTCAAAACAGGCAGGCAAAGAAAATGCAGTAATTTGTTTTTTTTTTTCACTTTGTAATTGAATTTAAAATCTTATTTCCCTCGTGGCAGGTCACTGAATTCTCCACCAACCTTTACTAAAAAAAGCATAATAAATTGCTTCTGTGCTGGAACCAGGAAGGGAAGGCTGCAGTGTGTTCACCACAGCAGCTGTGGACACAGAGCAGTGGGGATGGCAGGATTTACAGGTTGGACTGTCGAAGTTTTCCAGCTCCTGCTGCCATCCCTTGGGTCATGGCACTGCTGTGCTTGACAGCAGGGGCTACTGCTGAATTTCCAGCTGCCTGTGGCTCAGCAAAGCTGGTCTGGTTTTCCTTCCTGGACTGGCAGTTATGGGCTCAGGCTACAGACAGTGTTTTGATTTAAGTGCTTAGGGCTGTAATGTTAAACTCCTTAGAGGTTCTGAGCTTTTCTTATTTGGAGAAAAAAAGGCAAACTGATAACAGCGTTAGTTATATATGCTTTCCTCTATCTTCTTTTATGTGTGTCTTCAGATGGAGCTCCTCACTTTGGCACAGTTTTTAACAAAACAGCAAAACTGACTTACATGGAAGAGAACTTAATACACAAGCTGATAGTGATAGGGCAAGGGGGAGCACTTTTAAACTAAAAAAGAGAGAGATTTAGATTAGATGTTAGTAACACATTTTTTATTCATGGGGTGGTGAGGCACTGGCACGGGTTGCCTGGAGAACTTGTGTTCGAGGCCAGGTGGGTTTGGGCTCTGAGCAACCTGGTCTGGTGGAAGTTGTACCTGCCCATGGTGGGGGGTGGGGGGTTGGAATTAGATGATCTTTAAGGTCCCTTCCAACCCAAACAATTATAAGATTTTATGGATGTTCATACACTGAACTTTTTTGAAGTCTTTAAAAGTCTTGAGTACTGACCTACAGCCAGTAAATCAGGTTTAGTTTCTCTATGGTTCAGTTTAACTGTGAATTGTTTACAAATATGCTGTCCCTGATTATGCTGTAATTCACTAGAAATTGTTGTGCTGAGTAAACCGGCCATGTGATATGAAAGGTGAGGGGATTTCTGACCTGTCTGCTGCATATTCATATACAATCAGACCTGATCTTTTTTATGATCAGGTGAAAGAAATATGACCGTGTAGAACACAGGTTTGTTTCCCACAGACTTCATTCAAAAGGTCTCTCCTTCGGAGATTAATCTGTGATTGATTGTAAAAAGGTTACATTTAGCAATATCTCAGCATGATAGTTTTCTATCCTTATTTCAAAGTCTAGTATGAAAACAGAGCAATTTACCTGCATATTTCTTTCTTTGAGAGTAGCTAATTGTGAGCTGGAGATCGATGATCAAAATTTGGAATTGAGGATAAATTGCCTATGGAAATGGATAAAAGGTAAAATACTCTTAACCTTTTAGTGGTTTTGCTGTAAATCCTGCACTGTGCTTTTCGTATCTGCAGTGTGATTACTTGTGCTGGATAGCGAAACCTTTCTAAAACTCAGTTTTGCTTTCTGCTTCATTGGCAATAGATGGCCTTAAAAAAAAAAAAGTAAGTGCACATGCACTTCTTGTTTTCCCAGGGTCCATGCAACTTAACACTTCACTTCCAGGGACTGCTCAAAGAGCTTATTGAATCCCTCTCTGAATCCCTTAGTGACTCTGCCGATGGTTGGCAAAATTTGTCTCAACAACTTTCTTTCTTTCCTCCTCCTTGTGACTGAGCAGCATAGTTAGAAATGACATACCAGTTATTTGCTGTAGTTTTTCGGACATGTGAAGCAGAAGTACTTGTTGAGTGTGCTTCCATCTAAATAAGAACAAATGATTCCTAGGACTCTTTTGTCAAATTGTAAGCCAAAACACCGGATCCTGTGCTATATCATGTCCCAAATTAGTAAAAACCATCTTTTACCATAATAACCATAGTTGACCCATAATTTTGACTTAGGTGTGGCACTATGCTTAAACAACTTAAGTATCATACCTCGTTTATCCCAAGTATACCTCATTGCCCACTTCAAATCTTTGACCTGGCTGGGAAAGTCAGTCCTGGTTTTATTAAATTAACCACATTAAGTGATCAGCAGTAGCCCTCAGTGCAGTGACAATGACTCTCAAGATGACATGGAGCAATCTGAGATCAATGGCACCATGAGCTGATCATTTCACAAGACAAATCTATTTGTCTGCAGTTGGAGGTTGTCTGGCTGATGTTAGATTTCTGGGTTTTTAAGTGAGAACCGTGAGATATTTTTTGTGTGAAATAGAAAACCAGTATTTTTTTGTCTCTTTAAAATAGAAGTCTTGTTATCGCAAACAGGTTTTTTTTTTTGACTGTTTAATTCTGTAGAAAACAAAGTGCTATATTGTAGATATCCAAGATTTTGATCAGATGCCAGGTCTGTGTTGCTAACATGATATCTAAATTTTTTTTTATTTTCAAGCAGACCTGCATAGCAAGTAATACAGTTTTGAAAGCATTGAGGCTCTTTACAACCTATTTCTTCAAACCCATAATGTTTTTTTTTTTCATTTGTAACATTCATTTGTAATGTTCTCATTTGTATATGTATTTTTCATCTCAGGAGCAAATCATCAGCCTTCAGAGGTTTTGCAAATATTTCCTTTGATAAAATATTTTTGACCTATTTATCTTAGTCTATGTGATAAGAATAGTCTTACTTTCAGAATTGTCTTCTCTGCAAAAGAAATTTTAAAGGATCAGAACTCCATTTCCCTTCAAAAAGAGGAAGCAGGTACTATGTTTTATTTGATTAATATCTCTATCTTATTGGACAAATGGTTATTAAAGCTTCATATTGCTGTGGAAAGGACTACAGAGCAGGAGATTACAGGTGATGTTTCTATATTTTTAGGGCGTTTTTACACCACAGACTATTAAATTAGAGAAACACAAACTGCTTATCTGATTATTCCTTTTGGTCTGCTCTGCTGATACTGAAACTGCTTTGAGAGCAGTGTTGTGAAGAGACATCCTTCAAAACATTTGACCCAGTGTGAAATGAATACAGGATGTTTCAGCTGCAGGACTATCCCAAAAGTGTTTATACTTGTGAAACTGAGAAGAAATTGCTGGAAGCTGAGCTTTCTTTGTGTCCTGGATCACCAAAAAAAAAACCAGAACAACTTCTTCCTTCTACCAAATAGCTGGAATAAGATGAAGTGTATTTCTGATGATCTTATAAGTATTTTCAGTGTGGATGCTTTGTTTTACAGATAAACTGGCAAGGATCTGAAAATGACGTGGCTGTTGGGTATGGGTGACAAAAATCCCACTTTCTGTTGATGTCAGCTCACCCTTTCCTGTGGAAAGGATAAGGAATGCTCAGCAGGCAGTGATACTGCTCTGCAGGGAATGATGAAGTGCAGTCTAACAATATATTCTTCTGATAGCCCCAGCCCTGTGCTTTCCATTTGTCTGGATAGGGTTTTACTATTCACTGAAGTATCTGCTTTCTGGAGGAGGTTATGCGTGCAGAGAAAACAGCATGAAGTGGAGGTGTTCTGAGCTTGTGTGGGGTCTTGCCATCTTTCTCCGCATCCACAGATAAGAGCAAAAAGTAAGAATAAAGCTCTTGCCTGAAAAAACATTTTCACATATTCATAAAATAACTGAAAAGTGCAATATTCTGGTGGAAAAAGAAGCTCTCCCTCTCGTTTTGGCCTTGAAAACCGCAAAAGGAAGTGAAAGAGACAGCGAGCCCTTCAGTGGGTAGGTTGTGCGCTTGGGTGGTGGCTCAGAGGATATAGCAGGAAGTCAGCCTGGTGTAGAAAGAATCTCTTTTGACCTAAGGAGAAAAAGTGAATCCCTAATTTCTTACCAAATGCTCGTCGATGTCTTCTCTGGTAAGTAAATAAATTCCTGTGTATAGACAAGAGTCCTTCAGAAAAATAGGGTAGTATGGACGTCTTAATTTTCCATAGAGCTTCTTTCCTTAATGCAAATCTTTAATGCAGCAAACATTTAAGTGAAAAAGTAATCAGGGATTTGTTTCCTGAGAAACACTGAAGGACAAAAAGAAAGGGGAAAAAAAAAACCCCAAGAGCAGTATTCTATTCTGTCAGCAATGTGATTCAGAATTAAATACCTGCCTGCAGTTAATTAGGATTGATTGTCTGTTTCTAAATTATGCGTAGGAAAAGCAAAGGTATTACTCAGTGAGGTTAATCAGAGAGTTGTGAGAGCAAGTTTGAAGTTTTCCATTCTGTACCCAGGATTTTACATACAAATATAACAGCTAAATATCCTGTTTTTCTGAGGTACTGAGTTTGAGCTCTTCTGAAAACCGCTTCATTAATTTACTAGTCTGAATATTGGATTTTTATTTCTAACTTTAGGAATGTAAACCAACAGATTCAGGTATATAGTTTGGTAGATTAATATCACTAAGTACATTTCTAGGTATTTTAACTATTTTCAGAAATCCAGAAGTGTCTATGTATAAAAAAAGTAGTTTCTGCCCCTTTTCAGCATGTGAAATTGTCAGTAAAAGCTAAATGTAGCTGAGCAAACGGCTTCTGTGGACAGCTGAGGTTTGTGCTGCAGTGAAAATGTGAGGTCTAGAATGCAGTAATTAGAGAGGGTAGTCAATACTTGTTAATGAAGGGGGATCTGTCTTTGAAGGGGGAGCAGAGCAGTGCTGCCCTTCCTGCAGTGCCTTATTGACCTGCTGCAGCAGCTCCTCTCTGCTTGCATGGCTGGTCCTGGAATCATGGACTTGCTTTCTTTAGGAATAAATAACCTGTTTTCCAAAAGTGCTGGAAATAGTTCAAGAAAAATGCATGGTGCTTGGGACTGCAAGGTGTCTGGGTACATAATGTGAGTGTGGGCAATAACAAGGGGTTTTGGTAGGATTTGCAAGCTCCAATAGAGGCATTTTCAGACCAATTTTCCCACTTTCTTTTAATGTAACTTTCATTTTTGTTAAATAGATCACTCTAAAGGATTTATGCATAACTGGAATGAGGGAAATTTAGTCTGTGAGCTACTTGCTGCTGTGAACGGATAATAAATGAAATATGAGGTGTTTGGCAGACAAGCTTCAGAAATGTTTCAGTGATTTACTTCTCTGGGAAAGACTCCTGCCACGTAATTCCATTAACTGTATGACACGGCTATGCAGTAGCCAGGCGTGTCACTGCCCTTGGATTTCCATTTTGTCCACTCCTTTATTTGTGCTGTTCCCATGAACTGTTTTTCTGCATCTTTCCTGGGGTGCCAGCTGCTCGGAGGTGATCAGAATAGTCGGCTTGTGGTGGTGACCTCTTCTTTATTGTGGTTGTCAGAGCGAGTTTGAGAGGATCAAAGATGGAGAAAGGGGGTTCTATTAGAAAATGAGTCTTTGCGTGGCATTTCTTTCAAGGCTATTCGAAATCTGGCTTAAGATGAAGAACGTGCCACTGAGGTCTCCGCTGTGCTATTTAGTTCCACAATTACAGAAGAAATTACAAAAGATGGAGAGCTGCTCATTTTCCCATGAAAAGGGAAAACTACCGCTTATTTCCTTTTGGAGCAAGGTAAATGAAAGGGAGAACTTTTGGGAATTCTCCTATGAAATGTTAGTAAATTGTTTTAACCTATTTTATTCAGTGTAGGCATGTTGCCATGAGCAGGAAAAACAAGTACAACGCGCCCCCC
>VZTD01002084.1:730384-745622 GCA_013397725.1 Rhagologus leucostigma | reverse complement strand
CCTTCCTTCCTTCCTTCCTTCCTTCCTTCCTTCCTTCCCTCCTTCCTTCCTTCCTTCCTTCCTTCCCTCCCTCCTTCCCTCCTTCCCTCCTTCCTCCCTCTGACTCTTGGGCTCAGAATGTTCATGATTCTTGAATCTATCACTTGGAAGCCTGTGCTGACCTATATGGATTGACTTATTTTCTACTTTAAAAATGCTTCAGGTATTGAAAATGTTTTATTTCTCAATAATATCGGGAATAATGAACGCTTAATATGCTACTACTGTTGTAATGGAAAAGTCTTTTTGGAAGTGACCTCTGTCAAGACTGCTCTAACTCCACAGTTGCAGGATGGTCAGTGACAGACCACTGGTGCTGATGGTGGGTTTTAGGTTGCCATCCTCATCCAATGGACGTTTAAAACTTTTTTGCTATGCTGTTTGCAAGATGGCCACATAAACCTGAGTGGGGTTAACCTGGTGGAATACTGAAACCACTTGTTGACCTCTATTTATCAATGGTTTTTTTTGCTGGTGATTCATGTACCTGTGTTCGCAGCCCTTTACATTTTCTGCACTAAACTCAGTGTGGTGGGATCTGAACATGGACTCCACTTCAAATATGACTTCTGTGCTCAAAGATAGAGGGTTAAGATTTCAGCCAGGCCAGAGCCATAGGAAAGGCAGTGTCTTTTACTCTGGTACATCTGGGGAGAGTGAAAAGGGTAGGAAGTCAAGTTTTTGAGTACACTGAACATCACCAAAATTTAATGCTGCTTTTCAGATTTATTTTTCCACTTTTTCTCTTCTTGGTAAATCTGCTCACTGTACTTGAAGCGTAGATGGAGCCTTGTTCGGGAAAGCGTAACCTCAAAGCACAAATCTTGTATGATTAAAGAATGAGCTACATTGGTCTATCTGTACTTTTTGACAGACGAAAAACCTTATTTAGATTTAGATATTTCCTCTATACTGTCTTGCTGGAAACATGAAGTCCTTGTCTTTCAATGGGGCCGTGTGTGATTTGAAGCAAGGAGAGAAGAAAATGACGCTTTAAACAAGGCCGTTGTGCCATTGTAGGAGTTCTGGGAAAACAGCATAAAGAACTGATGTTCGGTGTATGAAATGCCATTCTCAATTGAAAATGTTTGCTTACAAGAAAGTATATTAAAGTAATGTTGCTTATTTCAGTTCTGTGAATTTTACAGAAGCCAGGCTGGTGTGGGAGAGTTCGGTTTTGGTTTTGTAGATCCAAAAAAACAACGCGCAGATGACTGGCGCACTTTCTGTTTCTAGATGGAGTGTTGTCTGTCACGCATTTGAAAAAAAACAAACTTCCCCTCTTCCTAAGCTGCTTCTTGTATGTCTAAAGTAACCAGGACCAACCAAGCCAACCACAGTCAGAGAACAGTAATATGCACGTGGATATACAACAAGTTTGTCTGGGTTTTAGACTCACTATCTTTCAGTTTCCATACTCGGCCTCAGCTGTTGCTGAGCCCTATCTCAGCAGGGGAGGCTGATGTAGAAGGTGTGAAGGCAGCCAGCTGCTCCTTCTGTGCAGCCAATGTCTCTCAGGCTCTCCCAGAGACACCTTTTCTGCAAAGTTCAGTCTGCCTAGGTGGTTCTGTCATGAGCTCTTTTTTTTTCTTTTTTACTGTTATTTCTTCTTTACTTCCGAATTCTTTAATGATCTGGTTCAGAGCTTGCCATACATGGCTTTATACAAGGCACTTTCTGGCTCAAAAGTTTCTGTTCTCTCCTGGTCTCCTGGGACTCTCAGAAGTCCTTTTATTTGAGATATCTGCCACAGTTCAAGAAGTCCTAGCCCTATACTCTTTTGCCTACTGCCTTGATATGTGATCTTCCTGTGAATTTTTGTCTTTAGGATCCTGACATTGCCTAGAAATAGCTCATGGTAATTCTGTTTAATTTTTTTTCGTCAGACTGCTCTATAACTGTAAGATCTGTGAAACATAAAGGCTATGACACACAGCACTGTAACTGCAGTGAGAATCAGCTTTGATGAAATACAGTCTTTATGAAGTGAAGGTTCCCAGTGATCACCCAGATGTCTCAGAGAATAGCTTGGGGGTTTTTTTGTGAAACTTGTGTCCATTTTAAAACAAAAAATAAAAAAAATAAAAGTAAGTGTTCCTCATTAGTACTTTATGTCTCTAAAATAGTCAAAATGAAAATGGTGAGCCAGTGGCAGTGTCTGCAATTAGGTTTATTTTTAAAATGTCCACCTTTCTCTTGAATGTATTCCAGATATGTATTCTTATCTTCACACCTCCAGAAGTTACAGTGAGTATCTGATAGATAATTGTAAACTTGATAAACTTTCTTTGCAGTAAACTTGATAAACTTGCTTTGCACTTTTACACATCTTGACACTTGAACTTTTAAATATCATTGTTATATTTGTGTTAGTACAGTGGAAGGGATGGGCTAAGAAACATCTTCTGTTAAGAAGCCACTTTTTAACTGACTTTTGCAGTGTGAATGTTAATTTAACTTAATTTTGTTTTAATTTCTCTTCAATGGAGTCAAGCCACCCTGTACCTATGGAAAGCTTCTTTGGTGTCCTGTTCTGTCTTTAGCTTTTCTCTCTCCTTCTGTGTCCCTTGATAAGACTTTTGAGGCTGAAGTAGGATATTGAGGTTCCTGTTTCATGGACCAGTTTGTTCCTTAAATAGAAAAGTAAATGGTTGGCTGGCTACTTTTTCATCAGGAAGTTTATACTGCCTCAGGGATTTATCTGTCACTGAAAGTAACATCCATGCTGATTGCTCTGAAACAGCAGTGAAATACAATAACCATGATTGAATTGCTGCTGTTGGGATAATGGTGGAGGGGAATACTGTAAAATAATGAACTGTCGAGTAGCAGTGGAATTCTGCCCTTTGTTTAGTATAATGTTTGTGGTTTCCAGTGGCTTCTACTTTTTGTCATGCTTGCTACGTAGGTGTTTAAGCTCTCGTAACAATATCTGATGATAACCATCTTGTCTTCTGGCAGATTATCACTTTCAGTGCCGAGTAGCTCCCCACACGCATTGGGTACTACTCACCCTTGTTACTACAGAGGAACAAAATTATATCTGCCTCTTCCCTCAAAAATGGTAAAATTGAGGTCATTCGGTTGCTTCTGATTGAAGAGAAAGGGTAGCAGAATTTCTGGCTACAAGTTTTTAATCTGGAATAAATGTTTTCCTGGTTGTCTTGAGTAGTTAAAATAAATGTCAGCTGATTCTGGGGGTGTTAAAGGACGTGACACTGTGCTTATGGATCTGGGTTTCTTCCTGCACCTGTCTTTACTATGCTTTTCCCAGCTGATACTATATGTGATATATTTGAAACCTAAGTGCAGATGTTATATAATGAATCACTTTTTTTGTTGGTTTGGGCACATTTACACCACTTCTTCCTTCCTCACCTGTTCAAGGGCGTTTCTGTTAAACTCTCAGAAATATCACAAAGGTGGTTTGATCATCCTTCATGTCTCTTGATATCAATGCTGTGCCATACAGACAGGTTTTTCTCTTAAAAAGAGTTAATCTTACAAAAGTAGTTTAGTTCCAAGCACACTGTTATACAAGGAAAATGTTGCTACTTTTTTCTTGGGTTTATTGTTTCTTTGGTTGAGTTTTTTACTAGGTTTAGCCGTTTTAAGTCCTAAAGTACTTGTAAGCTTATCAGCAGTTCTTCTCTGAAATATCAACGAATAGTATTGCTGAGAGTCCTGTACATGAATAATCTTAAAATACTGAGAGAAATGTTATATCTGCTGTCTTCCCAGAAGCCCCGTGCATCACCCAGTAAAAATAGATTAGTGATGATATAGTAGTAGCAACATTCTCAGTCTAGGAGTTGTTCTCTTTGGAGTGGGAAGTGCAGAACTAGATCCAGACAGGCACATGGGAGACTGGCAGCTCTGTGGGTAGGGACGTGAGCAGGAAAAAGCAACACTGGTTGCATTTTTGGAATAGCTCTTTTGGTGCTGAACCTGGGAAATCATGAGACGACTTTTAACAAAATTCCCGGGATCCTGGAAATTCTCTGTCTTCTCAGTGGAATTTTTCCATACAAGGTCAGTATTTAAACTCCCTAGTGGTATTTTTCAAATATACTTTTAGAACAGCTAACTCTTTAAACTTGGCAGAGACAAGCAGCTGCAGCCCTAAAATGATTCGTGGCAGTTGATTACCGCTTTCCCCAGTGTAAGCTTCTGTCGGCTTCTGTACTTTTGGGTCAGAGCTTTTATTAAAAAGATGGGACTGTCATGGTTATACACGATTTATTACTTAAAATAACAAACAAGGCATCAGTCTCAGAGGCCGTGAGGTTTAGCAACAATTCGCCATAACAAAGAATAGTCACGAGTTTCAAGGTTCCACGGCAATTTATAACTTTGTGGTCCAATAAGCACTTAACACGAAACTTTGTTTTGACTTGATAACCTATCCCCTTTGGTGAATTTTACTGCAATGCGTCTATATTCAACCAATTCTCTGCTAAGTCACGTACATTCATATACTTCTTTTATAACATCTAAATTCTTAACTTAAACTATAAAATCACATTAGTATACTTAAAACCCTTCACATTATCACCCAATACATTTTCTTATTTATAGCTATAGGAGCATAGGTTTGTGATTCTCTTACTTGGGGTCTATATACCTTTGTCATCACATCAGCCCCAGCTTTTTCCAGGGCTCTAAATCCAATCCATTACTGCCTGTGGAGGTTTTAACCCCTCGGTTTCCCACACCCCAGCTGGCAAGTTGTCCTGTTGTTTCCGTCTTCCCTTTTGTGTCAGGGAGTTGGTGATATTTATTTGTCTTCTAATGGGAAAGCAGTCTCCTTTGTCCCATATTAGAACGACGTCTGATTTTTATTTTGATTCCTGAGTCCCTTTTTTTTTTCCCGCTCCTGTATGACTGCCTAAAAACACCATGGGTGCCATCAAGAACTGCATGTTCATTTTTCTTGCCTTATAAGTATCTGCACAGCCTCAAGTAATTAATGATTGTTTCCTCCTCCTGTGTTCATAGTCAGTGGGATTATTAATGCTGGGGTTATGTACCCAGAAGTCTGGGCAGAGAACTGAGGAATATGTTGAGGACAAAAAATTCATTGTAGAGACATAGATTTTGAACTTAGATTTCTTGAAGCAATTCAGTAGCTTACCATAGGAATTTTTTATGTTTTAAGTTCTCCACGCAGGATATCATATAGTAATTCCATCATTGTTTCCTGTTTAGATTACCATATTTCCCAGGTTTCTTCATTAATAGTTTTCTGTTTGTTTGTTTTTGGTTTTGGTTTTTTTTTTCTCTTCTTTGAGAGCATCTCTGTGACAAATGCAGATATCTGTAAACTGGTTTTGCACTTGAATGTGAGAAGGACACAGTGGTGAGAGTGAGTTTTCTTCTTTGAAAAGGAGTAATGTGTCCTAGTTTCTGATGGAGCTCATTTATCTCATAGAAGGTGAAGCCACCTTTCTGAATGGAAAGGTTTATTAAACTAACTTTACATGTTTTCTATGGTGTCTTCTTGATAATCTATGATCTCTTGTCTAAACTTCATCTCTCATCTAAACTTAATCTCTCTGTTGTCCCAGAGTACTCCTGTAAACTATTCCTTTCTACCCTAAATAAACTGTGCAAGATTTAGTAGTCAGCCAAAAGTAAAAATTCTAGATGAGTGAAAAAGAGTCCAAATTAGTCTTTTTCCATGGTACGGATGGCATTGTTTGAAGGGATGTTTTAGCAGCTGTGAATATTGTTAGTTTCTAAATTCCCTGCGGCACCATATGTGTCACCAGTTTGCATATGACTTTACCTGAAGTCCAACGTGGTGCTGGACTTCATCTATGGAAATTGTCCACAAACTTTTTCTCTGTGAATAATGATAAACTGATGTTGCTATTATGGTTTCCTGCTTTTTCCTAATCCCTGCCTCTCTCTGAATAAAAGCCAAAGAAACCAAACCTAACATGTTACTCTGACATTTATTATGTCCATTTATTTTTATACAAATAGTTGTGCAGTGCCTTCATACACCAAAAATGTAAACATTCTTTCCATTCTATGAAGTTACTGAACTCAAAAGCTCTTCAAAGGATCCTTAGGAAAGAAACCCACCAGAACAGCTTTCAAAGTTCTTCTTGTCTCTTTCTGTTTATGTTTTCTTTCTGTCATGTACACAAACAGTTCAGGACAGGGAAGAACTTAAAACACTTGAAACTTAGCAGATGGAGGCAGATAATGACTAACAGTTACTGATGAGGTTCTTGTACGTCAAATTATACTCTAAATAAAGCGATTTGCCCAGAGGTAAACTGGTATTTGAGCTTAGAGGAGGAGCCACTTTATGCTGTTGTACTTATATTTACAGAGTGTTGCCCTTTGGGTATGGACAACACGGTCAGGCAGTGATTCTGGAGGTGGCTTTGGCTCCCAAAGCACTTTTAGTAGCCCTTTGGAAGACACTGGTCAGTTTAAAGGTCAGACAAATTGCAACTATTTCCTGGCAGACAGGGAAAGAGAAGGAATTCCTTTTTCCTGGGCTAACGTTGACATTGATACTGTTCCATACTGCTGTTAACTACCTGGACGATGGAAAGCAGGGCATCTTCAGCAAGTTTGGGGATGATATTACATGGAGAGGGAGCAGTTGATGTGGGTAGGGTAGGGATGCTTTTCAGAAGGCCTTTGTCAGACTGGAAAAATGGATTTAAAGTCCCTGCTGTTCCTTATGGGCAAAATAAAGTTTTAGTGTCTCTGTTGGAGAAATCTCTGTGCAATAGAAGAAGCTGGTGCTTGGAGAGCAATGCAGATACGGGGAGCTAATGACTCAATAATGTGCCTTTGTGCACCAATTGTGTTGGGTCACGGAAAGTGAGCCTGTTAGTGCTCAGACTACATCTGGAGTATTGTCTCCAGTTTAGGTGGATATTAAGAGGAAATTCTTTACTGTGGGTGTGGTGAGACTCTGGAAAAGGTTGCACAGAGAAGTTGTGGATGCCACATCCCTGGAAGTGTTCAAGGCCGGGTTGGACAGGGCTCTGAGCAAGCTGGGGTAGTGGAAGGTGTCCCTGCCCATGGCAGGGGGGCTGGAACTAGGTGATTTTTAAAGTTTCTTCCAACTCAAACCTTTCTATGATTCCTTCAAAACTAAATTACTGCACGAGTTGAGGCAGCAGGTAGTGCAGCTTGAACCAGAGAGGGTCTGACAACACTTGTTAAATTGCCTGTTGTGTCTGCAAATGTTCCTGTTAGAGTGTAGATGCCTGGCTGTTTAACTGGAAATATAAATGGCCCAAAGCATGGGCCTGCTGAAAAAATCTTTGTTGTCGGTCGCAGTTCTTTGTAAGGCAACTAAAGTAGTTGTTTTGCCTCCTAAAGGAGAAAAATATGCACGAACTCCCTTGTCTTGGACAGCAAAAGAAGCCATGCAGAGTGTTGTGGTCATGATTGATGCTTCCTCTAGTTCGGCACCATAGCTGCAAGAACTTAAGTTATATTCTCACTGAATTTATCATATAATATGTGATATCATATCTTGAGACATCTTCCTCATTTTTTTAGTGACTGTGGGCTTCTGTCTTGAAGGAACTATATAGACTAATATATAACTAATCTATATAGAACTAATATAGAATTTATTCTTGAATAATAATTTTTCATTTTTCCTTCTAAGAGTCCAAGTACATAATAAAGTAACAGATAAGGTGATAATGAGCTCTAGGATCCAAATCTTGCAAAAATATATTCTTCAAGGTGGAGCAGCAAATACAAGCCTGTTGTAGCTGAGTATTTATTTCCTGATTTTGAATTGATTTCCCAGGTTCATGCATCTGCTTTGAAAGTCGTATGAGAATATCATCATTCAGATAAATAGCTTCAGTTCTGGAAGAGGTAAAAAGTCATCATTTCCAACCCCTCCTCCCACTCCCTCCCCACAGTCTCATGTCAGTCACAGTATTTGACAGAAAGGCTTAACAAAATATTCTGACAAATGCCTCGGACTCGTTGCAAGACAATAAAGATGTTCAAGCCCTGTACAGAAGAGACCAAAGAAATCCTTGGAGAAGACAAAACTGAACTGTTTTTTCGGTTAGTGGTGATGTTGTGTTTTTTGTTTGGTTGGGGTTTTTTTTGTGGTTTGTAAGCACTTTTGTTATTTTTAGTTTTTAAAGGTGTAAGTGTGTACCACAGAGTTGTTCTGGCTGCAGTAGGCTTTTCTGTTTGTAACTCATTTCAGAGTCATAATGAGGATGCCCTAAACCATAGAAGTGACTAAAGAATAAGTAGCAGTGTTTGCAGTCTAAAGTGGTGAGTCAGAGTCATGGGTGCATGTGGCCACGGACTTGGCAAAATGCTGGGCAGCTGTTCAGAATCTGCAGTAAAGGGAGAGAGACCCAAATTAAAGTGGATATCTTTTTTTTGTGTGTGTAGGGGTGCTTTCTTTCCTTATTTTTCTTCTGTGGCATTGCTCATCTAAACACTTCTTTATTTAAAAGCAAATACAGAAAAAAATTCCAGTGTGCATTGGCTGAATAATAATATAGATAGCATGAAGATTTTGGCACAAAGCAAAGTTAGAGTAAAGAGCTTTTGTTCTTGCTTAGCTCTGTGAGTAATTTCCACTTTATTTGACTCTTGCTGCATGAAAATATCTTGTGTGCTGCCACTGCTGATTAATATTTTACCATTTTAATTCAGAGGGACACGTACAGAATGTACAAGTGTAAGAGCAATCAGATGTTGACAACCTGATGTGATTTGATCAGGATTAATAATAACTCTGCAGGGCCTGGCTTGTTTATAGACTTCAAACCAACCAGTCAAACAGCCTCACCACCAGCACCTCGCCCCCCCATATTCTCACCTTCTCTGATATTAAAAAACTTCTGTGCTTATGTGCATGTCAGTGTTCTCTAGCAGCTCCTCTTTTGCTTTCTTGCTTGCAAATCTGAGCCAAATTACGGATTGGACTGGAGGAGCTTCAGTTTTTGTTATCAAATTTTTCTGTTTCAAGGAGTTAGCTCTTTTTTTTTTTCAATTGGCTGCTCTACTAAAACTGGATATTGAGTAGATGAGTGTAAAATTCTGCTAAGCTTCTGTTTCCAGAGTATCTGAAGCTTTGTCCCTTTTGCTGTGATGTAACGTATGAGCAACAAAATCTAAACCCAAATACTCATTAATTTTGGTTGTTTATTTAAAAGTTTTTTGACTGTAATCAAACATGGCCATTGTTTTGTTATATTCCTGGAAATGGGAGAGACCATAGTGTGAGCATGGAAACATTCCTCTGAACACACATAACACTTTTGCTTATTTTGGGTTAGAGGTTGGTAGCCTTCCGAAATCAGCATTCAGTGGAGATCATTGCTGTCAAAGAGGAGAGACAAAAAAGCAAGAAATGTTTACTATCATGTACTGTGCTTAATACATAGGCTTCCTGTATATCCCAAAAGAACTTCTCAGATCTTTCTGCTTCTGGTTCTAAGCATCATAATCCCTCAAATCTCCAGAGAGATCACTGAGGAAGACAGTAAGGCTTCTTGTGGTTTACAGTGTCCTCATAGTCTAAATAACTGTGACTAGAATCTCTTACAGCTACATCTTTAGTGTTTCTCGAGCTCTTCGTGAAAATAAAAATGGATGAATTTTCCTTTTTAAAATGCAATGTTGAGCAGTCTCTCCACTGAATAGGCGACATAGGTGTTTCTATCTGCCAGCTGCTGCTTTAGATGGAGGTGGCAGATGTACAGGATGTATGTTGCATTCAGAGGAACATACTCGGGGTCAGTTTGGCAATCATCCACTGCTGCTGTGCTGTGTTGAGTCAGCTGGAGTATTTATATCCATTTTTAGCATCACTTCTGATAAATCACAAATGTAGATGTCTTTGCTGTGACAAATGCATGTCTTAAATTTGAATGTGGTAGATTTCTTCTGAGTTGGGGAGTGGATGCGTTTTGGAGATCGGTTGTTTTGGATCATGTAGGACTGAACTGAAAATCTTTTCTGGGGTACTCTGTCTCCATTTTGTGGCTTCCAGGTATGAATGTCACAACTTATTAAAGTTTCTCCTTGTTATGGAATAGAGGGACTGATTAACAGCTGAATCTGAAACCTACTAGACTACAGATTTGGCTATATTGTGTCCCATGATGGTGTACGACTGCCTTAAAATTAGATATTAGATTACAGTTTTCTAAAGCAATGGAAATAGACTATTTCAAGAGCCAAAAACCCCCACATTAACAGTCTTACAATGTAGACTTAATTATTTGTCATAAAAAGCTTAATGGAAGCTTAAATAAAATAATGTAAGTTTAAATAAATGGCAATGTAATATATGATATAATGTTACTGAATTCTAAGTAACTGTAGTCCAGATGAGTAAGTGCTCTTTGCAGACTGTCGGATGCAGGTGTTTTCCTGTTGATGACAGCAATCACTACTAATGGTTATAGTGCTGAAGTCAAAGGTAACTCTGCAAAGTGAAAACCACAGTTTTTCTTTCATTAATTTCTGTTCAGCTATCACTTCCTTCTATAACCTGAAATTTCTAGAAGAAGGAGTGCGAAAATTTAATGTTTCTCCTGTTAAAGTTGCAGGAGGTTTCTAGAAATAATATGACCAAAAAGATAATTATAATTCATACTGAGCTATCAAATTATAGATTCAGAGCCTGAAGGAAAGGGTCAGAAGGGTTTCTGAGTGAAATAGGGGACAGTATTGAGAGATGATGATGTTTAAACTCCATTTTTTCACAGTAATGCTGAGGATCTTAGCCCTGCTAGTAGTTAGGAGAAAATGAGAGAGTGGTTGGTTTACACTGGTAGCATCAGATAGCTTTCTACTGAAGAACCATTAAAAAGTACTGTATTCTTCTTTCTCTTCTATTAAGCTGAAAGAGGTATAGTGCATACTTCTGATGGTGTAGTTTTCTCATATTTATCTTGCCAGGATGGATTAGATATGCCAATTATGCGTCATGGCTGGGTGTTGGACTATGTAGTGTCCTGTTGTGTCTTCTGTTCGTGTATTTATAGAACTCTTATTGGTCATTAAATATCAATTTTCTGATATATAAGTTCTCACACTTCATGAAGCGATAGTACAGTAGACATATACTCCCCTTTTTGTTAGAACTCTGAGTTCCTCTTGTTGTAAAAAATACCAGTTGGAGGAATGGACTTCTAAAGAAGCTGCATGGAGTGGGTGGTGTGACAGGTGAGTGTTCGGCTGTCTAGAAAGCTGCTGGCATCATCCATGCCCAATGCTATGGGATTTTATCTTAAGAGTTTGGTTTTTTTTTTTCAATTGAAGCATGGTGGAAATTGTCAAGTCTTTTTGTTCTGCCTGAAGATTTTCTAGTACCACTTCAATAATATAACAGTCAATGCAGAAAAGAGTCAGGAGCTTTTGGCAGTCAGGGCATGCTTGTTTCTCTGCTGAATTTTGCATGGTGCAAATACGCAGCAGGAGAAGCGTTGGAGGCCTCCTGCTGAAGTTGGGTATAAAGAGCAAGAGGACGAGAAGCAAAAATGGAGGAACAAGTTACAAGACCAGTCTTGTTTACAAGTTTCCTGCCACAGGAAAATAGTAACTCACTACTAGACAGTTTATTACTGTAAAAAGAATAGTGAGGCTACAAGTAGAAGTAACTTATAGAAAGCCTTTCTGTGAATTTATTCATGTGTTTCTAGTTCTTTGCAAACTAAAATACAGGACTGCTCTTCTACAGATATTCTGCATTGCCAGACCTGCTCATTATTTTCTTACGAAGTGAGGGTCCCTAAAAGGCCTTAAAGGTGAGACAAGAATTTTCTATTCCATAATGTGGAATAGAAAATAGCTATTCTTGATGGTGCTGAGACAAGCGAATCCTGATGTGTAAGGATTTTTTTTCTTTTTAAAGAAACATTTTATAGATGCATTTCCTTTGACATAGGTGCCCACTCACACAATCTGCTGTTAGTATGTGTTGAAATACTTTTCGTTGCTTATTTCCTGAGCTGTGTTAACTAAGTTATGAAATTCAGAACTTCCTTTTACGTAGAATGAGTTGATAATGCTCATTCTATGCCCAGTTTAAGGATTGCCTCCTGGATAAGTAGGCTTACTTGCACAAAATCGCTGGAAAGTAAGAATTTCTGCTTGTGGCACTGGTGTTCCTATATAAGGCATGGGTAGCTGTAAGTAAGTGTCTTTCGTTTTTGTGGTTTTTTGTTTTCTTTTCTTTAATAGTTTACTGTTTTTTAAGTAAATATATGTCCTCTAGGAGAGTCTCAGAAATATTTGAAAATCAAGATATACATAGATTTTCTCATCCTGGCCTGTAGCTGATATGTGTATAGACCTCTCTCAAAGAATTAGAAATCAGCAGGAGGCTAGTAACTTCTCTAGTAGCCTGTGACCAAACTTTTCTGTGCAGGAGTGAATCCGTGGTCTAGATCTAGTTTTTCTGCTGATATCAAAAAGAAAGGTTGTTTCTTGCTGTTGTTGAGGACCAAGTCATCTGCCAGTGTCCAAGGGCAGTTGCAGTAAACCAAATTCTCACGGCTTAGATGAACAGCAGTGGAAGCAGAACAAGAATGTGTTGATCCAAGGCAGTTACCCGTACAAGGAGAAATAGAGGCTTGTGACCTTCCTCATTGCACACCATGGACTTGTCTTCAAGTTTGAACTTAGTTGCTGACACTTTCCTGACCTTTCCTTCCTATTTTTCTGTCACATGCAGTCTGAGAATAGTGATGATCTTTGAAATTATGGTGGAGACTCAAGGGATGAGTGTCACTACGGCCCCTCCATATCATTACCTTGCAGTGCATTGCCAAAGGTTTTGTTTGCCTGAAAGCAAAGTTTAGGCAATACTTACGTTTACTAAAGTGCTGTTTAAATATATAAACATGTATTTATATATATATTTTTATATATATATACATAAAATATATCCTAGCTGTTTAAAATGTAAGTACAGGCAGACTGGATGGAAAATGTTTCATTGTAGTGCATATATACGCTATATATACACATTTGCACTATGTTGTATTCCTTGAGGAACATTGAAATGCAGTTAAGTATTCATCCCTGTTGGTACTGCATTGTTTTGGCTCATTTTTCTCATCAGTGCAAAGACAATCAAAATTTTAAAAGTGTCTCCAAAATTTATTTTAGTGAGAAAGATCAGTTTATTAGTTCTGTTTTGTGCATATGTCAGCTTTGCTAATTTCTCAGAACGTGTGGAGTCTTTCTTTGTAGGTATGTCTTGATTTATGCTGTTTATTTTTTTTGCCTTATCCTTGTGTGTAGTAAGTGCAATTAAAGGCAAACTATTAAAGGTCTAGGCCTTTCAAGGTACTGCAGTGACTCATGTGCTAATACTCTTTTCTGTTTCCTTGTAGCAAAATAATAAAATCCTTGCAAGATCCCTCTTTTTTTGCATTACATGTTAGTAGCAATAATAATACAAGCCTTCATGAAGTGCTTGCTGCCAGTAATACTGTACAGCAATAGGCTGTGCTAGGCTGATTACTTTTACTGAAAATAACCTGAAGTAGAGATAACCTGCTGTATGCCTCTAGTGCCATATATCTGTCATGAGTCTACCTGGAAGCCCTAACCATGACCAAGGCTCCCAGTATTCATCAGAATTTTCTAAACAGTTTCTGGCAAAACCTCTTATCCAGTTGTTTTGTTTTGGTTTTTTTTTTTTTTCTCCAGATGTGAAACTGGTTGCTTATTCTTGTGGGAGGAGGCAGACTGCAAAGAAATCTCTGAGCCATTGAAATAGAAACAAAAATAAAACCGAGGAGTATTTTGGGTGGTTCCAGTGAAACACATAGCTACTGTTGGCCTAAGTGGCCCTGTAAATTTGGGTTGTGAAAAAGCTAACTCTCTTGTGTGAGCTAGCATGGGAGGTGGGTGGAATTTTTAGGTTTTGTTGGCGTTGTCTCGTCAGCTACCAGTAAAGCTCGTGATGCTGCTTTTCATTCCTCTTGTCAGTGGAGCTGTCAGCTGTGGGCATGGAAGGAGCAGGCTCCAGGTTTGCCTTATCAAATGCCCTCCAAAATGAGGTTTCTTTAGATGGGTTCCTGCTCTGTTGACCTGTGGAAGGAGCTTCTGGCTAGAGAAAGGCAAGGTGTATTGTAAAATGAATGTGTTGTTCTGAAAACTGTTACAGACTGCCCAGAAAAGTGCTTGTTTGTGTTGGATCTGGCACAGATGTCTCTAGACCTTTGAAACCTCTGGCAAGGTGGTGCCTGATGAGTTTGGAGAGGAATTGAAATCAAACCAATGTGTGTTATATGAGTGGATCTGCTAAATGCATTTTAAGAATTTTTTCTGCGTTCTTTGCCACTAATAAGTTATCCACCTGCAGTGGGCTAAAGCGTGAGGATGCTGATGTAATATTTAATACTGCTCAAATACCACTGCTCCTGCTGTACCTCAGATTACCTCTGCAAAGCCTAACTTCAAGTTCTGGAGTTATAACAAGCTTTTTTCTTTCCAAGTTTGATTGAAGAAGTATGAGAACTTCCTGTATCTGCACAGAGGAGACAAGCACACTGAATACCCATAATGTTGTGAGTTACTTCATTGTGGTAGCATTGGCTTCTCTGCATTTCCTTACTCTCCTACTGCTGTTGGTCTTTACCGTAGGATAATTTATAGAGGAGGGAATGTACAGTTCTTCTTCCAGAGATACAATTTCCATCTTTGTTTTGCCAGTTCTGCCCAAGAGCAGTCCTTCAGTTCCTATACAGACTTTTCAGAAACTCGTTAGTGAAGCCTAAGGAGAAAGCAAAGCCCTCTGGCCACAGTCCCCACCCATGTGCTGCTCTGATGTCTGTTCTGCTTTCATTGGGAACTTAACTGGTAAATAAAAAGCACAGAGCAGAACCCCTGGGGTTGGGCTCTTCCCCAGAGCTGGATTTACTCTTGCATTGCTCAGAACCACGTCCAAAGAGCTGTCTGTGATCACTCTTTGAGCCTTGTGAGTCTAAGCTTTGTCTGGCTCAGCTGTCAGACGCTGAATGTCAAACCTAAGAGGCTGCTGCTTTTCCATGGAAACACTCTGTGAGATTGCAGAAATAATCAGGCATGTCTGGTGGTTGCTGTGCCCTATTGTTGGGTGCTTCCAGACAGTGAGCTGAATTGTCCTACCTTGACACACTGAGTTTTCAGCTGAAATCCGCTCTACTTTTGTCATCCCTCTTGCTTTTTTTTTTTT
>VZTD01002084.1:648059-730368 GCA_013397725.1 Rhagologus leucostigma | reverse complement strand
TTTTTTTTTTTTTTTGATGGAATGCACTAACGTGACAGCTTATTCTGCTGTTGTGAGGCAAGCCTCTTGATGCTGGCCTTCCATTTCTCTCTGTTCATGCACAACTTGCAAAACCAGATCCAGCCCTCTTGCTTCTGGGTAGGTACCCACAGCATGAGCTGTCTTATGCCTCGGATATGCAAGACCTGAGCTGCAGTGTGCTCTTCAGGGAGCCTGTGCAATCATAGATTCTCCTTAGCAATTCTTCTGTGCACTACATTTTGCTGCTGACATAAAAATAATTCTGTGTTTACAATATAAAATTCTGTTAATTAGCCGTGTCTTTATTATCAGCCATTTCCAAGAGGATTTTCCTTACCAGAGGAAGGGGCTCAAATCTAGAGCTTTTGGATGGGTGGATTTTCTTGAAATTAGATTTTACATAATTTGCTTTCCATAATACTTGAAAATTATATTTATCAATGTGCCTGGATAACTCTAGATATGCTTTAGTATTGGCTTTAGGAAGGAACAATTTCTTTGCTACAGGCATTAGTAACTTGAAGGCACTATTGATACAGCTCAGTGGGAGAGGTGCCATAAACTGCTTGGAAACTAAAGCAATTCTGGTTTACGGAATGTGTTTCAGTGTATTGGGCTGATGCTGTGCCTGATCTGAAAATAACTATCTTTGGAGAAATAACAGCAAAAGTCTTGTTTCTTATATTTCTATAAGGCATCCATTTTCATAACTTGAAAGCTATTCTGGAGGACTGCCTATGAAGGAAGGATAGCTTTCTGGCCTGTGCACCAAACAGGTCGCTAAGATGGCCTAGTAGAACTTCTGTCCGTGTTTTTGTTGTCCTTTAATGATAGTTGCTAAAAATAAAAGTCCAGAGAAAACAGCTGTTGTAACACTGGGAGAAGGATTGCTGCAGTGGATGGAGACAGTGTCATTGAGCTGGTGAGGAGATAGCTCATCTCCCTGCTGCAAATCCCGCTTCTGTAAACAGTAGCAGTTTGGAAGGGAAAGGTTCATCGCTCAAAACGCTGACATCACGTGAATCAAAACACTGCCTGTAAGAACAAAAGCAAAACAGCTGCTCTTTCTTCCATGCCCAGCACACATCTCCTCTCAAGGCACCCTGTGAAATGAAAATAAATGCCATAGTGTTGTTTCATGTGACACTGAGGAGCATGTGCCGGTGTGAAACCCTGCGGCCCAAAATCGCTGGGGCAGTAACAGGAGTGCAGCTCGCCAGGCCTGAGGTCTCCTTTGCTGTGCATCTGCAGAGCTGCTGCTGAGGAACCGCTTCTGTCCGCATGGCTGAATTCATTCCTTTCCTTCTGCAAAGTACCACGGTTTTTAGGAAAACAGCCAGTTGAGGTAAGCCAGGAGAGACAGTAGAAGTGTGGAAGCCTTGGGCCTTCTGAGCTTATCACAAAAAATGCTAAATCTTGGGATTTTGGAAAAGTAAGAGGAAACTTTGCAAATTTCAGCCTTTATACTTGCTTACAAGAATATATATATGTTTTATACTCTTCAAAATGTAGACATCCTGTTTCCCTTGAGGTGAACTTCTTCAGTACTAGATGGTTTGGAGCTAAAAGGAATACATGACCATTTTGTGCCCCTGTGCTTGGCACTGGTGAGGCTGCACCTCGCATCCTGTGCTCAGTTTTGGGCCTCTCACTACAAGAAAGACATTGAGGGGCTGGAGTGTGTCCAGAGAAGGGCAACGGAGCTGGTGAAGAGTCTGGAGCACAAGTCCTATGAGGAGCAGCTGAGGGAGCTGGGGGTGTTTAGCCTGGAGAAAAGGAGGCTCAGGGGAGACCCTATCACTCTTTGTAACTCCCTGAAAGGAGGGGGTAGCAAGGTGAGCGCTGGGATCTTCTCCCAGGTAACAAGTGACTGGACAAGAGGAAATGGCTTCAGTTTGCACCACAGACATTTTAAACTGGATATCAGGAAAAATTTCTTCGCTGAAAGGGTTATCATGGAACAGCCTGCTCAGGGAAGTGCTGGAATCAGCATCCCTGGAAGTGTTCAAAAAATGT
Source organism: Rhagologus leucostigma (assembly GCA_013397725.1). NCBI lineage: Eukaryota > Metazoa > Chordata > Aves > Passeriformes > Rhagologus > Rhagologus leucostigma. The sequence goes on along the minus strand of VZTD01002084.1, from coordinate 728,331 downwards.
ATGGATGTGACACTTGGGGACATAGTTTGGTGGTGAATACAGTGATGCTGGGTTAACAGCTGAACTCCATGATCTTGGAGGTCTTTTCCACCCTAAACAATTCTATGAGTCTATATTTATACTGAAGTTGATTTCTCTGTAGAAACAAAGGTGACACTATAATAGAGCAGATCAATGTTCTATTGTTTTACTTTGTCTGGCAGTAAATGTTGCAACTGTCAGGAAACAAGCCCGTTTTAGTAGAACTCTAAGAAATGGTATAACAAATGGGCAACGACCTGAAACCATGCATGAGTGAGGCCTGACGTCACTTAGATGCTGTGGTTGGTTTTAGCTAAAGCTTTCAAATCTTATGCAGACAATGGAGACTAGCTGCTGTCTGTATGCCTCATTCTAATCTCACATAACTTGTTTTGGCTGAATAGATTTTTAAGTGGTCATTACCAAAAAGACCCCCCCTTATCCAATTTGAAAAACATACATTTCTAAAGCCTAGACTTCATCAATCTGAATAAAATGCCAAAATCTTGGTCTATCAGATAGCAGCTGGGACTGGAAAAGCTGAAGCACGTGGTGTCATTGTTGTGAAAGACAATCCTTTCAATGAAATCAATTCAGGACACCGGGTGTCAATATGTTCTTTATTTTCCATTCATATCTTCCAGCTAAAACCAGTTTATTCCTAAACTTCCACCTGTCTCTGAGCCAAACAAGAAGGGGAGATAACTAAATTTTCTTTTCTGTGTCCACCCCTCCTCAGAATCATTTTGAATGTGCTGTTTTCCTCCCGTACTTTTCAAGTAGTTTGAATAGAACTTTTGTCATATGTACAGGGGATGCTTTTTTTAGTGTTGCTCCATATATGTTACCTATTGCTTCTGCCAAAGGTTATAGTGTGCCCCACTGCCCCTTCCTATGTGTGGTGGCTACTCCATGTAGTTTATTTTTTTTTCCATTGTATCTGTGTGAAATCAGACCAAATGAAATGGATTCTGCCTGCTGCTGTCCTTCATTCTGCTAGCAATCCTCCTATAATGAGTACAGCTAGTTCTTGTTCAAGAACAGATGGTCTAAGGGCTTTTATGGTGCATGGAACAGGTTTTCCAATACCAAGATTGCTTATAATATTTCAGTAAACAACTTAATTTTTAAATGCAAAGTTAGAATTAACATAAATCTAGAAAATTGTTTTGTAGGAGGTGTCCCTTTCATGATGGAAAAAACACTGAAACTGAACTTGAATCCCTATAATTTTGAAGTCAATTTGCTAAAAATTGTAATTGCTCCATTTTTTAACCCTGGAAATGCATAAATGCGTAAAAATCTATACGTACATCAAAACTGATTTCTGAGCCACGGTCTTTATCTTCAAAAGGCAAAAAAGAAACGCTATTTGTGCCTTTCGTGATTCTTTAATGCTGAAAAGTTTTTATTATTAAAAATTGGCAAGTTAGATAGGATATTGGCTTTCTTCCTCACTTTATTTTACCATTGTTGCTGATGGATAATTAGGTTTGGTGTCCATATAAGCTTAAGAATTTTTTGATGATGTAGAGATTGCTTATTTAGAGGAAGAAAATGGATTGAAATTAGCAGCATGAGTCAGAATGATCTACTAGTCCTGGAGGGCAAGTTGGCAGACCGGGGTTTGGTCTCATGCCTGTCACCAGTATCCACAGTGCCCTTGTGACCTCTGTGAGTTCCTTCTGAAATCTGGGTCCTCTTCAGCTTTCTGTGGTGGGAACTTTGGTGTGGATTACAGATACTCTTGTGCTGTCAGCAGGGATCTCAAAGACTTCCAATGGTAATGCACCAGCAGTTTAATTGTGGTGTCTCTCACCAATGTGAACTTCACCGGGCTTGCTGCGAAACAAAATAATAAACATCCTTGTGCAGTGAGGATGAGGAAAACTGAAAATTTGGATGGCAGGAGAGAGAAAATCATAGAGCTCTGTGCCTGAAACCACTTGCAGAAGAAGATGTGTTTTTGTGATGGTGGGGTCCAGCTCAGGGTTTTTCAGTCTTTTAGAGGAACAAAAAGCTGTTCTGCAGGACCAGCTAGAAGATTAAAGGTGCCATTAAAGGAGAAAGGAAACCATTTTCTCTTCCTCAAAAGAACAGTTTGCTAGACCTAAGTTAGCATGCAGGAACCTGAGGTCCAAATTTGGCTTAGCTTTGAGTAAAATTACCCACAGTTTTTTTGACACGCCATTAGTCATAAGCGCTGAGTGGTTTTGAGAGTGAGGGAGAGAAAGTTTGAGTGAGTCAAGGCTATTGTACATTCAGTGTTTCAGACCTTAAATATACTGAGGCTGTGCAACTCACCAGTATTTAAAGCCTTAATATGTTCTTTCAAAGCCCTTTTCTTTTGCAGAGAAGATCATTATTGGTTGGATGTGAAAAGCCACTTCCCTTTTCCCTGCAGACAGCATCAGTAGGAATTTTCTGAGCTGGTGCACACACCTTCGCTGTAGGTGTGGAGCTGTGCAGGGTCTGGCCCGGTGAGAGCAGAGGTTTGAGGCACACCTTTGATACGGAAAAAAAAGGCTTTTTGAGACACGCCTCTCCTGGCAGTGCAGCAGAGAGACTGGGCAGTTTTGCCTGCTGCTGAATCAGCATTGATCTCGGCAGATTCAGAGCAGATAAGCCTGACAGAAGCCCTGAGACCAAAACAGAGGGTCTGTGCAGTTCTTGTTGAGCAATAGATTACGATATCTTGAGGGGAGCAATTTCAAAGTCCGAGAGATAGAGATAGGGCAGCAAATCTTTCCATCGTGCTGAAATCAAACCCATTCAGGGGAAATAAGCCTGCCTTCAGAAAATCATTTTGTCAGGGGGAAAAACAGATCCCAGCTGACTTCCCTGAGCGCTCTGTTTTAATAGCAAATAGAACTCCCGCTCAGCTTCACCTCCATCTCTGCGGGTGTTTTACCCCCTTTCCCCCCGCACACCGCGGGAGCAGGCAGTGTCAAGGTTAAACCTGGTCACCAGCTTTTGTTCAGGTGTCGTGCCTGCCTGCGAAGGCAGGGCACCTGCCAGGCATGCCCAGTCAGCCCTAGAGCCGGCTCTGCCTGCTCTCGGGCTTTGGGAGGCTGGAGCACAAAGAGCGCTTGTTGCCCCGGTCCCCGGGAGTCTCCCAGTGCTACCACTAGCTGGGGAGGACTGGTTACCATGGAGGCTGCCATCTGTTCACTCCCTGCTGGAATGTGATTATCCTCGCTGGGTTGGGAACCAGCAAAAGCAGGGGAGCGTGTGCTGTCGGCAATTATCTGCAATGGAGTGCGTTAATGGAAGGCTGGAATTAGCTAGCTGGAGGAGCACATAAAAGGATTTTACCAAAACTGTTAATGATTTCTAGCCAAGAGGAGCAAGCTTTTTGCAAGGTCGGTGCTAAATTAATTTTGTGTGTAGGTAATTTTTAATTGATGTAGTGGCTTTAAGGTTTGAGGATGGCAGCACCACGGAAATAATGCTTATTGTTAGGAGGGTGTGGGGGGGTTGTATTTTAAGGATCTTTGTTTGTCTGTTGCAGTTCAAGCAGTTTAATCCGGGGCAGTTAAAGTAGTAAGTCAGAACAATAACTGGCCGAACTGACACAAATAGAGCAATTCATATCTCTTGTCTTTATGAAATGCTGTTTGCTGCCAAATCTGTTTGATTTACGTGTCTTTTCACGCTGATTGCTTTTTGTCTGGGTGATTTCTTTTTGGATGCGATACGTGTTTGGTTTTCATACTGGCATGAAGGGTGAGACGAGGGGGAAATGTTCGAGGAGAGCTGGTGATACAATGGATGTTTAGGGTGTTTTATGCAGTTTGCCCAGAGGAAGCAGCGTAAGGGAGGCAGAATGCAGGAGCAGGTTTTCCACTCCTCGTTCCCACCCTCTGTCCCTCTTTCTAACTCACAGACTGACCAAACATTTTGGACTATTTCTCTTACAGAGCTGAATTGTATAGAGACTTAACATGAGTTTTCAGGATTCTCTGCAAATATTGTGACTGTTTTCAAGGCAGGATTTAATTTAAAGGGGAAAATAAAATTAGAGCTATAGCCTTGTAAGGTTTTAGTGTCCTATAAAAGACTTTTTTTGCCGTGTTGTAGGAGCTAGGAGTATTAAATTTTTTCATAATATATGCATGGTAAACATTTTAGTGCGATTCAAATTTCTGACTTAAAATGGGGGACATTAAAATTTTGCACCCCCAAAATGCAAAATGTTACTTCAGCAGATGTTTTTAGTCACATATGGGCTTTCCCTTTACAAATAAAGATCTTATGCTGCATCCCTCTTGCCAGAACTGCCATTTTTATTTGGTGCAAGGGAGAACACTACTAGAGGCTTTTAACTAAAACTGTGTCAGTGCTAATTCAACCTCTCTGTCCTCTGCTTTCATGCACTGAAAATGTCAGTGCATTGGAGTCTGGACAGAAAGTTACTGATAGAGTTAATAAGTCACGATTACAACATATTTGACTAAGATAAATTTTTAACCTACAAGATGCTTTTCAAGTCTTGGTGCCTGACGAAAGTGTGTGTGGGAGGTTGAGAGGGTTTTTATTTCTTTGAGTACTTTAACTGTTTGTGGTGAATGAGCTTTTCTTGTGCTTGTGGGAGGCTGGTATACGTGCCTGAAGTCCTTTCAGACATCATGTAACACTCTCATGTTGGTGGAACTGGGTAAGCACTCTTAATGGAAGCTGCATCAACTCGTAATTAAAAAAAACCCCCTTTTTGAAAATTCCCTTCCTTCTCCAGAATTTAAATATTACATTGCCTTTGAAGTTGGTGATTTATGCAAAACTTGCTCTTAATGGGCTGCAGTGGACTTGTTCCCACGTGCAAGTCACAGGTCTGTAATTGCATTGTCAGAAGGAAAGGGGCAGATCGGCTTTTGTCCTTGGAAAGAGATTAGACTTTCACCCTTCAGGTGTTATCCTGGACCCGCCGGGAGTGAAGGACAACCCTCCCAAGGTTACCCTGCTGTGGGATGTGTTTCTGTTCCCTGCTCTGTCTCGAGGAAGGCACACAGGATTCACTGTCACTGCGTGTGAATTACTGTCTCGTTGGCAAGTCTTCACAGACAGCAACAATCCTATGGGCAGGAAGGTAATGGCTTGTGTACCCTTTCCGGAGGTGATTTCTCCTGACTACTAACTGGGGCTGTGCTGAGGAGCCTGCTTTCCCACTGCCTCTGCTAAACGTGTGTCAAGGATAAATAGGGGACTTTACATTCTGTACTCTCCAGCTCTTATGTTCTCTGATGAGCACCATGTAAGTGTCCAAACAGTCTTGAGCTAAGAAATTTTTTAAATTTCTGTCTTGACTGGTCTACATGTGTCTGTTGGATACTTTTTTATTATTAAATTTTACTTTAGGTCACTAGGTCAGTGTTGATTTGTCGATGCAGGATTTAAAGGCTAGACACTGTTTAATCCATTTGAGCATCTGGCCTTTTGTAGTAGACATTCCATTTCCATGTAAGACAGGAACTGTTAAATGTCTGTTGGAAACTAATGATTTATTTTTTTAAAGACTTTTTTTTTTTAATCTTTGGTAGATTATTACAAGTGGCTCTGATGTTTATGCTTAATGCAAACAAATGACTGCCAGTGTAATCTGCTACATGATCTCTTGAAGGAGATTTATTCTAAAATATGGTCTTTGGGGGCCAGTAGAGATGATGGGTCATCCTGAGTAGTGATTTGATTTGGGTTATTTTAAGAGGGTAAGCTAAACTTAGGTACATCATCTCACAATAAAAGGGCATTTTGAATGAACTCTCAACTAAATAGTGTCTAGAAATACAACCTAGTATATAATGAGCTCATAATAATCTTGTTTACAGTGTCTGTACTCACTAAGCTTTCGGGAAACTTGTCATTAAATGGTAAAATCCTGAGTCAATATATAGGAAAGTGGCTTGTGCATAAACGATCATAATTGTTTTCTTCAAACAGACAAGTCTTTCTGCTTTTCTCTTGACACATGACTGTGGAATGCTGTTTGACATGACTTGGATTTATTTATACATTGTGTCCGGGCTGCTGCTTGGTGGAGGTTTTAAACATGCTTCGTTTTCAATACACTTTGTTTTTGCTGTTTACTCGAGTAGTGAACAATAAAACAAAAAACCAAAAAAGCCCAGGGTCCTCACTGTCTCCCTACAGCAGCACGGCTGTTTCAAGGTTAAAGCCTGCAGCTCCCTCTGAAGGGCCAGCTGTTTTGGAAAGTCCTGGTGCCTGTTTACAAACTGTTCTCTTTGCAAGTCCCATGGAATAATGGAGTTCTCCAGACGCTGGATGTGGGAGGATAAACCTGCTGACACAGGCACTGCTGCTGTTGGTCTGTTTGCTGGGCCTTAGTCATGTAAAATTGCTGGTGCCTTTTAGGCTTTGTATGGGTGGGGTCAAAATGCAGGCATTAACACTTCTTTTTCCCACGATGCCGGAAAGTGCTGTATCAGATTTTAGAAAACATCAAATGGGTTGAATTTGTTCTAAAGCAGATCACCATCCTGAACCTGTGCAGTGAGATGATGAGTAACTAAATGGCAGAGACCGGCAGATCAATTATATGCCCTTGAATTGTGGTAGGTTTTTTTAATCTTTTCCAGAGGGGCTTGCATTTAGTACAGAAGTACTTTTATCCTTCCTTGAGATTCCACCTTGCTAAGGTGTCTAATTGAAGGACCTGACGACTCAGAGCTGTTCTGCAAATAGTTTCAGAAAATATTCCTCCCAGGCAATTGTTATTCAAAGTTGGAAGAAGAACAGGATGGGAAGAAATGACTGCATGCCGGCAACAGAGTACCTTGAAGTGGAATTATTCCTTTTTTTTTTCCGCAGTTCCTCCAGTTGCTCTTACTATATAATTAGCTGTTCATTTTAAGTATAAAAATACTACTTGGACTTATAAGAGCCATGGGAATTGTTTACTTTTTGATGAATATCTCAGCAAAGTAAGTCCTTGAATGCACTTGGGAATGTGGAGCTCAGGACTGGAAGGAGCCATCTGGTCACTGAGGGGTTTTTGTGTGGGATTTCCCCGCTGCCTCCCTCAGTCACAGGTATATAACTTACCTGTCATTTAGATGTTCAGCAGGCTTTTCTTGCGGCATATTGTGAATCACAGACTCTTACTGGCGACAGGAAGCAAACGTTAAAGAGAGCTTTAAACTCTGCTAAATGATGAAAAGCCAGTGGTACACTGTGCTTCAGAAACTGAACAGGAAAGATTGAACTCATTGCCAGTGTCATGAGATCCCTGTCTGCAGAAAACTCGAGGAGGCACTTTGAGACACGAATTCTGCTATCAGGATGATGCTTTCTGGGCTCAAGCCAGTCTCCAGTGCTTCAGGAGAATGGTAACCCAGAGCTGCCAGATTTTGAATCGGAGGGAAGAATAGCCTTCTAGTCCTGATAGATGGCTAGCAGAAGTCCTTTGTCAAGTAAAAGGGCTATTCCAGCTGCTGATCTTTGGAGGAACCTTCATGGCAGTTTTTGTCTACTTCTTCTTGGCTATCTGTAGACATTTTCTGGCTTGTGCCTTCTTCAGATTGTACTTTTTTGCTGTGGTTTTCCCACTAGCACAGATGCAGTTTGCCTTCATGGAGAGGGTGTAGGTGCAGCTAACCCTGGTATTAAACAATACTGTAGCTCGTCTGTTCCACTTCTACTTGTACTAACACTTACCAAAAAAACAAAACAAAATCCACATTCAGCTGCCCAATTAGGTGTTGGTGTGGTTATAGTTCTGAGTATCTGTTTTAAATTTGTTAGCTAAGATTGAAACAAAGATTTATGCAAATCTTTTCAGCAAAGGCTCATGACCTGGGGATTGAGGCTGCGGAAGACCTGAATTACAGACTTTTCTACCACCAAGGGTTTTGTTTTTGAGGCATTGAGTAGTGCCATGGGTTGTGTGGTATATTCCCTGGAGAGGTTTCGCACATAGCTGCTGTTTGAGTAGTAGAAGGAAAATTAGCTCAAGAGATTGTAAGATTACTTTGAAGAACAAGTTGATTCTGTAATGAGTCATTCCTGCAGGGCAGGACCTGAACTTCTCACCTGGAATTTTTCTTCATCGTATCTCCTCCTTAGTATCAGTGTCCTTTGTGTTCTCCTACGCTGCTGTCCTATTTCCTAATAGGACACAAGCTAATATTTATTTTTATTTTTTTATTCTTCTCTCTTTCTTAAGGAGGTCATTGATGGCTCAGGAAGATGAGTGAAAGCATGAAATGGCTTTTTTGCGATTAAAAATAGTTTTATGGCTTCCCATACCATGCTCCTAGCAATTACACTGAGATTGAGACATAGAATTAATAATTTATGCTCATTTTACTTGTTCACTGTGGTCGAGAATTGTTCAGGTCTCTAAAATAACAAAAGGCTCCATAGGTTATATAAGATTACCTGTTGCCTTTCTTTAAAGATCCTGTGCCGCTTTTCTCTGCAGCTGAAATAGTTCCCTGGCAGCTCTGTGTGTCAAAGCAGTTTCCAAGATTAATTTTGATGTCTGTTCTCTTCAGTAGCTCTTGTTCACGCCATTGCTTGGAGCCTTATGTTGCTGTTATGACTTGGCCACCCACTGTAATGCAACTGGCAAGTGTTTTAGTCCCTTGGCTTGTCAAGATTTCTGTGTGTAAGTCAGTTTCAACTGTGGAAGCTGCTACAAACACTCTTAAAGATAGCTGCTGTAAGCCAAAATAAATTCAAAGGCTCAGTGATGGAATTAGAGCTTTGCCTAAGAACTGAAACACAACAGTTAAAATCTAACACGATGAAATACCCACAGTTAGCAGTGTGAGCTCTGTTTGCCCTCAGTGAAGTCAGCAATGCTGCACCCCTCGGTTGTCTGCTAGCATCCTGTTATTTTGGGGAAACGCTCATTTTAAAATCTTAGTCTGGAACACTGTAGATGAAGAGCCTTGCCCACCAATTTTGCCCATATTACCACTTGTTCTGCAAGCTGTGGCCTTGTTAGGCCATAATAGACTGAGCATTTGTGTGTGTGCGCGTATGTGTTCATAAAGCAGATTTGATTGATTGTAAAATATAGTCTTTCTAAACAGTTGAATTAAAATTTCCAGACATGTCACTGATTTTACTGGTCTTATTCCTGGTGTTTCCCTGGTTTTCCTGAAAATATTCCAAATATTCCAAAATTTTCCCACTGTTGAAATATTCTGAAAACTGTAGAATGCTTTTTTAGTTGCTGCTTAACACAGGAGCAAAACTTCAGTTGGCGGCTGAGGTGTTTTTTTGTGTATGTGTGTCTTCCATGGAGAGTCCTCAGCTTGTGTGAGCAGAAACATGATATTCCCTCAATCTGATATAATCTAAACATTTTCAGTGAAAAACAATGCCCACAACACAGTCATGATGAGAGGGAAAAGCCTCTCAATCTGATGTGATCTGCTTACTGTTCTTTGATACTCTAGTCTGTTCATCATGTTTTAATGGATTAAGATTTTCTTTGCACTGCTTTAATCCTGTTTATCACAAAATCAGGTGGTGTTTTAGAATTTCCTTCTGTAAGAAAGACAACAGTGAAACGTGGCTGTGTCTGTTTTACAGCTGGCATCTTCTCTGATTCCAGGTTTTTAGAGTTCAGAGATAGCAGTAAAGGAACTGTGGGGAAAAGCTTATTGATTGCTTTTGTGTTGAAATAAATGGGGAAAAGTTATTACTGTCTGGCTGATGAGGTCTGGTGTGTGGATGGCAATAATTTAAAGGAAATTACAGTTTCATTAGTGCAGATGCGGTCTCGAAGGCTACGTTTAACTATCAGCACCACTTTACTATATAAAAACAGTCACATCTCTCTCTGATCTTTGACCCTTACTGCTCCAAAACCTGAAATACACTTCTACATTCTCTTATTTGTCACCACTGTCTGTATTTTTACCTTCCCTTTTTGAGTGAAATTTTTTTGTAGAATTCCTTGTGATCACTTTTCTCTGGGCCCTTGAGGTACACAAGAATTATTCCACTGGAAAAAATTCAGCATTATGTATTAATGGCAGGGAAGAAAAAACCCGGCAAAGAAGGCCCCAGTTTGCTGACTGTCCTGTAAATACTGGATTAAATTGGCCCTAACAGGACAAAGTAAGGAGACTACAGCTGTATATATATTTGAGGTGGAAGGGAATAATTGTCAACAGGTAGTGCGATTTTTTGTCCTGAGACCAATCTGGTGGAAGATGTCCTTGCCCATGCAGGAGGGCTGGGCTGAATGGTCTCCACCCAAACCATTCCATGCTTCTGTGATTTTTAGGAGCTGACGTGTTCTGGAGAAAGCTTATCTGATACTTTCTATAGTGTGACAGGGAGGATGGAGATAGGTGGAAGGAGAAAGGTCTTGTGCTTTCAAGTTTCTCCTTCTCAGAAAGCATGGAGTCAGAGCTAAGGTATAGGTTAAAAATGCCTGTACTGTCACATATTTTGTTTAAGAAGTGTAAATGGGATTCAGGGAAAGACTGAAGAAATTCATGGTGAATATGGCTTTCAGCATCTGGTAAGATACAGTTGCACAAATGCATCTGCCGACGTGGGTGATCCATAAACCGATGGTGTAAGCCATGGGGCTTGTGTGTTTGCTGCCTTCTGCAGTGGGTTACCCAAACATTTGCTACCGCTTCTTGTCAGATAAAGAATATTTGACTGATTTTGCAATAATTTTTTCCCCTGATCATATTTTGTGTACTCTTATCTACCTCAGAAGTGTATTAATGCATTCCCCTCTGCAGTTTGTTGTGAGTCTTCCGTGCAGGTTTTATTAACTGAAACCAAGAATAATTTGTACTTTATCTAAAGTACAAATTTTAGTATCTAAAACTGCCCTAATTTGATTTTTATATGAAAGTGAAATCACAGTCACTGCAATCTGATCTGCTTAATTTGTGAGTCTGTTGTTTGGATTTTTAATGTGGAAGGGGTAATTTTAAAGTTACGAATTCAGCCTTTCACTGTACTGGTAAATCTAAGGAGAATTCAGTGTGGTGATCTTCCTGGATTGGGTCATGGCCTTTTTTTGTGGGATGCACGTGTGCTTTGTGTGTTTGTGTGTGACCAAAAGCTAAATTAACTGGAAAATGAGTCTGTACTGTTTTGCAAGTATCTTAAATGATAGTGAAATGAAATGAAATGATATTGAAATGAAATCTTAATTGAACTGTGAAGGTGAGTAAAGATGGATGGCACAACAGTTTTAGGGTAGACCACAGGCTTTTTCCTCTTCCCTTTTCTTCCCCCCTTCCTTAAAGGAGGGTATGGGTTTCTGTGGTAGCAGCTACATGATGACCCCAAGCTGTCGAGGCACCAGAGATGCCCTCCTGGCTCTGCTGGTCTGGCTGTGTGTCCTGGCTGCAGGAAGGTGCAGTGGCAGGCAGGGATATCACCATCAGAGGTAATGCTGTCACTGGGGACAAGGCAGCAGCTATGTGGGTGGCAGGAGGCCTGAGGAAGCATCCTTCTTGAGGAGGCAGGCATGAGAAGGACAAAGCAATGAAGACACCATGAGAAAAAGCAGAGTCTCAGTGTGTCTTCTCTTTTCAAACTCTTCTATTTGCTAACTCTGTGTAGTGTAATAGAATGGATAACCCCATGAATAGTAATTTCTGCTTCCCTAAATCATAACATGATTTTGTAGGATATATATTTATCGTTTGTATAGATAGGAGGTTTTAGAAATAAGAACTGTTAAACTATTTTTTTTTAACAGAAGACTTGGCAAATCAAACCCAGTTGATGAAGACACAGCCTTTGACCACTTTTCATGTCTAAAACCAGAAATCCTTTAAAAATTGCTGATATTTCTTTACTAAAGAAGAATAATTGACAAAATGAACCACAGATTCCTGGATTTTAATTTTTTTTTAAGTATGGAAGGTATTTTAAGCTACAGAAACCCAACTTTATATGGTTAGTGTAAAACATCGAGTTGCCACAGAAGAAAGATTCCTTTTGTAAACTCTAATAGAACACATGGCACTCAATGATCTTTGACATAGTTCTCTGATTTAATTGAGTTTCAACCATTTCATTATTTGTTTAGGGAGTTTTGTAGTTGCTTATATTACTCTTACTCTTGGACTAAATTGCAGACACCAAGATGCTACGATGGCAAAAGCTGTGCAAACACAGAACAAAAAGTTCTTTTCTCTAAGAACTTCTATTGTGTGTTCTTTGAGAAAACCACAGGCTTTCCCTTTGAGGCACATAACAGAGCTGAGCTGGAAGAAAGGAAAAAAAAAAGGATGGAAAATACTCCTATTTACTTTCTAATTATGGCATGGTAATTGTTCGTCACATCTACCTTGAGACTGCTTTTCTTGCATCTCCTTGCATGTGAACCAGGAGAGCTAGGACGGAGAGTTATAGATGTTTCTGATTTTCAGAACTGGGAGGAGAAAATATCTTTTCAACAAATGTGTTTCTGTTTGGGCTGTAGATCCAGTGTCCCTTAGTGTTTCTTACCTTGTTGAGGATTAGTTGCCATCTTTTTTAAAGATACTGTTGCCTTTCCTTGTTGCAGCAGTCCTGAATACTCATTCCTAAACTTCCTCCTCGCTCAGCCCGCTTCTGTGTGGACTTTTCCCTCCTCCCTTCTTTTCTTGGTGATCACTGGTTTCTGTGGGTCACTTCCTTAGTATAGAATTTCCCACCATCCCTTTATTCATTGTATGCCTGCAAATCTTGAGTTGTGATATGGCTGTTTCTTCCTTCCTCACATGCCTGTGGCACAAAGCTTGAAGGATGCAGTTTAACAAGACAGCAGTATTAAATAAGTTGTGTGCCTTGGGGTTTTTTAATATATTTTGTTGAAGCCATCCAGGCTTCTGCACAAAATCACTTGTTACTGATTTTAGACGAAAAGGACAGCATGTGGAAGGTCTGACGGAAGCGAGGGTCACTTTTGGACACGGGTGTGTGGCGTCCTGTAGCCGATCCCATTTCCCTAAGAATAGCTGGGAGCCGAGTTGAACCCCTCTGCAGACTACTGCCCAGCTATTGAGAGGGGCTTTTAATAGCACCTCAGGAACTATTTGGGGATGAGGACAAAGCATGCTTTTATTTCTGCACATGCCCCAAATGCTGTGATTTTGAAGTATTGAGGTGTAACGGAGAAGAGAAAGGGGAGATCAGTGTGAGTCAATCACAGCTGGTTTGTGGGAGCCCTGTGAAAGAGGCCTTTCTCTCTTGGACTCACTGATATGTCTACAGACCTCTCACATGGAAAAAGAAAGTTGGGAAATGTTTCCACATTGAAATTCAGAAGTTCTCCTGAATTCTGTGTCAGGGTGCAGATGTGTTACTGATCTTTTGGCTGGGACAAAAATCCCTCTCCATCACTGGCTGACACAAACTGTGCATCATGTTCTGATGCATCATCCTCAGCAAACTTTTTCAAACACTGTGTGCCTGAAGTGAGTCTGCAGTAAGGAGGAGAGAAGCAGACGACAGCCACATTGAGTGCTGGACTGTGATTCACTGTCACATGAGCCAGTTTGGTTTTGGGGGCTGTGTGTCACAGTGACATGCTGCTCTTGTAGCTCTTTAATACTTAGTTCAGCTTTCCAGGTTTCCTAACAGTACTCATGTGACTTCCTTCTCAACTTCATCACATTAAGAATATTCAAATGAGTTATGTACACGGTTTGAGTCCCCTTGTCTGCAAAATGGGGAAAGTACTGAGAAAAAGCTGGTGTTGTTTAGTCTGGGCAGTGCTTGGAGGTGGAAAAAAAGTAAGTGCCATATATTTATTGTGAGGTGTTTGTGAAAACTTTTAGTTATTGGACTGAGGAAGTCATATATGAGCCACTAATTTTGATTTGGGGTAACATAGTTTCATAGAACTAGTCTGCTGTGCAAGGACTAAAAGCACACTGTGTTTAGTCTGTGTAGTTATTCTGGTTATACTAAATGACAGCAAATTCTTATCTCAGCAGTACGACTTTAATAACACTCTAATGAGAATGCTTGTTTTATTTAACTAGTTGTTCTCCATGCCTCTTCATCTGCCTTTTAGAGAAAATTAGTAAAACTAACCTTATTTTTTAAGGAACTTTTCTTTAAAGTTCACAGGCATGTTTTGGTGACAGGGAAGACATAGCTGCACCTCTTGTTGATGAGTTTTCAACTAATACTTGCATTGTGCAATTTGCATGTTTCTGCTTTTAGAGCAAGCAAAGTTGGGCGTAGAACACTTGTGAAAGCAGGGTAATAGGTTAATGAGATATTCTCCTTCTAGCAGTTTAATCTCTTCCAAATCCCCTTATCTGCTAGCTAATCAAATAGATATGGAACAATTAATATACTACTTTTTTTTAAAAAGGAGGAGTTAAATATATGTTTCAAAGATGGGCAGTGGTGACTTCTTTATACTTGTTTCAATGTTTCTACTTCTGGAAGTGAAATAGGATCCTCGGTTTCCTTCGTGTGTGTAAAATTCCTTCTTTCGGAGTGGTAGCAGAGCTGCAGTGACTCTCTCCTGTCTGGCCCCTACTTTTCCTTGTGTGACCCCTTCTTTTCTCTTTGCTTGCAGTGGTCACTAACCATTTATGTAGCTGCTTATCTAAAATAATTGCTTCTTAATTATTTTGGAGCCATTTGTCTTATAGTTTTTTAACCTACTACATTGTTTGTGTGAAGGTTGAAAGCTATATTGCTGAATTTAAAATCTGGCATGCACTTGTATGACGGGCATTATCAGTGGTTTTCCTGGCTTGGGAAGAGCAGACCTGGCTGAGGAAAGGCTGGCAAAGCCCTCGCTCGCAGATGGACAAACCAGACTCATGGGGAAAGTGGTTTGTTCCAAATGTGGGAAACTGAGCAGAAAATTTATCTTCTCAACAAAGGCTTTTCTGGAGAGATAAGGGGTTCTTGTATAAAGGTACTTCATGTGCAAGCCCAAGCAACAGGGGCAAGCTTTGAACTCCTGGAGGTGAACTTCCAAAATACAAATATAGCTTATGCATTGGAGTTCTCTTGGTCTGATTATGAAACTCAGCTAATGCTATTTTTTTATTTTAATGATGCATTGAAGATCTGGGTGAATAAAATTTGTATGTGCCTTTAAGGAGCCTGGGATTACTGGCTAGGAGTATCAGGGATGAGGAAATGCAACTTCCTAGCTCAGCAGTTTAAAATAAATGCTCAAAACAGAGAGAAAACTTGTAAATCTTGGCCAAAGTGCTAAAAACGTGTTCCATTTAGGTTTTAAATCCATGTGTGTGGAGCTTGCATCTGCTCATCTCAACACCAAAAACACACCAAAGTGTTGAAATAACGGAGGAAAGTTGTTTTTTTGCTGGTTTTGGCACTATCCCCCTGCCGTTCAACATCTGTAATAGAAAGGAAACAATTAGCTACCCCGCTCCAGAGGGCTGTCCCCTCAGTGACAAACAGATACTCACAGATTGTTTTGCAAGTGCGTTCCCCGTAACCCTTGGTGCTCACCCCTCCAAGCAGCTCTGCAGTGTTCTGAGTGCGGGGACTGTGAGGCTGGAGATGGAAGGGGCTGCAGGGAGCTGTGGTTTGGAGAAGTGCAGAGCTTGAAAATGCCCTCAGCTGGCTGCTATATTCTGCTTCATATTATCTGAATTGACAGGGCTGGATTTAAATCCCAGGTTTTTTCTCCTGCTGAGATGAAAGTGTGCTAGCTGGGGATCACATGGTGTGGGAGCTCTGAACAATAAAAGAAAGTTACTTGCAGTAACTTCCCTTTCCAGTTAATCCTTTTGCTTTTTGAAGCTGTGTATTTCCTCAGTTCATAATTCACTCTAATATCTTTGTATAGTGCCCTGAAGCACAATACGTAGTTTATGTAATTTAAAAATTGATTTTAAATTATTCTAACCAATTTTAATCTATGCCAAATAAACGAATGTTTTCATGACAGTTCTTTAATGTAGACTCTTTTGGTCAGTACTCTGGTATCCTGTGTGTTATATGTACTTTATTCTTGGCACAACTTCAAAGAAAGATTAGGAAATGTAGAAGATGATTTGAAACAAGCACATGCAATATAAAGGGAGAACAAAGCAGCAAACAGAAAAATGTACTAACTTGTCCTTTAACCTTGATGCCGCTTTAATTTCGAACAGCAATGCAATTAATAGCGACAAAACTTTCATAGTGGCTGAGGTATTAGACAAAACAACTTACAATAGTCCCTCCTTCTCCTCCTCCTCCTTCTTTCTCCAGCAGTTTGTACGTTACATAAGCTGATTTCTTTGTTTTTCCTCTTTCCTCGTGAACAGACTTCACTCTCTTCTCTAAGCAGACTGGTTTGCGTAGCTTACGCTTCTCCCCTCGGCACAGGCTTTCCTTCCGAGAGGAGGAGCATCGTGTGACTGAGAGACCCAGCATGTAAACTGTCAGCACATACCCAGCATCTGGGGAGAAGTCCTTTCTGGCAACTTGTAGGGCTTGTAAATGGGATACATGTGAGCCTCTCATAGGGTTATTACCACTGCAAAATCAGTTCCTCGTGCAGTGGTACTGGATTACGTTTGCAAACAATGTCTTCTGAACCAGGTAAGGCTGACTGGGATGCTTCTGTTTAACTTTGATCTCTTCAAGACTCGGGGTGTATTTGTGTCCGGAGACACCAAGAGTTAAACTTTCTAGTCTGAGGCAAATAAACCGGTGAACATCAGCTGCCTTGTGATGCAATACAGCTGGAATGCTCTGGTGGCTTTTTCCTCCTATTCTCAGTAAATGAGCTTGAAGTAAATGAGCTCCTGAACTGATTGCCTGATACATCTGCCACACCAATAACCCTTCTGCTTTTGGCTTGTTTTGCTGCTGCTTTCACCAGCTCGGGACTAGCTCGGGACTTTCTTAAAAGCAAATCAGTTTGGTGATGTTTATAAGTGGTTTCAGTTCCTGGCTTATTTGCTGGGTTCACTCAGCTCTGTTCACAGCTCTAAGGTTTCTATAGCACATATCCATGAGAAAGCATTACCTCTAAGATTTATATCCTGCATAAGATTTATACCCTTGTTTTAGGAAGTAGGTGTACCCTCGTGACTTACACCCAGCTTTTCATGTATAATGTCGCAATAAACCATTTAACTGATGCTTATGCTACACTTAATGTACAGAATTGCCTTCTAGAATTAAAAAAAAAAGTTTTTTATTGTGCCATCCAGTGAAAGGTTTGGATTTTTTCCATTGTATGCTTGTAAATGAGTTTTAAAGAATACTATTGAAAATAGTGTTTTACTTCAAAGTGAGTGCATTTTTCATTTCTGAGAAAAATTAATCTTGGGGCAAGTTCAATCAAAAGGCATACTCAACCCAAACACAGCAAAGACAGCAAATATTCTGGATTAGGTTTTCCACAGAGAGATGGATGAAGCTGATCTGTGGAAGGTTTGGGTTTTGTATGCCAGTCTCCCTCTCTGGAAAGCCCTCTGAGACTTAAGAGAAGGAAGGGAGTCGCTGGTGGAGTGAGTTTGAGATTTGCTAGAGAAGCTTGGAGTAGATGTATCTAAATAATTCTACCCAGCTCTCCTGGTTTCAGTATATGTGGGCATCTGCTTTTTTGGGGGAGGGGTACAAAAAAATACTTGTTTTAAAAAAATTCCATTGGTTTCTCATGTGTTTTATGAGCAAGTTTGAAACTGCCCTTTTCCTTTTAGCTTTTAAAAATCAACCAGAGGGATGGGAATCACACCTTTCCTCCCACTCCTTAAATACCATTTTGTTGCATCCTGAGAAGAATTGACATGTGGATGTAGGAAACTTCTTTTCACAGATTTCTCTCTTAAGAGCCATTTTCTAGGATATGTAGTGCGTATCCTTTTCCTTTAAATGTGACGTGAACCCTTACGGATTTTTCAGGAAGGATCATGTGTTATAACTACTATTTCCTCTTTCCCCTTGGCTTACTTTCAGTTTGCAAAGGCCAAGGCCTACAGAATTCTTACATGTCACAATGGCAGTCTGAACATCAAATAGACTGGTGAAGCTGTGATATTTGATTTTTTTTTTTTTTGAGATTAACTATGTGATGTACAAATAAATTTGTACGTGCTTTAAGGTGACATAGATTATACTATCGGGTGTAGGAGACCTATGGATATAGACAGTGCGCAGAGAAAGGGTGACAGCAAGTAATTCCAGTCTGTGTGGATTTTAAATCCAGTGGACAGATATCCCTGGAACCCCCTAAACAGTGTCAGAGAAGCAGTGAGTCTCTTGCTGAAGCTTTGGCTGCCTCCAGTCTGAAACACAAAGAAATCCTTCCAGTGCTGACTGCTGGGACCGGGTGAGAGGGCAAAAGGAGGGACAGTACCTATAGAAAGTATAAATTCACATGGCAGTTCATTCATTCCTGTCACTACGGGCAGTTGAGTGCGTCCAGGTACCTGAGCAAAGCAGCATTTCTGACAACAAATATATAGAATGTACCTTTCCTGGAGCGTTGATATTTTTGAAGACTTAAACTTTATAGATTTATATTCTCTTAGTAGTAGTATTCACTATAAGGGAAAAAACTGATTTTAAGTAATGTCTTTTCAAAGGGTCAAATTGATAACATGACCCAGAAGTTAACAGGGACTCCAGTGTTTTCATTAGTGCCACCATTATGCTTCTGTTTGTGACTGCAGCACTGGGACTGTTAGTCTTTTACATGGTAGGTGCTACATAAACAGAAAATGTCTGTTGGTTTACATCAATGCTTGTAAACCCAGTGAATTTGTTGAGTCTTTACTAAAAATTCAAAATATTTATGTAATTCTCCTCTTCCCTATCTCTCCTCTTCTGCCCTGGGTTTATAATTATTATAAAACGAAAGGATTAAATTTCTTTAGTGATAAAAGTTTGGAACTTTAGTTGTTGTGCATTTCTTACAATTTGACAGGCAATTCTTGACCTTGAGAAGGACAGGTAGTTAGGAAACATAATCTTTCCTTTACATTGCCGTAAAATATTTAACGCATTATGATTGCCCTTGCTTTCTTGTGAAAAAACCCCTGCAGTCATGACCTGACACTATAAAAAAGGAAATAAAAAGAAGGGGAGGCAACAGCTGGCTTACATCATGTGAGGTGGAGAGGGATTGGAGTATGGCCAAACCTTGTATTAGAAAAGAAATTAAATGCTTAACCTTAAACAAATGTTATTTTTAAGAGTAATTTTGTAGAGTTTATTTGCTCTCTGTTTTGGAAAACTTTCTTCCCCAACAAGCAAGCCATCCACTTTTATAGTGAATATTTCAATGCTCTTTCTTCTGATGCCAAGAGCTGAAGCTCTAAGGAAAACACTAAATATTACATAGGAGTCAGCAACATTCTGTTGGGCTGCAGTTTTGCGAGCAGCTCAAGTGATCCAGTGGGCAGTTGCTGCCAGGAGGCTGCCAGGTCCCTCCCTGGGACTCTTGGGCTCATCCAGGAGCCAGCTCAGCTCGCTCCCACAGCACAACACTCTGGTGGTAAAACCCGTGTCCACTTGCCCGGGAGCTGTGCGGGATTACGCTGGCCTGGAGAGAAACCCAGCGAGCCCTAGAGCTGGTGAGAAGTGAGCAGTGGGACCGATGGGCATGTGGAGGAATGGAAAGGATGGAACTTCTCATCTTGGTGGGGGCTGTCTCACTCTGGGGCTGTCTCACTCTGGGGCTGTAGCTGCAGTTTGGGTGGGAACAGCCTTTTTTGGGTCTGTCCTGGAACCTTCAAACAGCTGTGTTTGGAAACATCTGCAAAGTGAAAGGTTGCACATCATTGAGATGTGTTGGACAAAACTTCAGCCATTTCAAAATTATTTCTCTTCTTGTAGTGTAGTTGGGTTTAATGTATTTTTACATTACATTATTTTTTTTTTAAAAAAAACCCATTTCCTATCCATTTGCACACTCAAATATTCATCGGAGGATTAAACTTTTTGGAACAGTAAGATAAATTTTCAAGTTTGCATAGAAAAAAAGATACTTGAATTCTCCAGCTTCATAGGTTTTAAGAAATTACATTCAAAATTCATCATACGGTTGTTCTTTTTCTTATTTTTTTTTTAAACAGTAGATTTTAAATGGAGGTCTAGAAAAGAGAGGAGAGAGAACTAAACAATAGAATAGTTCTGAATGTGTATCTCTCAGCCTGTTCAGAGCATGAAGTGTAAAGCTCTTGCAATCTGTATAATGTTCAAGAGGCAACTGCATTCATGTGCAGGGCTGTTAACCTGGAGTGAGTTCTGTGGACAGCACAAAGAGCGATCGTCTCTGGCAATTAAGGGCTAAGGGATTTTTTACCCTATTTGGATTCCAGGCAACTTGTATTTGGCTTCCTTACATAAGGATGATTATGAACCGGTGGGTTAGTGTGAAATGGTGATTGGTTTCTTGTTCCTTACGGAAAGGAGGCAGTGTAAAAACTGGCATAATTGTGGTAGGCTTTAAAGGAACTGGACAAGGAAGGTCCTTCCTGAATGATTTCACGGGAAGGCTCTAAATGCACTTAAACGAGGTTTTTGTGGCTATTCTTCACTTTTTTTCCCTCAACCAGGTCAAAAGCAGGAAGCACTTGAATTCTTGTGAAGTGTCCAGCTTTGAGTTCTTTATATTTCTGGTTTGGTGCAGTGAGCATTCCCAGGGAGCTGCTTGTTTCGCAGTGTTTGGTAGCTGATGGTTGTTAATTACTTGGCAGGGAGACTGACGTGCTTGGGGAGCCTGAGAGCGCCGGGTTTGGGGGAGGAAGGCAGTGGCCATGGAGCAGCCGTGGTGCCACACAGCTGCACTGCTGGAGCTGCTCTGAAGTGGCGACAGGGCTTCTCTCCTTCCCCACCTTCCTCTTTATCATAAAGTTCACAAGTTTACATTTACTTGTCACCTTTTGTGTAGCAGGAAGCAGTGCCTGGTAGCCTGCAGTGATGCTATTGTGCAGTAAATACCCTGCTGCCTGTTCTGTAATTAGGACATATTTCAAGCCATCCATTTTTATCTAATGTTTGTTTTTATTATTTTTTTCCCTTTCTGTCCCTACTGTTTAGTCCAACCCCACGGAGATACGATTCAATAAAATCAATACTATCTAGTGGCTACTCATTTCTGGAAAGGGAATCTTGTCTTCCTTTCCCTATCAATAAATTTGCATCTTTGCCCAAGCTCCAGTGCATCTAAGGTGAATGAATGCATGAAACTGGCTGGTTTATTTTTTGGTGGGGCTACATTTCTGATGGCTTAACTTTCCCAGACCGCATCCTGAGGCTAGATGTGTGCCAACACTGGTGCACAGAAAGTGGTGGGAGCAGGCAGCCAGGAGGAGGGAGGGGAGTGGGTGGAACAACTTGTGTCCGTGACAGCTGGCTGCTGGATGAGCTCCGGGTTGTCAGATGCTGGCAGGACACATGGGCTGCCTCAGCAGCTGGATCAGGGAAACAGTTTCCATCTATCAGTGATAATTTTATTGACTTGTATTGAGTAATTGACTTCTTTCTGGATCTTTGGCTGTTCTGCATTTTGGATATACTATATTATGTATTTATATATTTAAATTACTGGAATGTGCGTGTATTTTACAACTTCTGCTCAGATCTTTTGAAATAATAAATCAGTTACAGTTTCAACCTTCTGTAATTAGATACTTTATTTCCCCCCCCTTTGGGTCTGTGAGGGCTTTTTGCTTTGGGTTGTTGAGCATCCTGTTTCTAAAAATGCTTTCTTTTAGTCCTTTTATCTACAGAAATAGCTAATTTCATGTCTCAAAGCATATGGATAGTTTTCAAAATAGCTCTGAGTTGCCGGGCAGAGAACAAGATTGAAGTGTCAGCGACTTGTTAAAGAAGTTCAGAAGCAATGAATACTGAGCAAAATGGTAAAATTTGTAGTTAGATCAAATTTCTCTGAGCACACTGTTATTTTATAATGGCTTATGAATTATAGAAGGGGAGGCCTTTCTGTCATTGTCTGAGTAATCCCTGCACTTGCCTGGTAAGTAAATGCTAATGAATCCTCTTGAATTATTCCAGCGATTTGTATGAGATAGTCAGCTGCATTTTTCCTTCAGCTGACCCCAGTATTGCAGCTGCTTTCCTTAATATGAAGTTAAACTGGGCTGCCCAACATGGTGTCATATTGTTTATCTGACATACAATAAAAGGAAGAAGAAAATAAATAATTTTAAAACTTGACAAATAAAGTGAAAGAAACACCAGGCTCAGTGCAACAACCCTTGCCCAGACAAATGATTCTTCTGTGATCAGTAAATCTGTTTTTGCAAATGGGGTGTCTTGTTTAGTAAATAGGAGCCTGAGGCCCTTAGAAGATGATGATTGCCATCTGTGCAGAATATGCTGGTGACAATTAAAAATTTAGTGAAAAATTTCAGTGTTGCGTGAAACAGTAGTTGAGGGGACATTGCTCACCTCACACAGCTCTGCGGAGAAAACTAAAATGAAAAAATAATTTTGGGAAAACACGGTGGAGGCGTATCCTGTCAATCTTTTCTTATGGTAGAGTTCGTAATCAAAATGACTACTAATGCAGTAGGATCTCGAGAAAGCCACACAAAACTTGCTCAACCCATTCCTTCATCAAACAAGTAGGAAGCTGTAAGGAGACCATGGGATCGGGAGGGGAAGAACTGCCCCCTGGATACAAAACTCACCAGTGTTCCCATTGCCATGATGTAGTCAGGACGCTCCTGTAACTTTGTGAAATGCAGTCATGTAAGAAGCAGCTCTCGAGCTGAAAGTTGCCATCATGAGTTACGGCACTGGCAAAAGGCAGTGCTGACAAGGAGGGAGGAATGACCTCAAGTTACCTGGTGCAGAAGTGAGACAGTAACAGCAGGGCAGCTGGCTTGTGCTACAGGGTCAACTTGCCCTGCCTAATCCTGGAGTGATGGAGCTGCTGCTTCTTATTGTAACCATTTTCTTTCTTGGTGTTTCTTGTTTTGTGGCTTTGGGTCCTGTGGTTCCTAGCTACATGAAGCTCATGCTGCATGGCTGTAGGGTCAGGAACTGTATTACCTTGTAAGTCTTGTAGTCGTAATAAAAGCAAAGAAAAAATATTGTCCAAATCTGCTGAAAGATTTTGACATTATTTTATGAAACTCAAGCCATGTAGAAAAATCTCTACAAGTAAAAGAATACTATTGCATATTTTCTCTCTAGATTTTGTGCTTGATAACACATGTTCAAAGACCAAAGTGAAAACAAAGCTTCAAGGGAACGTATTGTAATACAAGAACTAAATATGTTGAAGACGAGTACTTTATTCCTGTAAACAGAACTCCTCATACTTGGAGCTCTCTCTTCAGTCATGTCTTTCTGGAGAGGTGGTTTGAACATTTCTTTTCTCTGTGTATTTAAGAAACCTCCATTATTCATTACGTAGTTGATTAACTATTCCACCATCAGCAAAGCCATCGTTGCAGTGTGTACAAGTGTAGGCGAGTAATAAAAACCTTAGTGAAGAAACGCTGTGGTTTTGGCAGAGGACCTCAGTCATAAGCTACTACTTCCAAACTACAACCATTTGAAGTCCTGTACAGTGAGTGCTTTTTGTTTTATTGGAACAGCAGTGCGTATTATCATATTGTGCTAATCCAAAATTGAAACAAATGCTGGAAGCTAATCCCATTAATTTTTGACTTATTGTAATAAGGTTACCAGCAGATGCACAGGTTTGCCTGCAAGGAAGCGACTATCAGAGCCAAAAGAACAGAGATCACAGCCAGACAGGACAACAGAAAGAAGCACACTGAGTCTGCCTGCTGTAGCCAGCACTGGCAGGACATTTGTAGTGAATGTGTAATTCACCATTCAATTCCTTGCTTTGTGTGATTCACTGTATGCTGACACTGAGATCAGGGGATTACTGATCAATCTTATTTAGTTAATATTTTGGTGCTTTCTGTTAAAGCTTGGACTTTATAATCTTAGAGTTTGCTATCTTAGATATGTATCCTGCTTAAATGTGGTGGCATCCATAGCAACTCCATCTTTTTAATAGAAATTACTGAAAGCTCTATTTCAGTTTAGAAATGAAAGTTACCATCATAAAGAGGCATGATTTCTTCCAACCAAAACAACTGTAATGCTTGGCAAAACATGGGAAAAGCAGCATGGAATGCTCAAGTCTCATGAATACCTACAAACCAAACCAATGCAGTAATGTCTCATCTTAGACCAAGCAGATATGGGGAAGTTTAGTATTGGGTTCTGTCACCGATGCTCTGCGTAACCTGCCTCATTTATTAAATATGGAACTATTTCAAAAGTAATTTCTTCTCTTAGAATATTTTGTGTGTAGTGCACAAAACTAAACTTGCTGAAGTTTCTTTCAGTTCTCCTTCTGCATTGCTGCTCTGTTTATTTGTTGCCAGTGGTTCACATGCTGTTGTGCATACCACAATCTGGAAACCTCTGCTCTCTGTCACTAAGTAAGGTACCACATCTACCAAGAAGTTAAATATTTTCTGGTTCTTGGCAAGTATTATGCAGCAAGTGTTTGGCCTGACAGCTTGAAATTCAGTAATGTTTGCTGTTTAACTTCACCATCACATGTTGTGAGTGCATTCACAGGGGTCATTGAAATGAAAGAGCAGTATTTACATGCTTTTTGCAATCTACAATTTATAGGTACCATATTCACTTGGAGATTTATTTACTCCATGCAGAAAATGCTATGAAAGGCAGGTAATATTAGTTTGGTAGTTCTATTAATGCTCGTGTGCAGGAAGAAATAAAAGTTTAATATGATTTACATCTTTATTACTCCCAGAAAATGGTCTACCTTCTGCTGAACTTAGAATATTTTTGCCTGTGTCTGGGGAATAGCTTTGCAAGAAAAAACCCTACATTTTTGCTTTTTGTCAGCATACGCATCTGAACTAATCCTTTAATAGAACCTGATCTGTCCCCTATACTTTGCCAAGATTCCATTTTTCAAAGAGAATTCTAAACTGTCTGTTATTTGCTATTTATTTTTCTGGCCGGCACCTTCTTGCAGAAAGAAAACTAATTTATTTGGTGAGACAGCCCTCCTGACTTCAGTAATAGCTATTTTTTTCTTTTTGCAGTGTTTGGTTATCAGCTATTTACAGTATGCAGCAGTGGCTCACCACAGTAAAGGCTGGCCTGATGTTTAACCTTTAGAGCTCATCTGCACAGAACAGAATATCAATATGGAGTTTTTGCACTATTCTGCAGCTGCAAAACATTCACAATTCTATCACCATTGCAGTGGGAGAGGTGAGGATGTATCAAAGCACAACTGGGTAATTAACTTGGAAGGATGGCTTTTAATAGAAATTGGAGGAAGGAAGATTTTTTTTTTCCATGAGAGAAACGTTGACTTCCAGACTTCCTACTCTCCTCCTTCACACTCCTAGTTCTCAGATAATTTGAGCTTAGTCCAGTTGTTATTGACAAGTGTTTGGGTATGCATCAGCAGTATAAGCCTCTCAGGGGCATGTCAGTTCCCCTCACAAAAAGAATAAATCTGTGAAGGGGGGTGGTACCAAGTTACTTGACACTCAGTTTTGAGGGCAGGTTTGGACACAACTGTGGGCAAAATCTATGACCTCATGTACTGGATGTGTGGCTCAGGCCTCAACATGTGGTGTTGTAACTGAGAAGCCACTTTTCTGCCTTCTCGTTTGTGATCAGGAAGCTGCTGCTCGCTCTCGTTCTGTCCCTGCCACAGCTCCTGTAGTGTTGGGTGAGTAAGTGGATGGGTTGAAGTAGTCTCTGGTAGTGTCAGTGCTACTTAGCACTGAGCTGGTCAGGAGAATGTGTGGTTTGGTTCTTGTGCCTGAGCCAGTGCCATGGCAGTGTCTATTTGCTGAACACCCACTTCTGTGCAGGGCTGGGTAGGAAACGTGAAGCTTTGCATTGATGTTACCTGAAAAGATCCAGCAGTAGAACAGCAAGACCTCAGCCACTGTGGTAGGTGCTCTTGGGACTTAACACACGAGACATGCATAACTATATAATTTAAGTGAACTAATTTTGATCCTTTAGTTTTGTCTCTCGTCACAAGAGACTAATACTTCTCCTGTAGATTTTGTTTACATCCAGAAACACTACATTTCTTTCATTCATTAAGTATGAACAAGAGTGGGATCACAGTGGCAGTAAAAATTAGTGCTGCAGCAATAGAGAAAGCACTATGGGCTTGCAAGTGGGAATGGAAATAAATACAACAAGACTTAATGGTGTTGAGATTGGCTCATGGAACTGCTGATGGAGGACCTATCCAATACTAAAACATTAGTGTAATCTTCGTGAATGTAAATAAGCCATTTTTTTAGTCTTACTGGCATTTCAAGCTGGCTGATTGTTTGTCTAGATGTTCATGGATCCAAGTTATTTCTAATTAAAATGCCCTGAAAAAATAGATAATGCATCACCTAGCTTCAAACATACTTGCAGATGCAGCGTGTTTGCAAGCATTCTAGCTTCTTATTTCCTTTCAGATGATAAGCAAAATAATTAAGTGCTTATCAAGTTTGCACTATTTATTTATTTTTTCTATTAGTTATTACCTCTTTCTCCCTTACATTTCTTAAATCTTTCCCCACTTTTCTCTCCTCTTCAGTATAGTTAATCATTCTGGATTATAAGAGGGGAATACTAACCACATGCCAGTCAACACAGTAACTGGCTGGTAGTATTTTGTTGTGGATGGCATTTCTGACTTCAGGTAAAATTTCTCATTTTTTATAATGTGTAGGAGTAGCAGAAGTCTACAAGTGTTTCTTTAATCAGGTCAGAAATATCATAATGGGGTTCTACTTCAGCCCAGTAAAAGCTGCAGGTTTTTGCAGCATGTCTGTCTTTTTGCATTTCTAATGGGATTTTATGTTGTATTTACAGGGCAACAACTGTATTTTGAAAAGGCAGACTGTGTTACTGCTTAGTTAAACCTAGAGGATTGAGCAGCCCTACTGAAATGCATGCTGCTGATTGTGGAGCAAGTATGTGGGCTGAATACTGCGTGTTTTGGCCTTTTGTTATAGCAAGATGTATTATTATATTAGAATGCATTTGCATACAATACACTAGATACAGGAATTTTCACCACGAGTCTCTGTTTCTGCCACAGTTTTCTTGTCTGCACCACCTGGAAGGGTGATAGTGTTCACTGCCTAGAAACCAAGGCTCAGATTTCCATTGATGTTAAAGAACGCTTTTTGCCCAGAGAATTTGACTATTCAGTTTTGTATAGAAGTATGCTGTGGCTAGATTTCTGTTACCTTTTACCATTCCAGCTTTACATGGCTTGAGGATGTGACATGATTAACAGAATCACTGGTTTGAAATATAGGTTAAATGTCTGCAGTGTGTCCATCTAAAGCAAATATGGCTTCCAGAGAGGATGGAGAATTTGTTTAATGGCTTGTACAACAATAACGAATTTGAAGTCATTCTGTTTCCCCACATCCCTATGTGCTGAGTTGTTGGCATGAAGCCAGAATACCTCTTGGAGCTTTTGTTTCCTGTAAGAAGTTGCACAAATCCCATTATAGAGAAGCACTCTTTTCTGTTGCTTGTGTTGCTGTTCTGTATTACAGTGGATGAGCTTTACAAAATGGCTTTTGCCCACTGAATGTAATTAATATTTGCCAATCTAGTGGGGATCGTGTGATGCTGACAACAGAATTGATTCTTAAGGCCACCTAATATTTTTACATTAAAGATTTGTTTTCAGCTGTTGCTGGTTTTGCTGGACTTTGTATTAAGGCTGTGTGTACGCGTGTGTAAACCAAGCAGAATGAAAGTCTAAACAGCTCCTTGAGGAACTGGGGTTGAGTTTGAATGATCTCATCAGGCAGGTCTAAGGAAGGGCTGCTGCTGCTGAGAGGAGCTGTCCCATCCCCTTCCAGCCTTATTCCCAGCTGTTCTCTTGTGCAAGCAGCAGTTCTGGGGTGGCCATGAGGTCAAACTGATCCAAAATATACTCCAGCTTCCACCTACTGTGTTTCTGCTGCTCATCTCACGGTGCAGTGCAACAAGGGCTGGTGCTGGCCCAGGGGAAGAAGTAGCCAGAAGCAGAAGCTAGAGCAGAAGGTGACAAGGAGGGAGGACCGTGGCCAACCACAGAGCAGCTCTATTCTCAGCAGCAGCTCTGTATTTGGTTCAGCTTTCTGTGATTGTGAGCGATAAGCTTCAACAGGCATGAGTGCCTTGATAAAACTGTGTGTGCAGAGTAAGTTCCTAGTCTGATCACAGCAGAACCTCATTTTCTCAGGAAATCCTTTTAATGAATAAGGTACCATTTCGATGGAGATTTTTTAGCCTTGGCCTGAACAGTTGACACAGCAATGCCCCTTACTGAGCTGCACTCCGAGGAGCTGTGGATTTTGCAGCACGTTGGCTGACAAATCTGCAAGCTAATTAGTTTTCGGAAAGGTCTAAAGCTTCACACTTTGACCCTCATTGCAAATTTATAAGCGATCTGAATATAGATTTATAAATTGTGTGCAATTGCCTACCCAATTTGTGCATCATACTGATCCCACAGGAGTTACTCTTCTTAAATTTGTTTCTGAATTTAAGATTGCCCAATTAGAGTGTAAACTGCTACAGTATCGTATGGGTTTTTGTAGAAAAGGGAAATTCAGCCTGTTGGCTCTTTGGTGGAGACAAGGAAAACTTGCTGGTACAACTGCCTGTACCATCAGCTTGGTCTTTCTAAGAGCTTTCAGTACTCCCGCCTCCATGGGAGAGACAGAGATGGCACCTAAAGTACCCTGTCAGGCTTTGAGGAATGATGTGGGACGGAGCACCCATTGCTGTTTTGCAACACAATTTTTGGTGGATGGGAGTGATACCAAAGGAAACAGAGTCAAGGAATCTCTGCCTGAGGTTGCAGGTGTCTGAGAAGCTTCTGTAGGTTGTGGGCCTTGTTAGATTATCCTCATCACTCTGGAACAGCCACCTTTATGTTCTTGGGAGATCCCTTGCTGCTTGGATGAACTGGAAGAGGGAGAGATGCTGTGCTGCTGCTGTGGGTGTTGGGCTTTGGTAGCACGGATTGTTGATCTCACCACGGACCTCTGCAGGAATCTGGGTTTGTAGAGGCAGCCTCTGGCTGTAAGGTTTAACTCAGTGTTTAATAGGAAAACAGGCTCCTAGGAAATAAAGAATAAATACTTGAAAGTGTTGTTGGAATCCAGAATATGCTGAAGAATCGTTAAGCAGCGTAGAGCAATAGCTGTAGCATCCCTTTGCACTGCTGTTCTAAGAGCCGGCTTGGCTGTTGCTAGGAGCGGCTTGATGTGGTAGATTTTGCAGTGGGAGAGGGTGGTGGATCAGATCAGAGGGTCCGAACTCTGCAGACCAGTTGTTGTTCAGAAGATGTAAGAAGATCACCTTACAAAATGGTTGAGTGAGTTTTAGATTTGCTTTTTATGGACACATGCAAAAAAAAACCCAGCAAAGGCAAGCAAAGGGAAAAGGGTGGCAACCAATAACAATAACTAGAAGGGTAGAAACTCTACCCTAATATTTTTTTTAAATGGAAATAGTTATGACAGCACTGCAATAAATTGTAAATGGGATTTCCTCCTTTTCCTTGCTCCTCCCACACAAATGTTGTGGATTTTTTTGATTCAGAGGTAAATGAATATTGACCTAAGTGACATCTTAAAGTCCGTCATGTTATTCTTTCAAGTTTTTGATTGTGTTTAGAGAACCAAGTGTTTTTACGCTCCAAAACAAGAATGCATGGTTTTGGCTTCTGTAATCACGTTCTGATAAGTGCTTTTTTTAGAGTTTCCATTGTTTGAATATGTTTTACTTTATATTTTCTTCCAGATTTCTTATCAATAGCAGCATATTGATCCTATTAATGAGGATAAATTCCATTCTGCTCAGAAGGAGTCAGCTGGCTTTGTGCTGTGCTCTTTTTTTTTAAAAAATACTTCTAATAAGGCCTTATCCTACCAAAAAAGACACAATTAACTTAGCTGACTCTGGGACCCTACCACCAGTAATGGAATAAATGTTCTGAATATATAGCATTTTGTACACACTTTGAATACAGAAACAGAACAGCTGAACAAAAATGCTGGTTTTTCTACAGTCCTATTGAACAAGCAACAATTCAAATACGAAAAAAGTCTCTTGGAGATTGTCATGTCCCTATAGAAGAGCTTAGGCTAGTCCTGGTGGAAGTATATTTTTAACATCCAACTCTTCAAGCTTTAAACACCATAATAAATGTCAGTGAAAGGCAGAGAGCGTTTTCCGGATGAGACACTCTTAAATATTTTAATATTCTCTGTAGAGAATTGTCAGCACTCTGATAAATGTGTTTGTAGTCATTCTACCTTATATTTAATCCTGTTTCTTACTCTTGTATGTATTTATTCTTCAGGCAGCAGCATCTGTCCGAAGCCCTTAATACTGTCTAGAGCTTGTACAGCGAGTGCCACAGCCAGGCTTGTGGAGCAGAATGTACGCAATGAAGCGGCTCAGGGAATAAATGGAAGTGTGCCACTCAAACAATCCCCACGTTCAGCTTCAAATCCAAAGCCACAAGGTGAGTACTCTCAAATATTGTTTGTTAGGGAAGTTGTTCTTTGTTTCAGACTTCTGAGAGAAATAGAGCACCTTGAGAGAACTGTATTTGAAAGAGAGAAACCCATGGGGCATAAGCTTGCTACTGAAATACAAATGTTCTGTAAATGCCTTATGATTCTGTAATTTCTGACTTATTTTTCAAAAGTATTGCTGTATTTGAGCTGGGAGGTTTGGACACTATTTTTGAACTGGAGTGTTTGACAGTCTGGCTTCAAGGGGTGGTGAGGAAGATATTCAGGGCCTTTGGCGTTCTAGCAGAGATCGAGGGGAGCCCTCCTGCAGGAGTGTGTGGAAAGATGGGAACTTCATGTTTGTGCACTAAAAGCTGACCAGTAATGCACACAGACTAGAATTAGATTTCCCTTCTTTCTGTCTCTGTACATAAATAATATCGTCACTTTTAAAAGCTCAATAGATCAAGTGTGGGTATATATATTTATACACACTTTATATATACACACTTTATATGTATATATGTGTACGTATCTGTGTATAATTTATACATCTATACAATCAATATATATATTGACTCCAACCATCTTTTTATGTGGTCTTCTCAGTAATATTTTTGATTCTGCTGTAGTTGATCACAGCAAAGAGTCGCTACATTCTAGAAATCTTGAATTCAAATCAAATCTGGACTGATACCTTCTAGAGGTGACATGCAATAGGAACTTTTATGCAGATAAATGATCTGACATGCAGATAATTTTAAAAGTTAAAAAAAAGAGTGAGTTTAGAAGACATACATCATGATGCTGCTCAGTGAATTGGATTCTGAGACACACTGCTGATAAGACAGAAATGAGAATTACTTACAGAAAACTGGATGTGGAAGGCTGACTCTGGCTGGATACCAGGTACCCACCAAAGCTGCTCTATCACTCCCCTCTGCAGATGGTCAGGGGAGAGAAAATATAACAAAAGGCTCCTGAGTTGATATAAGGACAGGGGGAGATTACAAACTGATTACTGTCATAGGAAAAACATTGAATTTATTATTAACCAAAACCAGACCAGGATAATGATAAGTAAAACAAATCTTAAAAACACTTTCCTCCCACCCCAACCTCATTCCCAGGCCCTGTGTCCTCTCCCCAGTGGTGGAAGGAGATAGTAATGGGGGTTTCTGCCACTGCTCAGGCAGAGGAGTCCTTCCCTTGCTCCAGTGTAGATTCCCTCCCATGGGAGACAGTTCTCCATGAGATTCTCCGATATGTGTCCTTCTATGCTCTGCAGTTCTTCATGAACTGCTCCAGCATGGGCCCCTTTACACAGGGTACAGTCCTTCAGGCACAGCCTGCTCCAGTGTGTGTCACCCCCAGGGTCACAAATCCTGCCAGCAAACCTGCTCCAGAGTGAGCTTCTCTCTCTCCGGCTCTGCAAGTCCCTGCTGGGACCCTGCTCCAGTGTGGGCTTCCTGTGGGTTCACAGCCTCCTCTCAGGCATCCACCTGCTCTGGTGTGAGGCTTCCCCACGGGCTGTGGATGGATCTCTGCATCCCCATGATCCTCCATGGGCTGCAGGGGCACAGCTACCTCACCATGGGCTGCACCACAGGCTGCACCACGGGCTGTAGAGGCATCTCAGTGCTGGTGCCTGGAGCACCTCCTCCCCCTCCTTCTGCATTTGCCTTGGTGTCTGCAGTCTGCAGAATCGTTCCTCTTACATATTCTCCCTCCTCTCTTCTCTGAGCACCATCATGTCTGTGCAATAATTTTTTTTACCTTCTCAAATATGTTATCAGAGGTGTTACTCCCTTCTCTGACCGGCTCAGCCTTGGCCAGTGGTGGGTCCATCCTGGAGCCGGCTGGTATTGGCTCTGTTGGACATGGAGGCAGCTTCTAGCAGTTTCTCACAGAAGCCACTCCTGTAGACCCCCCAGCTACCAAAACTTGGTCACACAAACCCAATATACTAGAGCACGTCTGAATCAAGTGTAGAAACTAGAATCACACAGAGTCGTCATGTAGTGGAGTCAACAATGTCTGTATCACTTATTGGGAAAATGCAACTTGAAGAATTTTGCATCAGTCCTGAGCTCATCTCAGAGTTAAGGGCAGGAAGAAATTTTTTGGGGTGTCAACAAAGTTTTATTTACTTCTGGAGAACAAGAGCAAAATAAAGCTGTTGGGTTTTTTTGGATTTTTTTGGTATAGTTTGTTTTTATAGAAGTTTTGCCAGCATTGTTAACTAAACTGTTTTTGCCAGTCATATGTAAACAATACTTATCTGAGTAGCCTTTCTGCACTGTTTCCTAGGTCTCTGGAATGAATTCTCTACAGCAAAGTTGAAAAGAGAACATGTGTTCTTCCTAAGAAAAATATTTTAGAAATTGTTAATGGATAAATAGAAATGGGCTATCATTAAAAACATTTTAAGCCTTTCAAAAACAAAGCCAACACACTTATTATAAAATTTTAGCTATTAGATAAATTAGGAGTTGTACGTTATTGGGCCTCATTCATTCAAGTAGCTACACAGCTGTTGCTCTTTCCTAGCCATGTTTCCTTTTGTTTGTCAATACTGTGTGCTCCAAAATGTGCCACAGCCAGGAATAGTGTTGCAGTCTAAGAAATGCAGCTGTGTAGATGAAATTCAATAATACTGTTGTAAATAGTATTTTGTGTCTCCTTTGTTCATGGGTCGCTCTCCATTTATTTCTATTAAATATGTGCGTCAGATTGAAGTTTTATAGTATATTTTTGTTTGGCTTTTTATTGAATTGAAGCAAAACAAACCAGAATTAATGAGAGGGGCATTTGGGAGTCTAAATGTTCTAAGCAAACTAGATTGCCCTAATTTATAGGTTTAAAAGTGGCCAGTATTTTTTTAAAGAGCTTTTCATGTAGAGGTACAGAAATGTTTTGGTTTATAGCAGCTGGAAACATTTTTCCATGTGGTTGTTCTAGTCATGCAAACACTAAGTGTCCTTTCGTAGCGAAAGGAGACAAGGTGACAGACCTGAATTGTAATGCTGATGTATTTGCTTGTGGAGGAGCTAACTGCAAAATGACCTTCATCTAACCTACCAAAATGATTAAAATGAGAGATATAAACATGACTTTGAGGTTGCGTTGCAAGTGTGGTACAGCCATTTTCAGTAAATTTTGCTTTACTAAGGGAAATAGAGCTTTAATATAGAGGAAAAATGTTCAAAATCTTGCACTTCAAGTGAACCTCATATTTTTGTTTTTACTTGGTCTCTGAGAAGTAGTTCAAGTATTTTGAAACAGTTCACTCAAGGTAGCTAGGCCAAGTGAATAAATTTCTGCACGCCATCCAATATAAAATTCTTTTCATTTTCATTTTTTCCCCCTGGCATTTCAAGGAGAAAAAAACCTGTCTGCTACGCTGTCAGTAAAAGCACAATTTTTGTTCTCCAGTGATTCCTTCCATCAGTTTTTGTTCCCCAATAATTCCTTCCATCAACAATTTAGCAATTCATGTGTCAGATTTCTGTCTGGAGCAGAGTTTGATTCATGAAAATCTCTGTAAATTTGGAACAAAGCCTGAAACTGGCTGAAAGCCGATGAGGGAGTTAAGCAAAGGAATTGGGGCTGCGGACCAAAGCAGTCGCAGTCTGTACGTCTGTCCTGGTGTGAGATGTGGTGCTTTGCCTTTGCACCACTGCACTGCATTCCCTGATAAAGTGGACTAATCCAGACCGGAGGCAGTCAGTGGAAATAGCAAAATGTGCTACCAAGTTCCAATATGGATATGATCCATAAGAGACGAAACAAATTGTTAAATAATTTGAAATTTTCCCTTACCTACAAATATTTGTGCAGTGATCTGAACCTGGCAGTAGCAGAATTCATGTAGAGTGACATGTAAAAATTGACTTTTTTTCGAGTTTCTTCTATTCCTTGCTCTTTGACCCTCTCGCATGAGTCTTTTTATGATGCCAAATGGCTAAATACTGAGCACTGAAACTGTCTGTACCAGGCAGTTTTATTGTAGGATGCAAAATATGTGGAAATGCCAACACTTCTTCAAAGCAGTGAAGTGTCTTGTCAGTTCAAGACTGTGCATCAGTTGCTCATTTAAATTTTTCTAATGAGAGCCTAGGAGTACTTATGAATCTCCTGCTGAGGCTGAAGAGGCATTTTTGTTTGGGTTGGAGGTGAATTTCCACTCCAAAAGATGGCCTGGTTTGTGCTTCTGTGAAATGATAAGGATGCGACAGATTCAACATTTAGACTTCAGCAGTCAGTTTTAGCTGCCTATCTGCTGTGTAGCATGAATCCTGACTTCCTTTCTCAGTTAATTATATAGTCTGTGGTTAAAAGTTTTCAGTGACCTGGGCCTAAAAAAGCTGAGAGACCTCTTAAATGTCTGAGATGCATACTGTACTTCTCTGGCAAATGAAACTTGTACAGTTAAAGGTGAATGGAACTAAAACTGACAGCTGCTCCTAGTTAGGCTTCTCCGGTCTTGGTGGTCCTTTAAGAAACCTGCTACAGTGTCTCTTTTATCAACAAAACTGACAAACCCCCAGATTATCCCTGTGAAGAAGACAAATGAGAGAACAAAACACATCTGATTAATATTGGTCTTCTCTCCTAATATACTATTGAAAGATTCTTCTTGCGGTGTGGAGTAAAAATGTGGAAACACGCATCTCAAAGAGAAGATGCCTTTTTCTCTCTTTCTGCTGAGTTTAGGTTACTGGCTATATCATATTGTTCTTAAGAGTATAAACCTTTGGCATCTATTCAGCAGTGCTCATTTGATATTCCTGAAGGTGATGGAGCATGCAGGAAGGTGATGATGGATGACTCAGCCAGGAGAGCTGTAGTTGCTTACCACGGGAACTTTTAACTTTGTTTTCATTGAGTCAAGGCATAGCAGCATTTTGAACCACTGAACATATTATACTTTCTAAGACAAGAGATAAATGACCTTTGCTTATATGCTTTGGGGTCTGCAAAGGTGCTTGCACCTTTTGAGCCATTTATATAGCATTAGCTGACATTTCCTTATGCATATATGCAAAGCTGAATGCACAACTAGGCACTGCAGCATAAATCTTGATTTTGGCTAGTGGTGTACACTGTCAGTGTACCTGAGTACATGGAAGGGTTTTCTTTGGGCAGAATAAGCAGTTCATATGTCCTAATGGGCTCAAAATTCTATAGGACAGAGATGAGTATTTATAGACTCAAACAGAGCTCTGTATTATGCAGGTTACTACAATAGGCCAGTCTTTTCTCTTTTTTTCCCCCCTAAGATCCTTGCTCTGCACACACTGAAAAATAATCTGATTAAAACAAAACACTACAGAAGTACATTGAAGAGAGAATTAATGGAATTTGTTTTCCATAATCCCTATTAACAAGGCTGACCTTACAGGAAGGTTTGAGGGCTGTGGGTTGGTGGTTTTTTTTTACGCTACTGATTCTTTTCTTTCCATTGATCTTGTGACTATTCTTTCTCCATTGCACTGTTTCTGAACCATACAGTAGCTACAGCAGCAGCTGGTAGGGGAAGTGCTGTCTGCTAGATGCTGATAGGGGGTAAGGAATAAAATATTTCGCATAAGTGAATTGGCTGTTGGGTTTGTGGTTCTCTTCTGAAGACATTACAGGGATTTTCAGTATATGGGGATTATCCTGTCTGACCAGAGGTTCCTCATTGCTTCCCGTACGTAAATGCTGCTTAGCTACGGTTTTTCAGTAACAGCTGCAAAAGTATGTGACACTTCCACAGAATGTCCTAGAATTTGATTTTTGTCCCAGTGGATCCAGTATAAAAATAGCTACCACCTAATTCCTTCTGCTTTATCAGTAGACATTAATTCCCTCCAGTTTCATAGTTTTAATATATCCTTGTGAGGATATTAACATTTCATGAGATGTACAGAAGACTTGAAGAGACGTACGAGTCCATTACATAAGAGAGTTCACAGGACTGGGGGTTATACAGAGTCCATCGCAAGAGCAAGAAATGTTTCTACAAACTCCTGTGGTGCTGGTTGGCAAATCCACTCCTTGTCCCCTTTGCTGTCCATCTCCTCCCCGAGGGGATGGCAGTGCTTACGATCAATTATGTGTCCTGCTTTTCCCCAGGCTGCTTGTGCTGCCTTTTTTCAGCTGTCCCGTGGCCTTTGTCAGCACAGCGAGCCATTCAGTGCTTGGACAATTATCTGATGCTCGCTGGCCTAATTCTGCCAGGCCTTCCCTGAACTCCCTGAGAAGTGGGAATACAGGGAAAGCCGTTCCACTGCACTGCAGCTGCGGACGAGCAGCTGCATGGGGCTTCTCAGGAGGGACTGCAGCTACTGCAGACTCTGAAGCAGTTGCACAATTTAATAATCTGCTTCTTTCAGGGTTGCAAAGTAACTACTTCAAAAGAGCAGCATTCTGAGTCACCTTTCTGTACTGCATCCTTCCCTAAACTTGCTTTTTTTGGATGTGTTAATAAATGTAAAGCTTCCAAGGACTAAGGGTACACATATGCACAGTAAAAGCACCTGATCTACAGTAATTGTCTTCCTTCTCCCTCTGGTTATTTCATTTATCAACCTTTGTAGTTTACATGATTGAAATCTGAAGCTTTTTGTGATAACTTCATTTCTGCACAGAGTCTCCCATGGTACTTTTCAGACTGCAGCGATCACTGCATTCCCACTTAAATACAATTAGGTTGTTGGAAACACCGACAAATATTACCTCCTGTATTACCTATAAATTTAACGTAGGGAAGAAATGAAAAATTGCCCTTAATTGAGTGTTTCTTCAAGTTTATCACCATTTATGATTAGCACATTTGCAAGAATTTTTCCAACACCCCTTTCAAATGTCAGTTGATGGGATTTAAGATCATTTCTGTGGTGCATGGGTTTTCCAGGGTAAGTTAAGATATTCTAGAGTCAGCATTATGAAGAACATGGCTTTTCCACATCCATCTATTGTGCATCCTGTACTAGAGCTTTTCTTTCCTACTACAAGAATGGCATGTGATTCCTAAAGCCAATTCCTGTCCTCCTTCCCTTCATGGTTGCTCACTGGCAGGTCTTTATAGTTGCTGGAGGGCCAGTGCCTGTGCCCCACTGGAATGTGGTGCCTGTGGAGCAGTGCCCGAGCCCCTGGGCCACTGGTTCACCTGGCAGGGCATTGCCTACTCCTGCCAGTTTATGCCTGCCTTTCAATAAGTTTTTTTCCAATTTCATATCAAATGCTTTCACTGCTCCCACAGTATGTTTTGGGGATGTGCGTGGGAATGAACAGAGTTGTGTTCTTGGGAATTAAGGTCCTTTTCCATTAAGTCTCTCCTTTTGATGGAGCTGGACATTCATTGCTCCAATGTGGAACGCATTTGGGCCCAGTCTGGGACGTGCTTTTGCTGCCCACAAGTGCTGCATGGTTGCCTAAAGTTAATGTAAAGATTTTAGTGCTGTGACTTTTGTTGCTTTATGTGTCACCTTGTCTTTCGTGTTCCAGTCACTGCTGTATTAAACGGTGGCTGATCATTAGCAATCTAATTAGACGGACTTATGGTAAGGATGGAGAAAAAGCAAGAATAATAAAAACCATTTTCAGGGGGGAAAGTTTTCAGCAGTATAATTAGACAAAGGTTCAGTGAGTAAGGGAAATTTAAAGCTGAAGGCAAATACCTTTTCTACTGATGATTATTATTGAGGTCGCAAGGGATAAGGTAAAGAATGAGAGCACCAGAGTTTTGGGGCAGCAATTTAAATCTCTCTCTCTTGAGCTCCACAGTATGGCTCTTTCCTTTGTGCTTAATTCTTTTTTATTACAAAACCTGCAAGTATAACCTCACATATGTATTTCCTACAGTACACCATAAAAACAAATGAATAGACAAGATAACTCCCTAATTTTCTAGCTTGTTAAAGTAGCATATGGTTCATCTTGTAGTCAAGTAATGTATAACAAGATCCCTAATACCAAACAGTACATAAAGAACTGTATGAAGTCCCTGTATTTGTAAAGCAGCTTTAAGGTTAATTAAAGCCAAGAGTATCTCTTTTTCATTGCTGCAATAAGTTCTTTATGCAAAAATCTCATTTGTGAGAGTAACCTGGTCTAGTAGAAGGTGTCCCTGCCCATGGCAGGAGGTTTGGAGCTAGACGGTCTTTAAGGTCCCTTCCAACCTAAACTATTCTATCATTCTGTATTCTGGCAGCTCAAAGAAATATGAGTGATTGATTTTTGTTGTTGTTGTTTGCAGTGCCTCCAAAGCCAATTCATCTGCAGAAGGCAACATACCAAACCCCTAGGCATAAAGCTTTAACAAATCAGAAACCAAGAATGGAGGAAGAGACACCTGCTGCTGTTTCTAGTGTCACAAAGGAAAGGTCTAGCAAAGTGTCAGATCTCATCAACCGTTTCGAGGGAGGCAGGTATGTAATAGAATTTGAGCTGGTTTGTAACTCTGTTTGTTATGTGGGGATTGTTGGAACTTGAAGCTGTGAGAAAGAACACTGGTACTGTGGTAGGGCTCACTCCCATCCCTGCCAGAGGGCTTGATGGCAAAACTGCATGTGTTTTGAAATTGTGGGAGCAAATTGTATATTTGGCTTTACAAGGTGTGCTTTTTCATAAGATGTTAGTCCTAATTTTCCTCAAAAAAAAAAAAAAGTGTAGCATCTTAAAAACATCCTGAAAAATGTCAGCAATTTGAAATAAGTTTAATATTGAGGCTAATAATAAATACTTTTTTTTCTTGCAGAAGAAAAAAATACTTTCATAAGCAAATAGAAAAACCTGAAATACTGGTTTTCATCTTATACTATCTTAGCTTCTTAAATCATTCATGTGAAGAGGGTGAACTCTACAAGTTTTTCGTAGTGGTATGGCATACATTCCCTAAATGGTTTGCTTTATAGTGCTTGGTGATTTTGGTGGAAAAGCTCAGTGTTCTTGAGTCTTGATTCTGTGGTTTATAGGAAACATTTGGAACTTTGAGAAAAATGAACCACAGTGAACACTGATTTCACAAAATGGTGTTTCTTGGGTGTCTTCAGATGCACTTGATGCATCTCTAAGTAGATGCATTATAAGCTCTGAAACAGAGGTTTCAGATATATCTGCTCTGTATAAAGAGAGCAACTTTCCTCAAAGCCCATGACAGAGGAACATCTCAAGAAACAGTCCAGTGACAGCTGAGCGCTGCAAGTTTTGGACATGGTTTTTTCATGTTTCCTTGGGACACTGGAGTTCTGAAGGGATGGCCCCTGTGGGAATGAATGCATGATGTACAACAGAGCATGACCTTCTGTGGAACCAGAGTATTAAGGCTTTCATTGAAAGAATTTCCCCTCAAGATGGGTGAAATTTAATTCTTTATATGGAAGTAGCTGAGCATTGCAAAAGTGTGTTTGTCCATTGGATTAGAAATAATTTCAGAGCTTCATCTGCAAGAAACTTCTTTCATTAGGCAGAAACTTAATTGCACTTGGTCATGACAGGTGCTCAGAGATGGGAAAAAGAGATTACTGCAGCACTGGAGGTCCTGTGAATTCCTTTAGCACAAGTCTCTAATCCTGTCATTGCTTTGTTTCCCAGTCTTCCTCCAAAACATTACCCGTCTTTTAAACACTGAGGTATCCTTAGAAAAAAAATTTTATCCTTTCTGGAAGAAAACTCCTCAGGTTCGTTGTGCCTTACACCACTGAGCCCTACATTTCTTCTTCCTAGACCTGCCTGCTGCGTTGTGCAGGAACTTCTTGCATATTATGCAATCAAAGGAAACTATAAAGAAAGAAAGAAAACTTTCTTGTTCATAGACCTTTAAAAGTAGGGACATTTTGTGGACTGTGGGAAGCTGAGTTGCTTTTGGGCAACATCATTCATTAGGTACACCCAGTAATATCTGTCCAATGACTAAATCCTACTCAAGTCTCTGCTTATGAGAACCTTCCATGATTAGCATGCTGAGTTCTGGATTATCCTGCTTTGGCAGTGGAGGTAATTCCTGTTTTTTTGAATGAGCTCAACTCACAGAATGTGTCTTCTGTGAAGCTGAACTTCACTTTTAATTAGTGATCTTGAAATGCTAGGTAGCATGTTCATGAAATGCAAACTGTGATTGTCAGCTATAATAACTAATTTTCATTAGTCTGTACAGCCCACAAGCATGTAGGCATGGCAGAAAGTTAATTAAACCTCTTTACTCTGTGCAGGCAATTGAAAAATGTATATTAATTTTATCCTGGAGTTATGCTTATTTAATAAAAAAAGGCATGATCTTTACATGACTAAAGAAAAAGTGATTAAAATGTTTTTTGTTATATGATGGAAGAAGATAAAGCTAGTGTAAGTTATTTTTGATCTGTGTGCACAAAAGTGCAGAATATGTTTGCAACATTTGTGTAAAGTATCCTATAAATAAGGAGTGAAAATACAGTTTGTAAGCAGTTTTCATCCTTCCAGAAGATAGACGTCCATATGAGGAACAGTCAGAGGACAGTCAGGAACAAGAGATAGTGTGTTCAAAGCAGAGATAAATTTTGGAGGAAAAAGATCTTCAGGAAAGATGCAGCATGACAAAAGAACATTGCTAAATATGGAAAATGGAGAAGAAATGGGATAAAAATGTAAAGGTCCTCCTGTAATATTCTGAACTAAGGAAAGGGATGCTAAATGTTCTTGGACGTGTTTGATTAATTTTTTTATAATTAAAGTGCTGTTAAGGAATAGGCTACTTGTTAGTTTAAGCAGCAGACTGGGACTTGGGAAACCATGAGTCTTGCTCCATTTCTGCCAATAATCTCCTGGGACACTTTGGGCAAGTTGCTTCATTTATCAGTTTCTTGGTTTCCTGCTCTGTTATAAGGAGCTAAGAATAGAAAAATTAGGTTGCAAAAGATCATTGAATCCAACTGTTAACCCAGCACTGCCAAATCCACCACTGAACCACATCCTCAAGGGCCACATCTTTACATCTTTTAAATACCTCCAGGGATGGTGGCTCGAAGTCTTCCCTGGGCACCCTGTTCAATGATGACCCTTTCAGGGGGGAAATTTTTCCTAATATCCAATTTAAATCTCCCATACACATGAAATTCAAGACACTTACGGATGTAATGGCTCATTATGAACAGAGCTCTGGGTGTCTAGTAAGAGAAGCATGTTTGTAAGTGTTTTAATGCATTCCAGGTCTCAATATCCTGAACTTCCTAATATTAACACAGGAAAAAAAATGGTTTGGGAGGAGTTGGTTATATGGTGCAACTCTTTTATTCCTCGTATCAGGACTCTCTGTAAGTCCATATTAACTCTTCTCTCATCAGTTTTTCGTTTGCTTGGTGTTTTTAGCTCACTGAATCCTAGTGATCTGAAGAAAGATTCCTCTGTTCTCCACATTACTAAATCTCAAGGAAGATATGTGTCCACACCATCACCTCAGCCAAAACTCCCCTCCCAGCACTCACTACAGAAACAGGGAAACAGTAACACTGACAAAACTCAGGTTGCACAGCTGCACACGGCCAACGGAGTGGTAGCACAAGACCAGCCGGAAGATGAGGACCGGAGATTGCCGGACCGTGGCTCCGCCGTGTCCACCCCAGTCCCACACGATGCCATGGACAGCAGCTTGATAAATGGCGAAGGAGAAGGCACTCGCAGAGAGTCGCTGCAAAGTGTGACTGCCTGTGAGGAACAGGTGCTCAACAGCTGCCACAGGACTCCGAGCAGCGACACGCTGCTCCCAGCTGAAAATGAAACTCTGGAAATTAATACTAATGTGAAGGAAGAACCAGCTGAGGAAAGCAGTAAACAAGATCAACCTGTAGAAACAAAGGTAAAAAGAGAAATTGTTTCATTCCTGATATATCACTACTTTTTGTAGTAGTGATATATTTTCTCTAGGTTTTTATTTACAAAAATAGGCTTCCAGGAGCAGGTCAGAAACTGAAAATACTTTGGTTATTTTTCCTCTGAAAAAAGATAAGAAAAAAATTCTGCTTGCCTCTTCTGACACTCTCCCCTCCTTTGCTCTTCTCCTCATCCCCTTGGCCCTTTCCCCATTTGTTATCTGAGGTTTAAAAAAAAGTGGAGCTCAAATATGTGTGCCTCTTTAGCACCATGCCTCAGCTATGCCAGACTACAAGGGACACACGTTAGTGGTGTACATGAAAT
Source organism: Rhagologus leucostigma (assembly GCA_013397725.1). NCBI lineage: Eukaryota > Metazoa > Chordata > Aves > Passeriformes > Rhagologus > Rhagologus leucostigma. The sequence continues at coordinate 685,684 of VZTD01002084.1, read as the reverse complement.
AAAATGCCATGTGTAGTAAACTGTAATGACAGAGCTTCAGGCAGAAGTGTTGTGTGAATCCCTAACTTGGATGTAGCTGTCGAGTCAAAGCTGGAAAGCCAGTGGCAGTCTGCTAGTGATCAGATAGATGCAATGTTCAGGGTATCCTGAATATATGCCTTTTTAGCAAGGAGAACATCTATCATGACGAATTTGAGCTCCCTTGCAAGGAAGGTTTTAAATACTTAAGCAAAGTAAGTGGGTGGAAGAAAATCTGTCTTGGGAAATTAATTGCTGAAAAATGGTGCATGTTTTTCACTTGTAAAAGTTTACTTATGCAGTTTGCCTCCTTGTACCAGAGCAGTAAATGTGATTAACAGTGCTGATCCAGCTGTCCCCTGTTTGGCAGGGGGAACTTGGCAGACCCTCACAGCCTTCCTCTTCACCATAGAGCCAAACAGCTGATGCTGAAAAGCTCCTCACTGCTGGTCAGGAGTGCACCTGCACCAGTTCATTGCAGACCTTGGGTTTGGTTAGCTGGGTTTCACATACATACAAGCTTGGAGGTAAATTCTGTGAGTGGGAAAGGTGTCATTCAAATTCTCATGTACTATAGGACGAAATATTCTAGGTAATGGTAAAAGAAAGTATTGGGTTGTGTGGGTTTTCTTGTTTGTTTTAGGGGCTGGTTTTTTTTCTAGTAATGAATGAACGTTATGGTCTCCACCTAAACATGAGCCTGGGTACAGTCCAAGGCACTTTTGGCCTGCCACACCTGTCATTATGTTTCTGTCTCCTGTTGGGTAATGCCTGTTTCCCCTCTCTGTGCCTATAAAGTGCTGAATTCTCAGTGGGCAATGATGTTAATCTTGAATCCAAGTCACGCGGTAGGGTGCTGGCAGCATTTTCAGGAAAAGCTGAAAAGGGAAGCAGTTCTTTTTTAAAGTTCAGGAAGGAACTGGGCAAATGCTAATGGCAGCAATCTCATTAAAATCTGTCTGAGCTGCTGGAACCAGCACGTGTGATCTGTCTTATATTGACAATGAGTCAGCTTGCGAGGTGTAATGTGACTGTAACTAGATGTGTATTATTCGCTGGTGCTTGAAGGGTAAAAAACCAAACCAAACCCATGCAGGAGGACTTTTAAGTTTGCATTGGTGCAGAACTGAATCTGTAAAACTGAACTGGGTCACAGCAGCCCTTCCTGAGATACTTTGTGCAACAAGGACTTCCCCTTTAGTCTAGTGAGGTTAAGAAGTGTGTCTGCCACCCTTTACAGAATGAAAGACTGATTTCATTTGGATTAATGCAACCTGGAGATGGAAATCAGCCCTGTGGTTGTCTAAGTAGCTGCTGCCATGCTGTCTGGATTAGGGGAAGGATGATGAGCAACAGGAGAGTTCTGGTGGAGCTTTAAGCTGTTTCTGTGTTTAAGCAGGCACTGGCAAGAAGTAAGAGCATTAGACAATCTGTGATTTTGCTAAACGCCTACTTAGCCATTATAGAATATTAATACTGGGATGCAGTCCAGTTGCACTGCACAGGATAACATCACTCTCCTGCCCTTTTGATTAAAAATGTAGGTACAATTGAATAAAAGCAAAAGGAGCAGATGCATGTGAGTCACAGTCAAACTTTATGAGTCTGATATATGTATTTTGATGCTGGTGCAAACTATCTTGTCTCTTGCACACCATGTTTCTTAGTTCAGGAAAGAGCAGAAAGTGGTACTCTCTCTCTTTGTAAATGTGTATATGTGCAGTAGAAGTAATCCTAAAGCCACTGCTGGAAGGGATGAATCAAACTGGGGACTGGTGCAAAACCAGTGCAGAAATTACTTTTTGGACTTGGAAAAGAAGGCTTGTTTTGAAATAGTGTTGCTCTTGCAATTATTTCCTCCCCTTATCACTGTAGATAAAGACAGATTAGTCTGTCTGACTAAAGACAGATTATTGCAGGTTCTGGAAAAAGTTGAGCAAAACTTATTAAATTTGGCAGTGATCTGAAACAATTTCCCCAAGCAACCAGAGTAGAGTATCATTTATTTCTCTTATTTACTGAATTAGTTTGAAAGTAGTGAAACACAGCCATAACAAGCAAAAAGACAATTAAAAGTGAAAAGTTTCCTGCCTTGCAGCAGAAACAACTCCTGTCATAAAAATTAGTTTGTCTAAACTGCGGAGGCTGAATAGTACAAGAACATCTCAATCAATTAACTTCCTGAATAACATCTTGTGGGGAATCTGCTGCCACAGCTAACTGAAGGCAAGAGGACAAATGTGTCAGTGTTTGTTGCGAGACTGGTAGGAGAAACAGGGATATAGACTGCCTGCATGCCACAGATGGGGAAGAATCCATTGAACATCTTTAATAAAGTCCTTTTATGATGTCTTCTTTTAATGATGGTGTTGGGAGCTCTGATGTTTTAGATGCAAACCTGGATTTCTAAACCTGGATTTCTAAATGTAGGGCAATGTTTCAATTTAACCACGGTAAAATTTTTGGGTTTGCAAAGTTAATTTTCTGCCCAGAAATGTTTTACTGTTTAAACACTTGAGAGGTTCTGCCAGCTTCTTGATGCTACAATTTTTTGATCTTCTTTAGGAACAGAAATGGGAAAAAAGCTGTGTATCTTCAGCAACCAATATATAAACGCATAAATCTTTTTGTGAATAGTCATTTCTTCAGGGGTACCAGGATTCTTGGTTGCTGTGCAAGAAACAAGCATAGTGTAATTTAAATTATATTTGTTCATACTCTACTTCTCTCACCCTGGCTGTGTTGTTTAATATATTCCTTCAAAGCCCTTGGGGCAAGAGCTATGCCTGAGTAAGAGTGAATCATATACGGCATCACTGTCATCTTGGCAGGTACAGTTTTCTTGACTGGAAAACAGCTCCTCTTTGGTTTGGATAATAAGAAAGTCCATACTTTCACCAGCATTTTTCATACCTCTTCTTAATTTCAGAGTTCAAAATTACTTATTTTAATTTCTTAAGTATCCATAGTAATGTAATTATTCTAAGGATGAGCAGAATTGTACTAAAGAACTAGATCCAGCTGAAACATTTACTGCAAGCATTGGAATAGAGATTCAGGTTTGCAGTCCCTCCTGATGCAACTCTTGGTCTCTCGCACTGCTGATATTTTGCTCAGCAGGTGAAATCATGTACCTGTGTAATGTAAATGTTCTCTATATAGCACACTAGCCATTTCTGCTTGGTTTTATACGTCGAGTTGCTGTGTGTTATGGATTCTCACAGGAGTTTGAAATGTTCCCTGAAGTTACCTTCCCTTCCCCTCAACGACACCCCCTGCTCCCCCCTGGGGACGTGCTGAAAGAAAAGCAGCAGTAGAGTTTTCTGTTATTTTTGCTCTGCTCTAACCCTGTAGGTGGGTGTTCTTATGCTGGAATAAGAACATGCCACAGTGATTAAAAGATAATTCATCCACGATGTGCGTTTTTCCCTCACATAGAAGATCCCTCTGTCAGGTCGTGCAATTGATGTAGAAAGGAGATGCAGGTTCAAGAATTAAGAAGATGTGTAAGGTTGATACTGAGAGGATTGGAAAGCTGGGCTCAGCTCATTTTATGTGATCTTTTTGTGTTTGTTATCCATGATTTTCCCTCTCTTAATTATTTCAAGTAATCTTCTAAAAACTGTGGATTGGTTCTATAGCACTGCTTCAGGGAGAAAGTGTGATTCTGGGGTGAGAAAAAAAAATAAAATTAAATTGCTGAGGAACCAGTAACCTCTGTGGTTTTGTGCCTCAAGTCCACGTGTGAGATCCTTTGTAAATGTACATGCAGCAAGCTGTAGCTGTAACAGCTAATCCTCCAGCTCCCTGCAATGTCTCTTGACAGCACTTTAAAACACTGTTCTATAGGTTACTGTGGTTGCTATGCTGATTTAAACAGATTTAATGAACAGCTTTGAAGTCGCTATTGAAAGCCTGTTTTTAGGGAGGAGGTTTGCCATGTAGCAGTGCAACTGTGAACACTGCAGATTAGAACTGAAATATGTTGAAATCTGGAATACTTATTGAATACCAAAATGGGGAAAAAATCCGCACTGACATCCCTTAAATATAAGACTGTATTTTAATATTCGGTTTTCTTCAAACCATTTTTGTAAAGGTACTTGCAAATATTTATCATACTCTCGTGGAAAGCAGTGTGCAGTTTGAAATCAGAAACCACTCTCTCGAGCTCTCCTCTTTATTTTTTTTACGAAGAATTTTTATGGTTTGTCTATTACCAGTTTCTCATAAGCACTGTGATAATACTGCCATTTATTTTGGGAAGACTCTGATGTTGTTAGATGTGAACAGACTATCGCTAGATCTGGAGAGAGAATCTAGTAGTGGAAGTGTCAGTTTGTTGAGCCTGACACTTGCAAGCCTGAGGCATTTCCCTGATGTTTTGATATTGCAGAAGGCTGTGGTTTCACTGTTTGTTTTGAAGTAATTTTGCCCAGCAACTTGTAATTATATATTCTAACGTACTTAGTTTAATATTGAAAATTGAGTAAATGTTTTAAGTTTCTGTTCAGCAGAAGAATATATTTTGTGGAATAAAAGACTTTAAAATGAAAACTTCCCTTAAGATGCAAAAATGACTTCCTTAAAGACTTAATGAGGGAACCCTCTAATTGCAGTCAACAATTATTCAGCAGTGAGTGTATCGGTGAACATAAAACATTTTGTACCATATTTTTCAATAATTTTGTTGTGCAGAGAACATGCAGTTCAAATAACTTCTGAAATGGGGTGGGGGCGAACACCGACTGCTCCCATCTGTTCCCTCTTACTTTGCAAATCAGTTCTTCCAGCTCTGAAAGGTCAGTGGTACTCGATTACCAGGATGTGAGCTGATCTGTTGAGTAGGGAGTTGGTGCTTTGGCAAAGATCCCTACACAAACTGGAAAATACTAAATCTTTTAGGCTTTGAATTTTGCTCTGCAATTTGACTGATTTTTAACATTCTCTGACTTCTGTATGTGTTGATTAAACTGCGGGAAATTATGTATTTTTCAAAGTTGGTGTTTATTACTAATTGTTAAACTTTAGTTGCTTTTTGGACTATAAGGTAGTCATAAGGATTTTCAAAAATTTTAAATTATTATTAAATTATGTTTTCTCCAGTATCCTAAGAGCTGCTCTTATTTTCCTCCAGGAGACAGATGAGCAGAAACTCCACAAAATTGCCAACGAACTTCTGCAAACAGAAAAAGCCTACGTTAGCCGACTTGACCTCCTAGATGGGGTACATTTTTCTTGAATTTGCTTTTATTGTGTTGCCTTGAATTCACTCAAATGGCTATGCGTAAGTGTGGGTATAAGTTACATGAGATGTAGTATGTTTTTCACAGTTTGCTGAATTTCCAGTCAGTCATTTTCTGTTGCCACATGGCTTTGCCTATGCTTCTATTTTAAGAATGGTACGTTTTTAATAAGTATTAGAATTTTGTGGCTATTAATGCAATACGTTCTATGTGTGGAGATGTCACTACAAGCAATACCATTCCACGCTGGGAGCCAACAAGGAGGGTGGATAACCATGTCTTGGCTTCCAGCGAATTGGAGTGAATGCTGCAATCACCCACTCATTAGAAAATTGCTCAATCCTTCTAATTTGAACCACCCAACCAGAATTTTTCTTTAGTCCCAAAGAACTTAGAGGTTGCCCATTCCAAAAAGTATATCCTCTATTTTCCCATTATATATTTAGAAACAGGAATTACTGTTTCTGCAAGGAAAGGGTTGGACTCTCATGCTTTGCAGAATCTAACTGATATTTCTTACATGTAAGAAGCCTGTACTTGAGTATTTTCCTTCCTAAGTCTTGTTTACTTTCCACATAATGCATTTACACTTTACCTGGACACCTCTAGCTTTGCATTGCCTTGCTACAGGATATTTTTCTCAGACTTCACTGTTTAAATTTCTCAGGTCCAGTGCAGAAGTTTTGTCCAAAGAGTTGATGAAAAGTAAAAAGTCTCAACTGATACAGTAATTGTTCAGGCTGCTTGGGGAGCTAAGTAACTGTTCTCCTGAAAGTGGATTTACACAGCAGACCCACATTGTGATGGATATATGGTGACTTTTAAAAGTCAAAGTATTGCAGGAAAAAGAAATCGATTTAGAGAAGTTTAAAAATAAAAAAAGATGTTTACTTCCTTCATAGATTTTTCTGATGGGTAATGTGCAATTATTTTCCTTGATGTCTTCATAAGCACATTACTACTGTGTCTGTTTTCCAAATCTTAACTGGAGAGAATTCTGAAAAATGAGTTTCGAACACAGCTGCTCAACTGCTGCTAATGAGAGGAAAGCAGAAGACTGGGAAGAGACTGTTATATTTCTAAACTTGGTTAAAAAGTTGTGTAATCTTTATGGTATTCAAAGTAACTAACTGTTCTGTTGGCAATGCAGCAGACTGGGCATGTTTCAGAGTATGTGTGGCAGTGTATGGCTTTTTTCCTTTTAAGACACTTCTGCTGTCTCAGTTGGGGTGACAAAGTTCCTGTCTTCAGACTCTCTTCTTCTTTAGCAAGTCCTTACCCAGACTTCTGAAGCCCTTTTAGGCACATATAATCAGATCTGTTCAAGCAAGGGAGAGGGTGGCAGAGGGACAATAGCTCTCCAAAAGCACTTATTTTGTGATGTGCATATTAACAAATGCACATTTTGTAGCTGCATCTAATCAGGTAGAGCCCACTGGTGGAGAAAGAATATATTTATTTTAAAAAGAGACTATAGTCCAATCAGAACTGGGGCCCCTCTGTGCTTTAAATAGTATGTGGGGACTCCTTACAGCCTGACAATTACTTTGATTTCAAAAGGATAAGGGGATAAGGCATACAAGGAAAGTGGTGGGGCTAATGGGTGATCAGACATCATGCTAATTGGAAAGAACAGAAGAGTGGAAAATACAACTGGAAGACTGGGAAAGCTGAGATGATCTAGCTGTTAAAACAGACAGGATGTCTGGAGCTGATGCAAAATGGCACTGCTTCAGTTTGGCTTTCCTTATGTCAGCTCTGCCTGCAGTGCTCTCCTGGCTTATGAGAAAGAAAGTGGGGTGTAAGGGGAGGAGAAGCTTTTCACTCCTAGTGAGGGAAAGCCAATGGATGAGTTCATGACTACCTATCTATGTTATTGAAATATTAATCTTGCCTTGCTTAAATATAATAGGCTGACAGGTTTGGGGCTCTTTTTCTGTATTGCAGGTATTCTACTCCAGACTTCTTGAGGAAGCCAACAGAGGTTCATTTCCACCCGAAGTGATTAATAAGATCTTTTCTAACATTTCGTCAATAAATGCCTTCCACAGTAAATTCTTACTCCCAGAACTTGAAAAAAGAATGCAAGAATGGTAAGAGGCACTTCACTGGTTAATATACTCCTAAAACTGTGTCTGTAGAAACTCTCTTGCAGGGTTGAGGTAGGGAAAGTATCTTCACAATTAAGCTCTCCAGGCCCAGGAACTACTGTGAGTAAGAGAACATCTGCTCTTCCACTCTTCCTCAGGATCTGACTCAGCAGAGGACTTGCATCATTTGCTCAAAATAAAGGACATGGATCTCACTGAAGCCAGTGAGATTACTCATGATCGAATGTCTTGCTAAATTAGGGGTTCAGACTCAAATTATGTGCTGCCTGGTGAATTCATTGTAGAGAATACAAAGTTGAGGTAAATAACATGTATGGGGTTTATGATAATGCTGAAGTACAGTAAACTTTGTTGTTGCTGCTTTCTGTAATAAGGTAAGACACGTTCTTCTGTATTTTGGTTTTCTGTTTGAAATTAAAATCCATGTCAGATCTATTTCAGGGCCATTTTCCCCTCAGCTTTTCTTGACCTGTATTTGGAGCCAGCAAGGACAGAAGAGGTGTAAATTTACTCTGTAATGGTCATGTACAGATGTAGTATCTTTATCCTGCCTTGGTGTGTGCGATTCTGGATATATTAAAACATAGCCATGCATTTTTGGTCTCTTCTATATAATTGAAAAAAAAAAAAATCTCAAAATATTGCTGCTTCCCTACCTTCTTTGGGAAAAAGGATAACCTCGCTTAAAAAGAAATTACAGATACAGTTGCATCCAGTTGTTTCACCTCAGCAGTTTTTTGGCTCCTATCTTCTATGTTATCTAGAATTTATTACGAGGAATTCAAGTGTTTGTCCATGCATAATATCCAGTTACACTATCATACCACTCCTTTACTGTCAAAAAACACACCATAAATGAGAAAAAAATGCTTTTTTGATGACATATATGAAAATCTTAGACCATACGGTGGTGCTTTAGACAGCAGCTATATATCTTCTGACTCTGTAAGGTGATTCCCCTTTAAATGATGATTCTTTAAAATAGAATAGCTACCATGCACAAATACATGGTACCTCTATGTAGTCTAATGCAAGAAAGTAAGTAAAATGTAAGCATTATGTAATATAAGAAAGCTTACACTTTAAGTTCCCAGCAGAGTCACTTGAGTAAGTAAAACCTACTCATTTCTTTTAACAAAAGTTGAAAAAATCTGATAGGAAATATGAATGCCTGGGTTACAACAGAGTGCATGTTCATGAGAAGTGGAGTTTAGATGTTTAAAAAACAGCTCACACTACATCATGTCAGTGCTGTATAATTTGAAATGAAATTCACGACGTAATCTTAAAATTCTGCTCTAGACACTTTATGGAGCACAGAAGGTGGGTTGCCTTACTTTACATATTTGCAAAATGCTAAACTGCTCACTACTATTGTGTGTATAATTACATAGCTTCAAAGGTTGAAAAGTGCTTTTGTAGATAAACTTTGACTCTTGGTGCAGAGCTAATAAATTGCATCACAAGGATATTATCTTTCCCACATTGTTTGAAAACAACCTTCGTGCTGTACCTGAGACAGCCTGTTTAAATGCCTTTGAAACATTGTGCTTTTGGGAGGAGTTAGAAAAAAAAGACTGCAGTTGAAGACACCTCTTCTTGATCATTGCTGAAAGAAAAATCTGGGGCAATTTTCTTTCCCCGTCACTGGTCTCTGAAATTGTCTCACACAATAGCTGCTGCCAGATACAGTCTTTTCTCAGCAGTTCCTTTCATTAGACACAAGAAATTAAGTATGTTCTATGGGTAGGTTTATGTGCTTCTATTATTCTTTATCTTCCAGCAAAAATAGCTGGATAAAAAATTCTGACTTTTCCTTGAGTTGTGGTTTGAATTGAAAACTTAGAGTAAAAATATGTAATTTCGTAACTGGGAAAGCAGATCGAAAGCAAATTCTTCTTTTTTGGAAGAAAAGGCAGTGTGAATCTAAACTTACCAAGTGAAAATTAAATTGTCTGGTAGCTGCATTTTGAATGAGTTGGGCAACAGCTGGGGCTGAATATCTCTTACAACATATGGCTTGAAAACACTGGAAACAGCCTTATTGCAATATATTCCCACGAAAAATGTGTAACAGAGCGTAACAGAGCATAACAGTGATCCCATGCCATAGAATCATAGAATGGTTTGGCTTGGAACAGACCTTAAAGATCATCTAATTCCAACTCCCCTTCCACGGGCAGGGGCACCTTTCACTAGACTGTCAAACAAAATAACGAGACACAATACCCTGAGTCTTCTGTACCCAAGGACAACCAGTAGCAGATACTTGGGAATAATATAAGAACACAGCATGATTGCAGAGACCAGCTGCCCACCCTGTCTTGTCCCCTTGTTGCCAGCCCCAGCAGCAGCACAGTCATCTGCCAGGTGTTACACAGGAACTCTCTGCCCTCGCAGAGCCAGCTGGAGCTGGACTAGTTTTTGACAGTCCTACAATATTCACTATTCAAGTATAACTTTTTTGTTCCGCACAGCTTTTCTCTCGGAGGAGTGGTGTGTTGGAGTGGACTGTAGAAGTAATTGCAGTAGATTTCTCCACTTTAGGCTGCTGTGAGAACATTGATTTAAGACTTTCAGAAACCCAGAAATACTGAGTTTCTGAGTCTGTCCTTGAAAATGAGACATAAAATGTGCTTCATATGGTAGTTCTTGGAGATGCCTGTGTGCTGCTCCACATTCTCTGCGTGCACTGAGAGTGCAGCTTCTCTCAGCCTCTCCATCCGTTACTTTACTATTCTGTTTTATCTGAAGATACCATTAGGAATTGGGAAAAATGCAGGAAAGATCTCACAAAAGATTGGAATCCAAGGGATTATCTTTCCTTCATATGCTTCCTTAGATAAACAGTAATTTAAAAAAAAATATATAAATACATATGCTTATACAAGGCACAGAGGGGAAGATGTGCAGTATGGGTTTAGCCCTCAAACCAAACCACAGGTTAGATATTTTAAGGGTTAAATTATGGTCAAAAGAAGATAATGTAGTTTTAAGGAAGAGCAAATAAAATAAATTAGGCCACGCTTTGTAAATAAAATCTTTCAAGTCTTCAATTTCTAGCTTTTCTTATTTTAGTCCTCTACATGACCTGTAGTGCTTATAGATCATCAAAGGGGATGCAGACAATATTTCTATGTGAATTCAGATTTAATGGTTATGTTGGAACTCCATATGAGGTGATCCCGAACAGAAGGACTCTCGATTAAACCCTTGAAACCTTTTATAACCTTGTGTGACTTTTTTTCTTTCCTGTTTGCTCTGAGATTCCACCCTCTTACTTTGCAGGACCACCACCCCTAGGATTGGAGATATTCTGCAAAAGTTGGCTCCTTTCCTCAAGATGTACGGAGAGTACGTGAAGAATTTTGATAATGCAATGGAATTGGTGAAAACGTGGACTGAACGGTCACCTCAGTTCAAATTCATTATTCAAGACATTCAGGTAATGGGGAGAATAATGTAGACCCTCAAGTAATACAAGTAATATGTAAAAATACATAGGTTTGTGGATGAAAAAAGGATTAAAGAGAAAATTAAATACCAAATCCCTCAGAATTAAGGTTGTTGTTTTTAGCCACTTCACACTGCGTTTTTTCCTTCTCCTTCCTGCATGTGTGCACAACCCACCCACAAGAATCCAGATTTTTCTCCTGCGAAATAGAGGAGCAAATTAGAAAGGCTGAAACATCTGAAGACTAAAAAAATAGTGCATTTTTTTTTGTCAATACCAGAAGTAAATACCATTGTAGGATAAAGTGACACAGCAGTGCAACTCTAGATCCCTACACTGCATCCTTAAATATTGTGTCTGCTCACAGTAATGCTGAGCACAGAAAGCTTCAGAGACCAGGGATAGCAGTCCTTTCCAAAGGCTCGTTTCACACCCTCTGGTGCTCCCTGTGGGTGTCTCTGGGAATCGGCAGGTGTGTGTCCTGCAGTCTGAGCACTTAGAAATAGGGTAAAGTATTTCCACTTAAGTTTTACTTCTCTGTGGGGTCTTGTGGTTGTAAGCCAGGGAAGAAAACAATGTGCGTTTTAATGTAATTTTTGTTTTCTCTAATCCAATTGCATCTAAGATTACGGAAATGAATGTACATCTTAAAATATGAGGGAGGGACACTGCTGAGGGAGTTGACATTGTAAATGAAACTCAAAGAGAGCATTCTCTCCTCTGATAGGTAAAATATACCTCTGTAGCCCATTTAAGTGATTGTTTATAATATCTGGTCATGAACTGTTCTTATTAATTCAGAAGTATTTCCCTTGTCTGTTATTACAAACCTAATTTAAAATACATTGGTGTTTAAAAGATTTTTTTTGGTAAGACTTTTGTGTAAGACTGTCAAATACTCAGAAAAGTTTTTACAGTTATTTTTTGGGAAGATTTTCTGATTATCACGTTTGGTAAAATAGTTCTGTTTTCTTTCAGAAAGTCTATCATGCACGTTTCAAAATACATTGTTTATGTTTCATCAATCATAACTTTTATTTTACGATAGTGTAATGACATTCTTGCCTGCTTCATTGAAATATGTTTACAATTTTTTAGAAGGAAAAAGTGTGTGGAAATTTGACATTGCAACATCACATGCTAGAACCAGTCCAACGCATTCCACGCTACGAGATGCTTCTAAAGGACTACCTAAGGAAATTGCCTCAGGATTCCCTAGACTGGAAAGATGCTGAAAGTAAATATCTTCAGGCCATTAAAGGAGCTGTAATAAGATTTTAGTAAGAGGATACTGAAAATTGAAGACATTTTCAGGAAAGATCAAGTGAAGAATTACCCATGAAAAGAATGATAGGATTTCTTCAGTGGAATCATAAGATTCTTTGAAAAAAATTTGTTTGAATTGAATTTAACTGAATTGAAATTAATTTAAAAACCATGAAGCCTTTAGCATTCTCTTGGAGCACATAAGTTTTGCTTTAGTTTTGAAATAGCGCACAGGTTTTGATTTGTTTGCTTTGCAGATGATCAGGGCTTGTGGTGGCTTTTCTTTTTCTTTTTTTTTTTTGTTTGTTTTGTTTTGTTGGCATTTTGGTTTGCTTTGTGCACATTAGGAATATGTGACTTTTATTTGTAAAAAATTGAAGTTAGACTCCTTGTATTTTTAAGCTTCTGCAGGGAAAAAAAACACAGCCCACTTTTAAATTTCTTCCTCTCTGCATTTATAAAAGAACAGTTCAAGATATTTGCATGGAGTGTTCAAAACCACTTGCCAGATAATTCTTTTAAATATTTCATTTTTAATACCAATACCGTAAACACTTTTAAGATGAGCTGTTTCAACTGGAAAATACAGTTTGACTTCCTGAATTACTTTGAGAAAAGGAGGGAGAGAACCATGACTGTTCTTGTCACAGACAAATGTGATTCTAAGTGCTGAAGTGCTACAGTAATCTGCAATAATTCTCTTCTGATCTTTCCATATTATAATTTCTATTTGGTAGCTGACTTTTTTATGCTTTCCACTTTACCTTGTTTTCTTTTTATTGCTAACTGAAGAAATTTATTGTACTTTGTAATTTACATAAATACAACAAACATTTTTGTAGAATTCCCCCATCCTCCTTTTTTTTTTCCCACTATGTAGTATAGAAATATGTGAAAATGCAACTTTTTGGTTTTACTTATTTTCTTTTTCTTCTGTCTAGAATCCCTGGAAATTATATCCACAGCAGCAAGTCACTCGAATAGTGCAATAAGAAAGATGGTAAATGATCCTTGTTTTCTGATCACTTTTCAATATATTCTATTCCAATATTTGGTGAAGCTAGGAGAGTGAATTGCAAATCTTCCCTAAAATGGCAAGAATTGGTTTCTTGGGTCAAAGTGGTTGTTCCTACGTAATGTATTTGTGCAGCTCCTGGAAATGATAGACAAAATCTGTCATCGCAACTAATTCTCTCAAGTGGAAAATGAGACAGACTTAGTTCTTCTCCTGGCTCAAATCACTGATACTGCACTGAACTCTTCACCTTGTTTCGTCTGTTTCTGTCAGTGCAGGATAATGTTTGTAAAGAGCAGTGGCTGTTTCTCTGCCAGATCGGGCTGGGATGATAGGAACTTAATTGAAATGTGAGATGTTTTGGGCAAGAAATAATGCAGACTGTATATGTAACTGCTTAAAAATTACCAAGGATATAACATTTCTAAAAGTATTTCTTTCTTTATCAACTAAGTTAATCAGTCAGACCACACACACTGGGTATAAATATGTTTTTCAAAGTTAAGAGTCCCCAAATTTCTGCATGCTCCCATCATTTAATTTAAACGTGCATAAAGATCTGTGCTTTCAATTAATACGTTTTTTAACTATATTTTTACTGTAAAGGAGAATCTAAAGAAGTTGTTAGAGATATATGAGATGCTGGGAGAAGAGGAAGACATTGTGAACCCTTCAAACGAGCTGATAAAAGAAGGACAGATCCTTAAACTCGCTGCTCGCAACACGTCTGCTCAAGAGCGGTATCTATTCCTGGTGAGTGTGGTGGCTGCTCATTACAGATGCAGGCCCTAGAGCATGAGAACTTTGAAATTCTCATCAAACTGAAATGTAAAAGCTTAGGATCTTTTTCCTGATAGATTGCGTGTTGAGGTCCTAGTAAATACGTGTCGTGGTTCTGTGGGAGCTTTCTATTGTGGCAGGTCATCCTCTCAGCAGGAATTCAAAAAGTACAGCCATGCTCCCTTACAACCTTCTTGGAAAAGGCGTGGTGTACTTTATTGCTTCCCATGCATTGAAAATTGCTGATATATTTTTGCTCACGGGCCTCGGTCTTGGCCCATCCTCTGGTTGATAAAGAGCAGTGACGGGATGTTGAGGCACAGCTCCTGCTTATCTGTGCTTCACGATGCCTTGAAGTGGCTACCTGAAAACAGAGGCTAGACAAGATGAAGAGAGTAAAAGTAGGTATTTATTTGAAGGGCCTTCAAAAGTACACCCTGGGCAGTGTAAAGCCTACGAGGGGCTCCACCCAAGACGGAGGCTGGGTCACGGGTTCTTCACACTTTTATAAGTTTGGTCCATTTGCATATCAGGGTTAATTCTCCAATTATAACTTCAGTTAATGATGTAATTACCCCAAGTTTGCCCCTCCTCTTCAGAGGCTTTTAGTTTGCACATTTTGGGGCCTGGGACAATCCAGGTGTCCTTGGAGAGCAAACCTAGAGAGGTTTGTTATGTCTAACCAGCATGAGAGAACAGTAGTTAACAGGCCACACGAAACTTCAGAGTTACACACTAGGCAGTGCAGGATTTGAAAAATATAAAAGTTAAAACCTATGGCATCATTCAAACAAAAGGAGAAATCGTTGAATAGTAAGACCTCAGTTGGGGCTAGACAGCTGATTTAAATGATGTTCCCTTCATATGAGAGGTGACAAGCTCAAATGCGCTGTGTCTGTGATACAGACAAGGCAATAGTCTAGTCAGGATTTCTATGAAATAGGATTTAACTGAAGTGAGTTTTTCTTTTTAACAATTAATTTTGAGAAATGAGAGGGAGAAAAATGTGGGAAAATTAAACACTTTATATCTGATTTAATAACTGTGCTTCTAGGCTGGGGCTTTAGACATTTAAACATTATTTAAAATTCTAACTTTAATAAATGAATATATCTTTGTCCTGCTCATGTACTACTTTTTTCCCCTGTGATATGGAGGGTTTCAGGGAATAAAAACTTTCAGAAATGTTCTTTTGTCTTGGAGAAAAGACAAATGACGTCTTCAAATAACATTAGTTACAACTTGTACAAAACCAAATTATTTTGGTACAGGAAAAATATAAATGTACACACTCAAGGAAAGAGTCCTTTTTCTACAGTTTACAGTAGGTTTTGCAGAATTGGGGCATAAGAATGGGGGCTTTGTTAAAAAGCTTTACACTGGTAGAGAATATCTAGTCTGAGTATAGTTTGATAATAAATGCTATGAAGACTGCTGCGTATACAGAACAACTATTCTCACATTCACTGAAGCTGTCCTTGAATCCTATTTCTAAAGAAATAAGAAAGAGAAGTTGTCTGGCATTAGAGCTTTGGTCTTCTCATGTATCAACTGATCAGGAAAGAACCTGCTTTCTCACCCACCAAGTCTAGCTTTGTGATGTTGTCCAGCTCTCAGTGGACAAACTGTGGCTTTATCTGTGTTTTTCTTAGTACAAAACCACGTGTTTATTTTTTTCCCCAGTTTAACAATATGTTGCTCTACTGCGTCCCCAAATTCAGCCTGGTAGGATCAAAGTTCTCAGTTCGAACCAGAGTTGGCATAGATGGCATGAAGATTATAGAAACTCATAATGAAGAATATCCACACACTTTCCAAGTGTCTGGAAAGGAGCGGACACTGGAGTTGCAGGCCAGGTAAGCAGTCTTCTTAGCCAGTTTCTTGAGATCAAATATATGCACACAGAAGAGTGGATTAACAGATTTGAAGAAAGATGCAGTGGATTTCATCGTAATACTGGTGCTTTGAAAATAGCCTAAGCTGCCAAACCCCCATAAATCGTCACTCGAAGAATGTCTCTGAGTAGAAGATGCATCTAGGATGCATAGCACATTGCCTAACTTTGCAGAAATGCCAAGAGAGCTGTGAATGGGCTGGCTGGGAAATCGAGAGCAGTGCCAAGGCAGCCTGTCTGACTGAAGTGTTTTAGGACACCGAGTGTGTTTAGGGCACAGAGGTGCCTCTGGGATCTGAGCTGCCTTGGTACCAGTGAGTCTGTTCACCTCACGGCAGGCCCAGCCATCAAAGCTCTCCCCCCCAGTGGGTTTATCTCCACAGAACAGAGTTTTTTGAAGCAGTAGGTGGGCATCTGCTTTCGTCTGTTGCTCAGGCCCATTTCCCATCTACTTGTTTTCTTCCAGTCCCGAGTATCAACCTCCTCCTGGAAGGCAAGCTCTCCTTTTAGTTCTTGGGTCCTTTTCCTCCAGCCGCGCTCTTCTGACTGGCACTTTTTCTGCTTTCCTTACTAGTCCTTTTGCTGAGTTACCTTCCCCTTACCTTTTTGCATTGCCTAGACTAATTTTTCCCTGTCTAGACTCAAATAAAGAGAGATGCTCCTCCTCTCATTTTGGGCCTGCTTAAAAATCCCGTCCTTAGCAGTCAGGATTTCATCGCAGAGAGGGGAGGATTAAATAAGCAGGAAAATGTCCATGGTGGATCCAGTTCTGCGTTGGCACAATATATTTGGGGACAAGCCATAGCTTGCTAGCCAAAGAACTTGCAAGCTACTTTACTTTATGGAAAACCTGTAATATTTAATGAGAGTTACAGCAGTGAATGTGCAAAGATAACAGCTATTTACTTACACTTTCATTCAATTTGGAATTAAATACATACTTTGAAAAATGACACAAGAAAAGCTTTCCACTAAAATCTGCAAGACTTCTGGCACGTATTTTTGGCTAGCAGTCACATCTACTGTAAATTACTGTATGACGTCTTGCTAAGCATTATGCAAATTGTTATGCCATATACCCATTTCAACGGTGAAAGGTGGCATCTTGCTATACCATTTCTGAGGCATGTTTTAATTGGAAGAAAACTGATACAACAAACTAAGCTTATTTTGTTAACTTTCCTACATTACTAGTAGGAGAAAGTTTATTGCATTAGTTTATTTTAGGTGTGAGAAGCACAGATTTTCCTCTTTTGCTTTGTTTTGTGATCACTGTTAGAATGCATTAAAGTCTGTGCAAAATTATGAAGGAATAAATACGAAAAAGGTCTTATTCAATTATATTAGAAAAATCTGTAGTAATGTATGAGCAATGTATGTACCCTATGCCTTAACGTCCTTAATTCATGAGCTTGTGTTAACACTGTAATAATTTTTCATTTACTCGTGGGGTATTCTTTACTAGTAGGCTTATATTTATTTTTCAAACTACTATTGGAGTACATTTTCAATTATAGTTTTTAAACAGCTGGTAGATTATTTCTTTGGAAGGTTGCTGGTCGGGTATTATGCCTAACAGCTCAGCTTTTGGGTTTTACTGTAAGCAGGTAGGAAGAATGATTTTGACTGCTTGGATACGTTTCTTCTTCCTCATGTGCAGATGGCATGTGGGAAGCCCAAATAGTTGTTTAGGATCCTGCTTGCCTGAAAGTTTTGCTAATACTGCAAACCAACACATGGGGAGCTGTTTTAATCGAGATGTTGTAAAGGTTCTCTTTTGCATCCTTCAGAGCAACCCACAGAAAAATTAAATTTTGTATGACTGGTATTACATGGTGCAGCAGGGTTTTTTTCCCAACACATTATCCAAGGAGGAGGCCACTTTTGGAGAGCCAGATACACTGAACTGTTAATTCTCATGTTTCTAACTTTTGTCTTCTGCTTTGGTTTGTTTGTGGTTTTTTTTAAGTTGGACAGTTAACAATTAGTATTGTTTAAATTTTTGAGAATTACTGCAGAGTTACTTGGCTTTTGCAAGAAGTTGTTGATAGTGGGATAATGTTTCCTGAACTAGTCTCAAACTAATGTGTCAAATATTTCTTTTAGTTCTGAACAGGATAAAGAAGAATGGATAAAGGTAAATTCATCTACATTCTTTATTTTCTGAAACACTTTTTCACTGAAGCAATCAGAAAAGTAATATTCATGTTTTCTGTCTGTACCTTCTCTCTGCTAATCAATAAGTGGTCAGAATGCAGAGTCTGTTTTAAATTTTACCATGTCTGAGGAATTTCTCCACTGTTTCCTTAGGCACTTCAGAGTACTATTGAAGCTTTTCAGCAGAGGAATGAAACCTTCAGAAATGCTATTGCTAAAGAATATGAAGACATGCCTGTTGAAGTCTCTGTAAGCTGCTGTTATTCCTTTGTAACCTTCTTAATACCCATTGTGTTCTTCAATAAGTGGAAGAAGTTTGGCAGAAACTTTGTTTTCAAGCTCATCATTCTGATAGCACAGTAATTACAAAGCAGTCATCTTGTTGGTAATTGTTTTTCTTCATAATGCCAAATCTTGTAAACCAGCCTCTTTCTTTCTCGAAACATGTAACAGAGCACCCTTTCAGTGATGCATCATGATTTTTGACTGGGTTCTTTGTTATTTCTTTCATAGATTTCAAAATGCATCTTGAGCTATGTTTTGTAACTTCCTTTCCAGAGGAAGAGAGTAATTATTTTCCCTGTTTCAAATACTTTGCAGCTTTTTACTTGCTTTTCTTATTCTTTTCTCCTCCTCCTGTCCCGCTTTCAGAATGCTGAGCTTGGGAAGAGAGCGCCGAGGTGGATCCGGGACAACGAAGTAACCATGTGCATGAAATGCAAGGAACCCTTCAATGCACTGACAAGGAGGAGGCACCACTGCCGAGCATGTGGACATGTAAGCGCAAACCCCAGTGCCTGTGGCTGCTCAGCAGGCCTGGGAATGTCTCCAAGCACCTGCTTGACTTCTCATGGCTCCTTATCATCGTAGAATCATAGAATGGCTTGGGTTGGAAGGGACCTTGAACATCATATAGTCCCAACCCCGCTGCTGTGGACAGGGACACCTTCCCCCTAGACCAAGTTGCTCAGAGTCACATCCACCCTGGCCTTGAACACCTGCAGGGATGGGGCATCCACAGCTTCTCTGGGCAGCCTGTTCCAGTGCTGTGGAGTTTGTTGCTGCACTTGTAGCTGAAAGAAGCTGCTCTGCATACCACCAAGGACCATCTGCCTGCTTTAGTTGGCACGGTGAATTTGGAAGTCATTAGGAGCAGTGTACATTTGTGTAAAATGTCCCAAGGCCCTGCACATTGTATACTGTTAGTTTTGAGAGACCTCTGCTAATATGAAGAGTTTCAAGACCATATTAAGATGGCATAATCCAGCATTATTTCGGGCAGCGCTGGCTGTCTCCTCTTCAGAAGACCATGAAACCCTGCAGTTTTTCATTAGGTTAACTTGGAGCTGTTCCCAGCTGGGTTCAGTGTGTAACTGTGTGAACATGTGCATAGCATCAGGGAAGGAGGGAATGTGACGGTGGGGAGAGAGTATTGCTGCTGCTTTCCGTGTGGGATGCCGCAGTAACATATCCAACTTGAGAGCAACTATCAAACAGCGGTAGTATGACTTGGCAGTTCTAAGAAGTTAACAAAAGAAGAGCAAACGTACTGACTGTGCTTTCCTCTCTCGCCACCCAGCAGCTCTGCCTTTCTCCACCAGATGGTAGTACAAGCTCAGGTTTAACATTTGTGGTACAGGGTGTCTCGTGTGATTTCTTTCTAATGTTTTTGTAATGAGGACTTGCTGCATTCATAACGCTGCTTTTGTGCTCTACAGGACGCTAGAGACTTTTTCAGGAGCTGTGAATTACTGATTGTACAGTTGTCATTTGAGGGTTTCCCCCCCAGATCTTTCTGTCTTAAAATTCTGTTAGTGTTAAAACCACACCTTCTTTAATTGCACTTTAATTTTAAAACACTTTTTCATGGGAGTTAATTTAATTTGGGCCAGCAGTGGTGGCTTTCTAGCAGTGACTAATTTGGAATGCTTAACTAGCATTGTCTAGAGCTACAAGCTGAGGGTGGTGATCTAGATTAGTACTGCAAAGCCTTGGTCCACAACAAAGCTTTGCTCAGATGTTTTAGTGGTTCAAGTCCACTTATCTACCTTTCTTTCTTGAAACAACTACCCTCATATTTTTTTATTCAGGGCATCTTTTTTCGTGTGAAATAAGAATTCTGTGGAAAAACATTTCTAATGAAATAACTCCGAGATCTCTCTTGCCTTTCGGTTATATATATACTGAAAAGAAAAATCAGGGAAAATCAGTGTGATATTGGCTTATTTATTCTGTGTATTTATGATTGGATTTTAAAATTGTAAATTTTATATACAGGTATATGTACATTTAAACGTGCTAATATTTATTGGCAAGTTTAAAAAGTAGCCATTTCTAATTTTATCAGATTTTTATTGTTAAAAGGTCATCTCAATTGTAGGCTTCATTCATTCACTTGGCCTCATTTCTAAGGTTACACAGAAAACCAGTTGGTAAATGTACCTGTCAGATTGGCATGTGAAGAAACTGCCAGCATGGCTTGTCCTATATTCTGATTCTATACCTAACTTTAAACTACAGATACAATTAAAAGCCTAATGTGATTTTATGCAAAGTACAAAATTTCTACCAGGTAAATAGGAAGAAGCACTCCTAGTTAAGAAGTAACGGCACAAATTTGGAAAATCATTATTTTCGAGTAAGTTATTGTTGACATGTTATAAATATATTATCTTGTTCTGTATAATTAAAAAAATATACCACAAAATAGAATAACACTAATTTTTATTTATAGTTTAATGAACTTCTATAAATACCTAAATTTTATATGTTTTTTTTTCCTAAGGTGGTTTGCTGGAAATGTTCTGATTACAAAGCACATCTGGAATACGATGGCAATAAATTGAACAAAGTCTGTAAGGACTGCTATCATGTTATAATTGGTTGTACAGACAGTGAAGAAAAGAAGAGGAAGGGCATCTTAGAGGTATGCTATTCAAGAATGCTATATATGTATGGCTGCAATCATTTTGGCTCATCAGTAGGTGAAAAATGGTAGCATTCTTGCAGGGTTTATTTCCTTTTTGAGAAATAAAAAGTATTTGGCTCAATTTCATCCCATTCCATAGATTTGGGTTTCAGCACTCACCTTTGCAAAACTGCTTTGTTTCTTGCAACTTTTCATTCTTTATCAGGGAATTATGAACCTTAGAACTTGTTTTCTTCTTTCAATTACATCAGCTCCTGTGACAAAATATAACCTTTCCTTATAAATTTTCAGTTTTCTTCTCCTGCACTTAAGCTTTCACAGCAACAAACCCCACTGCTGCCACAGTGATTCTTGAAAATATATACTCCGACTGAAAGAGCTGGGGATAGAAACGAGGAGAATGGGGGAGAAATTTGCTCTTCAGAGTCTGAGTAGTAAGATACTGTCTTTGATCAGTGAATCAAATGGATCTTTAAGTTGTCAGGTTGCCCTCAGCTTTTGGCATCTGGAAAGTCAAGACAAATGGAAATTTTAACACATAATCATTTTGTGCTCTTTCTTATCATCTCAGGTTCACTATTTAACTTGAGTAGTGTGTTACTCTGTCTACAGATTTTAAGTAATTAATCTTTTCTCTAGGATTAGTGCTTGTGTGATTATGTGATTCTTAGAAATGTATTTGAGTTTGATTCTGTCATAACATTTTGACTGCCAAAATAGATAAGTTGTCGTGTTGAATAGTTAGTGGCACTTCAATGCCTAACACAGTGTTATTTTGGAAATCAGGCGTTGTTTTAGGTGCTCAGATACAGAGAAAGGCTGCCTGTGGTGGCAAAATGAAATTTGGAGTGATATAGAAGTCTATAACGTAAAATTACTGATGAAAAAAGGAACAGATTACACGCGCTAAGGGAATGCGGTGTTGTGATTGTATGTGTTTAATATATAAATATATTCTCCATAAATCCAGTCCTTCATGATCTTTCTTGGGTATTTCCTGAAGCTCTTTTGCAGATACTATCCAAGATTTGATATGAATGGTGATAAACTTCCTGCTTTTCTGTTCTTTAGTCTTTATTGAAGGAAAGTTTATTTTCCTTTTTATGCTTTATACTCTCTCCTAGATTGAATCTGCAGAAGTCTCTGGAAACAGTGTCATATGTAGCTTTCTTCAGTACATGGAGAAGTCCAAGCCCTGGCAGAAAGCATGGTGTGTCATACCCAAACAGGAGGCTCTTGTGCTCTACATGTATGGTGCTCCACAGGTATGTAGAGGGGAAATGGAAATAATTTTAGTAATTATTGTCCCTGATATTTGAGGAAGAGATGTCAAACAGCTTGGGAAAGAGCCAAGTGTTTTCACCAGCCTGTATAGCAAATGAGAGGTAATGGGCAATTAGTTGTCTGTTCTTAATAAAGAACTTCTTCTTCTCAGGATGTTAAAGCTCTGGCTACAATTCCTCTTCTGGGCTATACAGTGGATGACACTCCAAAAAGTGCTGACCTCCCCCACAGCTTCAAACTGACCCAGTCCAAGTCCGTGCACAGCTTTGCTGCAGACAATGAGGAACTGAAACAGAAGTGGCTAAAAGTTATCCATTTAGCTGTCAAAGGTGAGACACCAGAATGTCAAAATGAACTGCAAGTGAATTTAGAAGAGCAGCCTGAATCTTCTAAAAGATCTGAATGCTGAAGCTCAAGAACACGTGGCATTTTTAAAAGATTTCAATTGAAATTGTGGTTAACCTTTGTGTTAACCTTTCTTTGCTCAATCAAGGAAAAAAAAAAAAGGAAAAAAAAAAAGAAAAAGAAACTTCTTACTACCATACACATCTTGGCACTTTATGTTTGGGAAAAAATTCTGGTCTTTTTAGGGATCTTTTTCTTATATTTATGTTCTGTCAATAAAAGTGATGTACAGGTCCATTTCAGAGACTTTTTAAAAAAATGTGAATGCTATTAAAAATACTTACTAACTTTACTGTACTACTTGTTTGTTGTAAAGCAATTTATTTTTTTTTAAATCCAGTTGCTCTTCATTTAACATTTGCTACCTTCATTAAAAATGCAAATATTTGAAGCTTCCTACTTACATGTTAGGACTTGCAACAGGATAAAAGATATACCTCCACATTGCCAAAATAGATCTGTACTTAAATATGCAGGGACAGTTTGGTTTAATGTATGTAGTTTATAGATTGATTTCCATGGTTCTGTACATATGTCATATTCACTTGTATCTTTTTAATTAAAGTAATTCAAATTGCTTTCACAGGTATATTGGCTTTTAAGGTTTCAGTTTATGAATGAAACAATCTAATGATTTTCAATCTAGAAATAAATACCTATAATATGAGAAAACTATATATAATATATGTACAGTATTAAAAATGTAAAATACTTGATTATTGCTTTGATTTCATGCTACTGGGTTCTTATTAGTGAATAATTTATTTTAAAAGAAAGCATGTTTTCTATTTGAAATTAAACACAGTCCTAAATTGAAAAATACTGTTCAGTGATTTGTTTTAATAGCTGACACTTAATGATCTTGATACTTTCATGCATCAAAAAATTAGCAGTAATGTAAGTGGCATGCAATGGACAAAAGAGTTCCAGTTGTGTTTAAACAAGTAGTGGCTTTTCTTCAGTGTCCTATCAGTTAGCTTTTAAGAGTGCAGTAGTTTGTTGCTCAAATGCAGTATGTGGTTTGAGAAAAGCAACAGATTCTAGTAACCCTTTGGGAATGTGTATTTTTGCTATTATGGTTATTGGAACAAAACATTTTGAACTTAAGTTTTTTAATTTTTGTAGACGATTAGGTATCGTAATGTTTATTTATGACAACAATCTTCAAGGATTATAGTTTTAAAGTGGAGCCTGCTTTACAAAAATTTAGTACAAAGTCTGAGCTTGCAAATCTGAAATTTTATTAACTAACATTATTTGTTTTCTGCTTCTGGGTATAAGGACTCACTGGCTTTACAGTATTAAGTTCCTTATGAACTTCCATCCCTATTACGGTTTTTATACGTAGAGGCAAATGACCTCGCTAAAATTTTTACTGTAATATCCTTGAATGAAATATGGCAAACTCAGAGGTAGTGATTGACTATCAATTGAAATCATTGTTGTCTTTCCTTTTTAAAACCCTTAAAGGAAGGAAAATATGTAACTTCTACAATCAACTTGTCATAAGAATATTCAGTAGTCTTACTTCTCAATAAATCTGCAATCTGTGTTTTAAATCATGTCAAGCTGAAGAGCTCAGGTTCAATTTTGTTAGTTACACGACGACAGATTTAAATTGTTGTTTTTATATGGGTTTGTCAAACTATTCACTGAACTCCTATACCTGCTTTACTCTTCCTGCAACACTATAGGGAAAAAAACCCAACTCATCTTGCATTTAGCAAGGGATTAATATCTGTTTGTAGTGTCAAGCATACATGAGCGTGCAGTGCCTGTCATTCCTTCATAAGAATGTTGTGTAACTTAATGTTAGTAGGATGGATTTTGCTCTCACCTGCACAGATCCAAGATCTACCATAGCCTTTAGATTCCACAGCTTTACACCAGTGTTAATAACGATCAGGACATGGTATGGTAGAGTACTGACTCTCCAGCTGACTTGGTGCATGTCAGTTCTGAATTCTCTTCCTTGGGTGCTCCCTGTGTCCAGATTATTCTGGATATAACCCTAGTATTACTTCTATCTGATGTGCAAGCTCTTTTGTAATTCTCTTAAGAGATTTTAAGTTACTTCTACTGGCAGCTGTGTTTACCTTTAGCAATGGGCAGCTCAAGGCTGTTTTGATTCATGTTGGTGAGTACCATCAAATCTTTGCCAAGGTCTCCCTAGCTAATACATCTTGTATCTACCTTGGCAAGGGATGGGGGAACATTCAGGTAAGCAAGCAGAACTCTTGGTGGCTATCTTTCTTTCATGGCCACCTCCCAAAAGTAGGTATCTTCTACAAGAGCCTCAAGTGCAATTGTGGGATATGGAGAGTTGTCTCACCACATCCCAATGTATCAAAACAGTTTCTCATGGTCAAGTTGTCGAGTGCAAAGGAAGAAGTTGCTTTGAAGGAGTTCTCAGATAGGAAGGACTGAGCTGTACTGAAAATACGATGGTATGACTGTAGTGATAGAATCAATTAGGTTGGAAAACGCCTCTTAGATCACTGGGTCCAACCATTGCCCAGCACTGCCAAGCCCACCACTAAACCATCTTCCTAAGTGCCACATCTACACATCTTTTAAATACCTTCAGGGATGGTGACTCAACCCTTTCCCTAGGCAGCCTGGTCCAATGCTTGACCTCCCTTTTGGTGATGAAATATTTTCTAAAATCCAATCTAAACCTCCCCTGGCACAACTTGAGGCCATTTCCTCTTGTTCTACTGCTTGTTTCTTAGGAGAAGAGACTGATCCCCTCCTCGCCATCATCTCCTTTCAGGGAGTTGTAGAGAGTGATAAGGTCCCTTCTGAGACTATTTTTCTCGAGACTAAACACCCCCCAGCTCCCTCAGCCACTCCTCACAGGACCTGTGCTCCAGACCTTTCACCAGCTCTGTTGCTCTTCTCTGGGCTTACTCCACCACTTCCCTGTCCTTCCTGTCATGTCTTTCATGTCCCAGAATTGGACATGGCACTTGAGGTGCAGCCTCGCCTGTGCCAAGTACAGGGGGACAGTCACTGCCCTGGTCCTGCTGGCCACACTATTGCTGATACAGGCCAGAACACCCTTGGCCTTCTTGGCCACCTGGGCACACACTGGCTGGTGTTCAGCTGCTGTGACCAAGCAATCCCAGGTCCTTTTCCACCAGGCAGCTTTCCAGCCTTTCTTCCCCAAGCCTGTAGTGCTGCAGGGGGTTGTTGTGACCCAGATGCAAGACCCAGCACTTGGCCTTGTTGAACCTCGCAGAGCTGGCTTGACTCATCGATCCAGCCTGTCTGGATCTCACTGCAGAGCCCTTCCTGCCCTCCAGCAGGTCAACATCCTACCCAACTTGGTGCTGTGTAGTACATTCTGTTTCCTAAGCTCCTGCAAACTTAATTCTAAGCCAGGTAGGAAGCCCCATTCCAGTTAAGTGATTAAAAGTAGCAGTTTCTGTGCTGCCTTATTGTTATAGTGGTATTGAGTGGCTGAAGCTACTTGAATGGTTGCAGCATCTCCCAGATGAAGCCCTGCATTTGGGCATAAGCAATTTGCAATGAGGTTAGCACTGGGAGTTGTTTGTCTGGATGTAAGCCTCACGTTTGCTCTCAGCCATTAAATTTTACATAGCACAGGATATTTTATTTACCCTAGTGAAACCCATTTCATGCTCTCATAATCAATTGCTTGGTTAGAATTGTTCCGAGTCAGAATGTTTTGGCACTCAAATATATGGTTCTGTGTGTATTTTGTGGGAAAAGTATGTATCACCAATATTAAAGGACATCAGAAGATGGAGAAGTTGCTTGTAAATTTAACCACCCTGTTGTCTTCATTCTCCCCAGACAAGCCCTCCTACAGCACCCCAAACTCCAACTTTAAATTGTAAATTATGACTGCAGGGGAACAAATACAAAGTCATAGTTGCTGTGGCTTAAGAACTATGACCAAAGCAGTGAAATTAAAACCATCATTCTAACAAGGTAGAAGCTGTTCCCATTTGAACTAAATTCTTAAATTCTTCCAGGAAAAGAAAAAAAGCATTAAATTTGTGAGCATAAAGCTCCGTGTGTAAGGAATAAACTGTAACTAAGCATTCATTCATAATGCATGCATGCATGTGAATGGTTCTGCTGAATTATTTAAGTTTTGCAACTCTTGTGTTCAAGAAATGCTTGTTTCTCACTTTAAAAGTGATCAATCTTCCGTGCAATTTAAAAAAGTTATTTTAGCGGTTTTATCTGTGTTCAACCAGAACAAGTCAATTTTATCATTAATATTTTTGGATCATAGTAATATATTTTTTGAAGTTACTTATTTTTCCCTCTACCATGGGAAAATAGTGTATCGTGATATCTGCATGTCTGCACCATTCCTCCAGGCCCTCTAAAAATTTTCTTTTGGTATCAGGTACTCCTGCTTGGTTGAAGAGCTGCTATAAAACCTGTACCATGTAGTATTTTCAAATCCCTTTACGCTGAGTAGTTTTGTTTATTCCAAAATGTATTTAACTTATATGTGCAAAATAGATACTGAGAGTACAAAACATTCTGTTCTCTTTGGAGTAGAATATTAAATCACTTTAATTGCATGTAAATAAAGTAGCACCTTTTCATGCAAAACCATCTCAAAGTGCTTTATAAATCTCCTCAAAGATTCTAACTCCCTTTCATAGAAAAGAGGATTTTTATTCTTCATGTTTTTAAATTATGGATGAAGGCAAGGCACTGGTTAAATATAGAGTAAATACACTACCACCTAAGTAAAATTTAGGTGAGATTATAGAAGTATGCTCTAGAGACTTCCAAGTGGGGTCAGAATGAAGAAAAATACATATATTTGAAAGAAAAATAAAACCAACAAGTGGGAAAGATGTGGAAACACTTGACAGGTTGTTTGGGTTCATCACCACGTAGCTAGTATACAAAATCATCAGCTTTTCATTTTGAGAAAAATTAAATAAAATCAACAGAGGGTAGTTATTTCTTGTACTGAAGGAAAGACTTTCAGGAAAGAAATAAACATTCCATGTAGAAATAATCCTAAGCAATAACAAAAGGTCTTTCTCCATATAGCTGCTAGAAACTAGCACAGACATGCTGGAGCTATTATACCTTCAGTGATTTAAATTCACGTGGAATCTGCCTTACATTATATAAGGACACTTGTGCAAGATGAAACTTCCACCAGTTTGGAAGTTGCTGAGATACCATGTTCTCATCTGGACTCACAGAGCTCAGGTGAACTTCAGATGGGTTTCAGCTGGAGGTAATTGATGTAGGGGTGAATGTAAACAGCTGGAAATATATATATCCAAAAGTAAATGATAGCAGAGAAATAATTTTGTGGCAGAACTGACTGTCCTTAAGATAAATCCATTGGTGAAATGGGTATCATTCTTAGTCTCTGTGGCCTACTGTTGTTTGAAATCTGAAATGAAATACATGGGGTTAATGTTTTTTCTCTAGTCTGTGGCCCCATTGGTGTGAGGAATTTATCTAGCTGGTTCTGACCCATGTGACTGTAGTAAGTATGTTCCTCAGACAGGAGTTTTAATCTGCTAGTCAGATTGTTTCCTAAATCCTTTTCCTTTAACAGAACATAACATTAATTTAATGATTACATATGTGTGTGTATATACACACATGCATATGTATGTGTGTGTATGTATATATGTGTATTTATATAGCTGAGACTATTATTCAGATAACTTGTTTTCAAGCAGTATTTTACAATCAAAAAATACACTGTGCTGCATTCAAAATAGAATGTATAATGACTGTGTTCAGTATGCTTTCCAGAAAAAGGAAAAAGACGGAGGTAGATCTGCTATTGTGGCATGTTTATTATTTCAGCCTATAAAAACAAACACAAAAACCCCCACAAACATGCTAATTCCAGTGAGGCATTTCAATCAGCTTTCTTTGAAAGCTTGTGATTAAATTTCTTCCCAGAATCAACTATGGCATTTTGTTTCACTCCTTCCTCTTCCTAGCACAAGTGAATGTAGCACGTGTTTTTTCTCAAAATCCTCAAGCAGATTTGAATAAAACATGTTTTCAGCTGCTGCATAACACCAACCTACTTCTGTTTATAGTTCATCCTCATAGATTCATTAAGTATTTATGGTGGAAACATTCAGAAAAGAGGGAACTCTATCAAAGCATTTTCGCATCTATGTGCCCTGGTATTTTCAAGCCAAATTTGTTGCATGTAGAGAACAGTTTGCAATAGAAATATTATTTTTTCTACCAGTGTATTTTCTATTCTGCAGCCCTTAAGGCAGATTAATATATTAATTTTACTGGGAGCTGTATCAGCTGTAATGTTTGACATCAGAATTACAGGCTATACATGTTAATTTCCCTTCATTATGGAAGCATTTCTAAATTTAATTGCAAAAAACGTTTCTTAAAAAAAATAATTGGAAGAGGTGTAAATTTGTTTTGGTTTTGCAATAAAGTGAATAATATTAAAAAGGTGAAATACAAATGCCATTGTAAGTCGTGCAAATGTAAGTCGTCATTTTTATGGTTAAGAAATATATGAATGTAAAAAAGTTGAAGATATTGTACATATTTTCTGTAATATATGTATATTTGATCCTAAGGTGGGTGGAGAATTGTAAAAATTAAGCACTTTAATTCATGTTGAGTACTTAAAAAGAAAAGAAATTTGTATCCTGTAAAATAAAAGCATCATTAAATAAGTATTGCTACTTGACTCTTTTTCTTCGTCCACCTGCTGTTCATTTTGCTGATTAAATCTTTAAGCTGTGTTTCTTGTGTGTGACAGTGAGGACCTGTTCTGGAACACTAGTATCTAATTTGCTGAAGTGCTGGTTACTCACAAGTACTGCTAAGTTGGTGAAAGATGTATTCTGAGTTTATAAAGGATGTATTAAACGCTATGACAACCTAGGTGGAAAAGATAAAAGATGTGGTCTCTGCAATCCTGCACAGTTTGGTCAGGTTTCTGTAATGGGAATGTGACCAGGATGTTATGTGAGTGCTTTATGGACTTCTGTATCGCCATCCCTATAGAAAAGTGCAGAAATAAAGGAAAACGTCCAGCGTAGCCTCACATCTTTCTTAGTATAACTCAACACTAAGTGATCAGCATGATTTCATGCACAGAATTAGTGGTGCTGCCAAGCAAAAAATGATCAGGTAATTAGCTGGATGCGTCCTTTAACAGACCAAAACTGGTTGCAGTTGCCTCCAGTTTCTACCCTCAGCACACATTAAACCTGTTTTGACTGTATCTGATTCATTCTTGGTATTCTTCTGCAGGTGGGCACAATGTTGCAAAAAACTTCCCCCTAAACAGAGAGAGGAAAAGTTACGGTAGTACTTGGCTCCTGTCTGGAAGGAGTTGCATACAAGAATTTTTGTTTCATTTCTACATCTTCTTCTCTTTGAACACACCGTAAACAAATCAGTAGTTGAAATAAGCACTGATTAACCACAGAGAGTAATGCTTCGTTTTCTGTTTAAGTAACTTTTTTCTGATTTTTTTTTTGCACTGTAGTTAACTCTGTTCCAAACCTCATTTTTCTCATTAAGCACAATGCAATGCCTTCTGCCTGGACACAAAAATAATAGCATTTACCCTAAAAATGTTCTTTAATAAGAGAACACAATTATAAAACTCAAACTACAGGAAATGTGTCACCACAGCTCCTACTTAATTCCTTTAAATCAGCAGGGTTAATAAGCGCTGATATTTTTGTGTGGTAGCAAATTGTCCAGAGCCCATCAAGTACAGGGCTGGTGAGGAAGTGGTAGGTGTTGCCTTCTCTGGCTTTCCCGAAGAGCCTGACCAACACTGCCTCATTACCATAGAATTGTTCTTGGCATTGCATGAACTTCCTGACTTGAGAGAAGCAGCAGACCAGCCTTTGGCAAACACAGTATTTGGAGCCTGTTTGCTTTAAATAAATTGCTCTGGAGGCTCCTGTGGTGTCTCTAATGGACAAGCAGAGCAATCCTTGTGATTGTGGCCATTTTACCTGGGAGCTGTTCACCCCTTGCCTTCTTGGCTCTGCACCAGGCAGCCGTGGCAATATTTAGCCTCACCAGAGCCTGTTCTTGTGGTAAGTCAGGAGGCACGCTGTGGAGTTTGGTTCCTTGAGGAACACCACGACTGTGTTGCGTGGTGCTGTTTCTGTCTCAAAAGCACAATGCTCTGGTGTCATGAGCAGGATGTGCTGCCTGCCCCAACAAGAGCTGACGTGGCCTCCAACCATCAGGATCTCACCAAGAACATTCATTAATTTCAACTGCCAAACTTGAATATGTTTCTGTTTGCTAAATGGAGGAAACTTCTGCTGTCACAAGCATCTCCTTATGGAATAGATCCTTAACTGGGAATCTAGGGTAAGAAGACGAATTTCTAGATCCCAAAATATCTTCATATTAATTTTACTGAATACTACCTTATTTAACTTACAGATTCCAGAGGTTTCTGGATTTGATTTATGCATTTGTAATATTAAAGTAACACATGGCTGAAGAAATGGAGATTGTCTTGGGAGCAGAATCTCGGATTACCCTCTCTTTGGCCTCTAGTAGCCTCATGTTCTCTTCTGCGCCTTCCTACTCCTGTCTGGGAGCCAGGCAGTCGCAGCACTCTTGCATGGAGAACATAGAAATGAACTCTCTCTAGGGTCCACTGGACACTGAACTTGTATCTCTGACTCTGTGAGCTTGTGTTTGGAAACAAGGCTGGAGGTTTGTGCTCTCTTCTGAACATGTTTTAATATTGTATGCCCAACTCACTTTTCCAAACTCTAGATAAGGGTCCTTGCTTTGGGGAAATGGGTTTTGGACTCTGACTGCTACTGAATAGGGAAGGCTTCTCTCAGTACGAAATTAAATTTTTTACCCTGTGATGGAAGAAGATAAGATTTCATTGTAGTTCTGTTTAGATGTACCGCCTAGCATGTAAAACTACCTGCCTTACTGTGGGAAACAGAGGAGCAAAAACTTCCACAGGCACTAACGAGTTCAATTTACAACCCTGGAAAGAGCTGGGGCTGATGTAATAATGAAGGCGTGTAGACCTTAAGCAGAAGAATTATAAACCTATGTTTCTATAATTATACATAAGAAAATGTATTGGGTGATATGGTGGAGGGTTTTTAAGTATAGTAATGTGATTTTAGAGTTTAAGTTAAGAATTTAGACGTTATAATAGAAGTATATGTGTGTACGCGAGCGAGCATGTTACTGGTTAAAAAACAGACGCATTGCAGTAAAAAGTACCAAAGGTGGTAGGTTATCAAGTCAAAACAAAGTTTCGTGTTAATTGCTTATTGGACCAAAAAGTTATAAATCGTCATGTAACTTTGAAACTCGTGACTATCTTCAGTTATGGTGACTTGTTGCTAAACCTCACAGCCTCTGAGACTGATGCCCTGTTGGATTTTACATGTAATAAATCGTGAATAACCGCAATAGACCCATCTCTTTAATAAGGTGCCGACACCTTACCTGTTTTATCTTACTTAAATATTTCTTGCAAAGTAAATCCAAATCTTATAGCCCAAGGTTCTGGGACACAGCATTTGCAAAAGGCCTGCCTTATCTATGTTGTATTTTGGAATTTGATCTCAGACTAGCACTAAGTTGGTCCTATTAACTGAATGCTCTTTAGCTGCTGAAGTGCATCCTACAGTTCTGTTTCACACAGAAAGACCTGCATCCCTATGCTTCAAGACAAATCAGCAGTGCAAAGCAAAGCATGGCAAGTGAGACAGGAAGTGTCTGCTATTATTAGTCTTATAAGCAGGGTGTGATGTTGTAAATCACGTATGCTCAATTGTTACATTTCCAATTTAAACTTAAAATTGTGCCAATCACAAGCAGTGTGCACAAGACAATGTGTATCATAAAAATAAAAAATGCTCCTCTTGGCATACTATTTTATCTTAAAAAGACTACAGGAGATGGTCTTATTTAACTACTAGACCCAGAAGCAAAAGATACAAGCTCAATTCCTCCTGAATACCAGCAAGTTTTGCTTGAGGTAAGGTTTGGTTGGGGTAAGATTTTTTCTTTCCTACTTATGTTGCCTCAGCTGAATGCTAAGTGTGCCTTTTGTTTAGCAATAGAAGTTACTTTCTTGATAGCAGACAGGAGCTTATTGCCTTTATTCCCAAAACCTTGGTCCTTTAACAGAAGAAGTCTTCACATGAAAACTGAACTGCAAACCACTGGGGTGGTGAAAATATTTTACTGAAGCAACTGTTAAAATGTCGTGTTTGTTATTTTGAGAAATGTGAAACCACCCCAGTTGCAGCAAGGAGGGAGCACTGCTGTGCAGGAATCCAGAAGGATACAGAGATTACTTTCATCTCCAACCTAAGTTTTTACCTCTATTGGCCTTGTGAGAAAAGCTGATGTCTTACAAATACCTGAGTGCTTGGGCTTTGTTACTGATTTATGAGTACGGCTGTGTTTGCCACGCGGCTCTTGACCTCTGCCCTTCCCTCCCTTAACTTGAAACTTGCTTTCAGTTTCACAAGCATGTTTCACAGAAGTTGTGGGACACCCCAAATAGCCAATGGATTTTCGTAAATAACTTCCGAGTGTTCAGATTAAGAAAATATAAGGAACTCTCAGTTGTTTAGTTCATATTGTCCAGCAAAGTTGCATCCCTGCCCCAGGACAACTTTGTTTTGTCAGAGACTGGGTGTCAGCACAGGTAACATGTTCTTCATACTCAGGAATTCCTATCAGCACTATGATTTCTTACAGCCAGCTGAAGCACGTAGGAGAGCTCACTTTGCCTATTCAGCAGAATTCCTGGACTATGGATTTCAAACCTCTGACTTCTGTTGCTTCTGGAAAAAAAATAAAAGAGCAACATTTAGAATCTCTCAGCTTGGGAAATCTGTGTAGAACAGCCAAACAAAGGGTCATTCTGTCAAGGGATTTCTGGAATTTATTTATCACATCTTCTAAGGGATTTCACTGTGGAGACATTTGCGGTAAGAAACTGTTACAGTTACATCTGTGATGAGGTTGCTCTGGAGAATACAAAAACACCATTCAGTTTGACTTCACATGAAATCTGATCTCTGCCCGACCCATATCATTGCTTTATTGCATGGTTCCAGAAGTTGACATTAGTAAGGAATAATTGATAGAAGTGTTTTGCCCGTGGTGTTTTTGCAGTATAAAGCAGTATGACTGTATGAGGCACAAATGCTACATTACATATTTAATATGTTTCTGTAATAATTCTCTAGACAAAAGACGATGTCAGGAAATATGCTTTGCTGAGGTGCTAGTTTGTGGTTTCCTTGCCTGGCATAAATGAATTAAATGGCAAATGACTTGTCCATTACTGTCAATATGCCAATAAAAAAGACTCAGCTGTCTAAGAAAAATGGAAGCAAATGATGATGCAAAACTAAAAAGAAATTCGTATCATGGAGAAGAAAGTCTGGAAATGTTCTCCTGATTTCAAACATAAAACCAAGGAGGCTTATACAGAAATTAGAAGATGACAAATATAAAACTCATACTAAATTGATTTTTTGCATTTTATATATTTGGATAATGAAATTTACTGTCACAGGTTGTCACTGGAGCCAAGAATTTAGTGTGACAGGACAAAAACCCTATTATATCATAAATAAAGCAATCTAGTTTGCAGTAACATAAAAGAAATATTGAACTGTCTACTTCAGATCTTACTGCAATATCAAAATTATTTAACATATTTATTATCAATATTATTTAACATAAACATCAGTTTTGGAATGAGAAGATCTTATTATTGCATTTTTATATTTTCCCCAGAGGGCTGATGCTGGAAGGTCCTGAAGTGGATTGATATCAGGTCACATTTGGTGTGGCAGTTCCTGTGTCCTCATGTCAATTAACTCAAATAACCCATCTGACTACTACTGACTCTATCAGATCTTTGAGTTTCTTGCTCAGTACCGTGTAAGTCAGCCACGGAAATTTAGAGTTAAAGCTACAGATAACCGTTGCTTGTTAAAATATTTATTGCTTTAGCACAGTCCTCAGCTGGGCTGAGGTAACTGTTGGATTTTATAAGTTGGTGCAGACCATGACACTTCATAGCAGAGGTATTTCCGGCTCTCACTTTTCAGCCAGAAATGTAAAATGTGTTATACTTAGCATTCTGAAGTTTCCTAGCTTTATATCTTCTTTGGTACTTTCTTCTTGCATTTCTTCATTAATTCACTTCCTCTGTCTCTGCCGTGCTTCTCCGTTGGTGTATCCAGCCCTTGACAGGCCTTTCAACATCTCTGCTGGGCAGGTTGGCTTGTCTCAACTTGGTTCAGCAACTGATATTTCCTCTGTGGCTCCTTGAAATATTACAGTGATAAAATTCTAAGAATAGCCGTACTGGGACAGACTAAGGGGCGAGCACACACAGTGCTTCTGCATGCTGCCCTCCCGGCTTGCAAACACTGTCAGCTCAGAAACAGCCCCAGCTAGATTTGATCCCTGCATAGCTATTTTTATACATGCAATGCATTTCTCCTTCTTAAACTAATCCATACAATATCTGAATCAATTTAAATGTTTACTGTCTACAGCATAATTTGGCAGGGAGCTCAAAAGGTCACCAAAGCACCTGTAAGTGGCTACCGTCTTTGTTTTGTTCTGAGCCGGCTCTTACTTCCATTAGATGTTCCCAAAATGTCCCTATTGAAAGGGAGAGTAAAGACACGTGATTCTCTTTCACCCACTCCAGGTTGCTAATGATTACACAGACCTCTGGGCCTTGCTGCCCTGTGCCATTTCTTTTGTAGAGTGAAGGTTCCTGGCTTTCTTAGTTGGTCTTGATATAGGAGCTGTTCCACGCCTTTCCTTGTTGTCCCTCTCTGACGCTCTTTCAGTTTTACATCCTTTCTGAGATGTCCCACTTCTGCTCTAAATTAAGACATAAACCAGGTTTTACTTTCTCCATTTCACAGTGGTGTCTGTGAGGTCATACGGCAAAATAAAAGTGGTAGGAGAAAACAGATTCACATAGAGAAATAAGCTGGTGTTATCTATCTTCTTTGGGAGCCAGCAGCTTCTCGTCCTGTGCAATTGCGGTGCCCCTTCCCTTCCCTTCCCTTCCCTTCCCTTCCCTTCCCTTCCCGAGACTCAAGGAAGGAGAGGAGATCAGCCTAGACAGGGAACAGCAAACCTTTTTTAAAGATTATTTGCTGTGTCAGAGAAACATTTCCTTTTGGCCTGGAAGCTGGAGAGGCAGATGCCAAAAGGCCTTTTGGTATTAACGATCTCTGAGAGCCATCGGCTGCGGGATGCTGAGAGCTAATGGGTGAAACCACTGGATAATGTTTGTATGACAAGGAGCCCTCACCAGTCATTCAGGACCTTCTTCCCAAAATTTTACGTGCATTAACTGCTTCTCTCTGTGCTGAATACACTAATTTTGGAGTGTGTCAATTTGCTTAGCCATCTTTATGCTTCTATCACAAAATATTATCCCTCTGACAAACAGCGTGAAATTGCTTGGCTAAGAATGAGAAACTTTGTTGAAAAGATGTACAAGTAAGAACATATATCCTCGTTCTTTCCTTTGACATTCGAGTGCTTCAAGACATAAAGACTGGAAAAGACTAATTTGTATAGAACAAGAATAAGAATTCTAATGCCATCCAAAACTTGAAACTTTCAGAAGCCTTTTACTCTGCTGCTTACAAGAAAGAACAAAGTCTGAATTATCTCAGTGCCAGCATATTCATAATTTATCTTTCAGAAAATGCACTCAAAAAAAAGACATTTGAAGATGAGACAGCTTATTTGTTGTGATCTCGCATCACAAGTCATCCTCTGGTTTCATTCTATTTCTTTTTATAACACAGCTGAGTATTAGATCTCAGAGTTTCACACTTCCCAAGACACCTCAACCTAACCTACTATTACACATCTGAGTTACAGAATTTCAGATGATTATCCAAGAGTCTCATAGCAAAACAAAAAATATTCACAAGAAAGCAAACAGAATAAATATAGCTGTTCTAAATGAGTCCATTGCAATTCTCAATATGTGAACAGAAATGGAAGAAAATTATTTTCACTGTGCAGTTTGTAGGAGCAGATCTCCAGTTCTGTTCTCCCCCAGAAATGACCTCCATTATGCCTCTTCCCTGCCCCAGCAGCTTCCTTTTCCTGCTCTCTGGGCTTCGTGACAACAAATGCTGCCAAGCTTTGGCAATTTGCCACTCAGAACCTTTCCTTGCTGATATTTCTGGGCAGAACGAAGCCAGCCTGCCCCACACGGGATATCTGTGGCACCCACTGGAGCGGGCCCGGAGAAGGCAATGGAGCTGGGGAAGGGTCTGGAGCACAAGTCCTATGAGGAGCAACTGAGGGAGCTGGGGTTGTTCAGCCCGGAGAAGAGGAGGCTCAGGGATGACCTTATCACTCTCTACAACTCCCTGACAGGAGGCTGTAGCCAGGTGGAGAGTCAGGCTCCCAGGTAACAGCGACAGGACAAGAGCACATAAACTGTGCCGGGGAAGGTTCAGGTTGGACATTAGGAAGAACTTCTTCACACAAAGAGTGATTAGGCATTGGAATGGACTGCCTAGGGAGGTGATGGAGTCACCATCCCTGAAGATGCTCAAGGAAAGACTGGACCTGGCACTCAGTGCCTTGGTCTAGTTGACAAGGAGGTGTTCGGTCACAGGATGGACCCGATGATCTCGGAGTTCTTTTCCAGCCTCACTGATTCTGCGATTAATAAAACCTGGCAATGCCTTGTGATACAAGACCACAGCGAGCCCGCCGTGTCCCTCGAACGCCCGCGGTCCCCGGCGCTGCCCGAGCAGAGCGCTGCCCGGGGAGGGGCCCCGGCAGCTCCCACGGCCTACAACTCCCATGATGCCCGGCGGCGGCGCCGCTGCGCGCGGCGGGAGCGCAGAGGCTGCCGGGGGCCGGGCCGTGCGCGGGGGCCGGCGCCGATGGCGGCAGGCGCAGGGGGCGGCTGAGGCAGCCGCCGGTGCCAGTCGCGTCCATCGACCGCCGTCATCTCGCCCGCCCTGTCCCTTCTCCCGCCGCTATGGAGGCGCTGATCCCCGTCATTAACAAGCT
>VZTD01002084.1:604487-647931 GCA_013397725.1 Rhagologus leucostigma | reverse complement strand
GTTCAACACCGTGGGGGCCGATATCATCCAGCTGCCGCAGATCGTGGTGGTGGGCACGCAGGTGAGGCGGGCCGGGCCGGGGGCGCGGGCGTTCACCGCCCTGAGGGCAAGGTCGGGGTGTCCATCGCGCTTCCGCCGCCGCAGACCCTCGGCTGCCTCCGCCAAGGGCACGGGGGGACGCGGCAGGCGAGGGCGGGCGGGGCGGGTGGGACGCCCTCGGTGCTCGCGTCGCTCCCGCACGCCTTCCGGGGCTCCGCTGCCTCAGCCCCGACCGCACCGGGAGCGCCTCGTGCGCCGCCCGCCCGCCCTTCGGCGCTTCTCTGTAGCGGTTCGAGCGGCCGAGGAGCTCCGCAGGGCTGCGGGGAGGCCCGGTGTCCCCGTCTCCCCTGGCTCCGGCCCGCACACCGGGGGTGCGGGCGGCGTCGGTGGACCCGTGGACCGGCAGCTGCCCCAGTGCGTCAGCGTGACCGCCATCGCTACTCGGTCCGTGGCTTCCCTACGCCGACAGCGGCCGTGAAGCGAGAGCCGGATGAAAAGGATGTGATAGCGGAACGGCATCTTGCAGGTGTGGGTGGTTTTTCCTTTGCCCCGAGTTCTTGTGCCGTTTGGACTCTTTGTGTTAGCTGGTGATGGGGAGTGAAGGTGAGAGGCGAGGCCAGCGGCTGTTGGCTGCAACAGTTGCAACACGTGCGTGTGAGCTCGGTAATGCTCCTGGGCTCGAAGATAGCTCAGACCCTTTCATATCTCTTCAAATGGGATGCTGCTCTTCAGCAAAACTTTTGGCAGCTGGACATGCCTGACCAGAACTGCAGCAGTCACAAGGGAGTAGAAGATTAAGCCTTAAACAGAAGTAAAACTTGAAGCTAAGGGATCTTTCATTTTGTTTCTGTGATTTTAAATATCCATTGAATGTGCTGTGCTCCTTGACAATAGCTCGCTCACCAAAGACTTTAATACCAACTACTCTGCACTCAGGATTTTTATTAAAAAACTTAAAACACGAGCTGTATGTGTACAGCTTGCACGTTGTTGAGGCATGGAATAGGTTTGCTCAAAGCTAGCTACAGTGTCAAAATGGTTGTGAGGCTACCACAAGTCATTCTCTTTTCCCAGCGTACATCAGATACATTCACTGACTTTACAGCAGCCACTTTATAGTAGATCTGGAATACTTGAATAGGGTGGGAGAGACTGGTTAAGATGTGTTGGGTACTTGCTGATTTTGTGTCTGATAGGTGTTGATCACTTAAGAAGACATTTAATCTTCTTTACGTTAAAAATCATACAAGCAAGCTGAACTTTTCTTTTGTTCTTTTTATTCATGTGTTTCAGTTTAGATCTGCAACAGAAAGTGCAATGCAGAGGTGTGGCATTTTTCTATGTAAGATTAAAAAGTATGTTTTCCAGTTTCACCTTATGAAACATATTAAGGTAGCATTTAAAAAAATACTTTAAACAACTCTGTCCCAGTTATCTTTTCCTAGGTGTAAATAATTTTCATAAGTAAATACTGAGAGTTAAGCCATATTAACATGTGTTTGACTTCAGTACTCTACCCATCAATATCAATATTTATTCAGTGCTGTATTTAGTATATTTATAAACCCCCGTGAATTAGCATGACATTTCCTATCATGCCAAAACAAAGTCCTTTATGGACTCCAGAAAAATATGTAGTAAAATAGCTTGCAAGCTGTATCTTGGTTTTTTTTTGTTCTTAGTCAGAGTTGTTGGAAGAAAACATTGTCTTTACTGACATAGTAATTCTGTAGCTGGTTATTTTATGCAATTAGTTTTAGTTTAAATAAAATTTTATTAATCTGTTAATTTGGAATTAGTTTATTTTGGACCACATTTCTGGAGATGTGTCAGATATGGCCTTAGAGCTGATAGTTTTGCTGCTGATAGCTTGGTTCTTTTTTTTTTTTAACATGTGCCTTTTAGGCAATCTTGTTTCTTGGTGAAGTGCTACGTGGCCTTTAAGTTTGTTCACACAGTTGATGTATTTGTAGCCCACTGGCATATGCTGTCTTTGCTTTTTCTTCTTTAAATAATATTCACAATAAACAGTCTTGAATTTTTCACCTCCATTTTTCTTGTAGGAAACAAATGCTGCCAGTTAAGATTTCTGTAACGCTGTTAATTGAATTATGCTTTTTTCTTCCAATTTGCCAGTTGCTTTTCTTAAATGACCTTTTTGCATATTCAGCAAGAAGAAAAATGCTTTTTAAAGTAGTGTTTTCTGTTTTTTCTCACCTGTCCTCTCTTCTCAACCGTTGTGTTGTTTTGTGCTTATATCTTTCTCCAGTTCTCATTCTGTGCATTAAGTTAATTCTTTCTTTTCTAGAGTGTGTAGAACTAGAAGCTACTTATAAACCTTAATTTAGCTTTGAATATTTTCTGTTTCCTCTGTTCCGTTTCCCCGACCTCTGTTGTTTGGGATTAATTTCCTACTGCCCTTGTGCTCTGAGCAATTGAAATGCTTTAATATTTCCTCTTTCTAGATACATTTTGGTGCTAATTGCAAATTATTTCTCAGTAAATTTTGCACGTTTGGATGGTCTCTTGCACTTCTAGTGGTTTTCCTGGCACTCAGTCATATGAGAATTCCTTGTCATTCTCCCCATAAATATTGTGTAAGTTATTTCTTTATCCTATTACAGGGTCATTTAAGAAAGCTGTGGAATGTGCTGATAGAACTCAGAGGACACCTTCAGACTGGCAGTTTCTCTTCACTGTTTCAGGGATTTTCAGCCATTCCCTGATAGGTCGTCTATTTTTTCCTCAATTCAGTACTCCACTTCTATTTTTAGAACTGAAGAGCAAAAAAAAATTGTCCAGATTAGGAATATGATATAAAAATATTTGTTCAATAATGCTGTAATACTCAGTATTCTGGTTTGCACAAATGCTTTGTGCTCTGTATTTGTAAGGGATAACAAGGTGGTATTGAAGAGTCTCAACCAAACACATTAAAACTACAGTACAAGGAGGCAAGGGGAAGAAAAGAAATTTGGTTAGTTATGGCCTTTTGTATGGGTAGGTGGTATCACAAAAATTAAATGTCTACACTACAAAAGCGGGCATAAGATTTAGAATAAATTTAAGAAAACCAGCAAGACAACAAAATGTCTGCCTAGAAGTATGAAAAATGAATTGTCTTTCTTTATTTTTTGTGCCAGTAATTCTTGGAATATGTTTGGGGT
Organism: Rhagologus leucostigma; assembly: GCA_013397725.1. Classification (NCBI taxonomy): domain Eukaryota; kingdom Metazoa; phylum Chordata; class Aves; order Passeriformes; genus Rhagologus; species Rhagologus leucostigma. Next base: position 644,725 of record VZTD01002084.1, on the reverse strand, counting down.
TTTTAGTATTCATCAGCCTAGTTATATACAGACTTTAGTGTCAGCTTTGTAGCAAAATTCTCCAAATACTGACATTATAAAAACACCTTGTAGGCTTTATTTGCACTTGGTAATGTTAATTGAAGTAGAGACATCATGATGAAATTGATGTAGCAACTGATGGAATTCACAAGTGAGATTTGGAAGTGACCTTTCATGTGTACATTTATGAGTATTTTTGCTCAATCTTCTGTTAATGCCATTTTGAGACTTTAAATGGGGAAGTGTAGTTTACAGTATTTAGTATAGACTTCTGCTGGATGTTCTCCTGAGATTGGCTCACGGATGAGCATTACATTTATTCCTTTCTTTTACTGTTTGGAGTAAGTATGATGTTTGATATTTCAATGCTAAACCAGTTTTTGTTGCAAGGAGGAAGGTTTCTTGATTTGAGGTAACAGCCTGAGCACCTGAATATGTATAAGTTTATATTCTGGTAAGATAAGTAGCTGGGATGGTAATTTGGCTGTTAAGAAGTTGACAGCAATGGGAAGGTAATGTACTGCCCTGGCTAGTGGGATAAGGAGATGAATCCAGCAGATGCTATCAAAGCATCCTATCTGAGAGAGACTGGCACCTTAGTCTGAAACTTCAGGTGCTGTACAGAGCTTCTGTGACTTCCCCTGTCAGGGGAACAGAAATTTAAGCCACTTAGCTCATTCAGTGTAGCCTACATTGTGTTGGCAAAAATCCAGTTTGAGGTGAAGGAAACTCCAGCTTGTACCAAGAAACCAGGAAAACCGCATGCCAAACACAACTATGTCCTCCTCCCTCCTCTCTTGCTGAGTTGTTGGTTTGGATTTTGTGGGGGGCTTTTTTGTTTGTTTGTTTGTTTTGATTTTTTCTTTGGGTTTTTTGTTGTTGTTGTTTTTTTGTCCAAGGATCTTTCCTGGCAATTCATGCAGATGCAAAAACCCATTTGTATCTACATTTGAATAGGGGATGTAACCAGAGCATAGCTTCCATGCTGGCTGGGGACAGTTTGTTTTTTCTCCCAAATGTTTTGTAAACTTCCTGGTTTCATTTGGGGATTTTTTTGTTGTTTTCATATCTGACATTTACAGTCTCTGGTTTTGGGTGTAACTGTTTTCCTTTTGCCATCCTTTGCTCCTGTCAAGTCATGCCCTGACTGTTCTGCTGTTTGTTTCAGACAAACAGCAAAGTGAGGCTGACATTAATTAGCTGTTTACATTTACCAGACATAATATAAATGTTGCTGCTGATATGATATAGTGCAAACAACATTTATGTTGTGCTGTTTCTTTTCTCTGATGAGCTCCCTGTGTTTCTGAACAGCTGAACCTTTTGGGTCCTGAAGGTTTCTGTGACTGAAAGGATGGCATTTTCCCTGTTTCTAGCTGCAGACTTCATATGAATTAAAATAAAATGATAGGTCTAATAACTTGATCCTGCATTTTAGCATTTTATCTATATGGATTTTTAATATGAAAGCAGTATTAAACACCATTTTAAAAAAGATACTAATTTTATTGTTTGCAAATGCCTGGTTATTTTGGAAGAGTGGAAAGTCTGCACGGAATTCACGGTTGTAGAAGGATGTGGTTAAAGAAGTCTTGTGCTTCTCTTTTTTTGTTTTGTTTGTCTGCTTTGTTTTGTTTTCTCACTAGTTTTGATGCTTTACTACAAGGGTCCTGTTCAACTTGTGATTGGCAATTGTTTTTCTTGGAAAACCTGTATTTTAATTAGACCAGGTGAATCTTGTATGTTGTCCAGGGGACACAATACAAAGAAAACGTATTTTCAGGAAGATTGAGGGGAAGAGTATTAGAACAGGCAGCGTGGGCATTTGTTTTTCAGAATCTGGACAGAAAATGGCTGTGTAGTTCTTGGAAAAGATTTGTTCACGTAGTAGACAGAAGGTTGACTAGCTTAGAGATTTGAGGTTTGGGTTTTTTTAATCATACTGTTGTTTAGGATTTTTAAAATTTGAATATGCAAGTTGGCTTTGTCTTGATTCACTTTACTGCAAGTCATGAATATAATAGTATACACAATACTACGTAAGGTCAGGATATCTGGCTTGCAAATGTGAATCTTCAAATACCACAGTTCCATGATGTAACTGGGAGTCTGTACTTGTTTCTACTTAGATGAGGCATTTTTTTTGTAAGTGAATTATTGGAGGGCTTAGGGAATTGATGTACTGAGGAGGAAAACATCTGCTAATCGTTGCTTTATTTGCTGTTGTTTGGCCCGTGTCTACAGTTAGATATGGTGTAAATGCAGGATTTCTGAAGAATTGGGACTGAGCTGTGCCAGTTCTAACATTCCTTACTGCTTGTACATAACTGTTTTATGTGGAGGTAGTTCCTGTGACTTCGAGTTTCTCCCTGACTTTTTCAGGAGAGCTCTCTGTTCAGGTAAACGGGGAATGCCCTGCAGGAACAACAGTCTTATAGTCTGGACAAGATCTTGCATGCATTTTGCAACAATGAGCAGTGCGTTATGCTGGTTTTACTGCTTTCTCAAGTTGGGATCAGCCTGTTGTCTCTTTTGTATCTTTTAGAAGTGTAATTTTGTTTCGAACAATGTCTTAAAATAATTCATTTGGCCTGCTTATGGCTTTAACATTCTTTTCTGGTTAGTAAATAAATTTTTAAATTTGTTAGCTGTTTACAACCAGCCTAGCTTGGGGCATTCCTGTTTGAATAGGAAAATTTTGTTATAATAGCTGTTCCAACCAAAGCAGTTCCCTTGTGGAACTGCTCTGAAATTGCATGTGTACTCACCTTTTATTCCAGAATAATTCGTATTTGCAAAATAAGGAAAGAAAAAAAATACTGCTGCACTTTAGTTATAGCGGGCTGAACTCTTCTAGGATGGCTACTGCAAATAACTTTTTAAAGCACCAGTTTGGGTAATATTCCCGTGGATGAGATCTCAGCACAAATGCATTAGCTTTTATTTCCCAATGATAGAATGAAAATTTAGGAAATTGTATATGTACGTATTGCCAAGAGCATGATTTACCAGCAAGACTTTTATACTTCTTGTATGACAGAAACTGCAGCATTGCCACCATTTCATCTTAGATATCAAAGCAGATGCATTGCCTTCTGTAATGGAACTCTTTAGGAATTGTTATGTCTCATTGAGAAGTCTCTCTTACTTCACAGTTCCTTATTGTTGTTCTCAAATGTTTGTCTTGTTGTGCCACTCCAAAAGTCATAGGGAATTCCGAAATCACTGCCTCTATTTTCTTGTGCTGTCCTGTAGTTAAGTTCTTATTGTGTTGCGGGAGTGCTTTGTATTTTTTTCCTATTGGATAGGGGAAAAAAGTTATCAGTTTGCCCTGTTCAAAAGCAACGAGCTAAGTTATCCACTCCTTTCAACTAACTTTTTTTTTGGAAGTTTCCCAGCAGCTTGTTGGACATGTTTCCTTAAAAAGGTTTTTTCTCCACAGATGATTTATTATGCATTGGCTCCACAAAGACATTATGAAGTCTAAAGATAGACAAAGGAAGGCAGGAGATGCTTGTAAGATGACTTGAAATTTGTTGCAGCTGATAAAAGTTCATTATCATTTTAATAATACTTGAAATATACAACAGTCAACAATCTGAGCAAGTGACTGTAAGAAATCTGATGGTTCTTTTGTGTCAGTGAGACTCCAGGTGGGCCTTGTGTTAGTTTGCCTTCTTGCTTCATGGACTTCGTTAGAGTAAGAGCAGAGTTTGCTTATTTACTGAGCTAATTGGTGGGACCCTGTGAGCTAAAGGACTGTGAATCACAAGAGACCTGGCATTCCTTTAAGGACAGCCTCATGGAGCACAAAACAATAGTCCGTAGCTTGCTTGGGAAAGTGGGTGAAGGTCTAAGGAGAGCAGTACTGAGGGAACCCATGGCTCAGCCTCAGCACAGAAGACTTGTGCAGGGGGTAGAAATGAGGACAAGCTCACTCAGGGATATAAAAATACTGCCTGCATAGGCAGAGGTGGTATCAAGAAAGCCACTCTTACTGGTAGGGGACATCGAAGGCAACAAGAACTTCCAGCACTGTATCAGCAGTTAAGAAAAAAGAGAAATGAGAGTAATACAGGCTTCCTGCTGACTGTGGCAGGTGATCCAGTGGCAATGAATATGGACAAGGCTGAGGTGCTTGATCCTTTCTTTGCCTTGGTCTTCGCCATCAGGGTGTTCTAGGCTGTTGTCCCTATAGACGGGTAAAAGTGGAGAATAACTCCATGGTGCAAGAGGATTGGTTCAGGGTTCTTTTTTTGATCTGGAGAAAACATCTTTGCATCCTGTTTGGTGTAGGGCAGAAGTCTTCTAAAATAGGAATGCTAACAAGGATGTGGAAATAGAATAAGAAAGCCAGTGAAGTAAATGGGGTGGGATGAATGTGAATGGTTGCTCATAGTGTTACTTTAGAATTTTCAAGACAGAGTCTCTTCCATTTGATTTGCCAATGACCCTAAAGTGTTTTTGAAAGTAACATCTCTGGCTGTTAATGAAGCTGGACAATTATAAAATCATGCACTTGCTGTGTGCTGCTTCTGAATTCCTAAAACTGTGGTTTGTAATGCAGCAGATTGTAACCCACATTTTCTCTTAAAAACTAGTGTAATGGATGGGAGCAAATGCCTTTTGATACTTAAGTGCACGCAGATGAAATATGCAGGGAGAAGTAAAGAAGAAATGAAGGACAGGGAGGCAGAGCAACCTCATGAGGACTGTTAAAAGTAGAGATGCTGGTGTTTTGGAGTGGATCAATTCTTACAGCTAGCAGCTTCTTAATTTGGGAGAATAAGTGCATGATTGTTTCACAGTGACTGCCCTTAATCCTTGATTGTCAACATCATCTTCAGATTAATCTAAACAAAGATGAATGTATAGGTGTTACAGAGGCAGTGAGAATGCTGGTAAGGTTTCAACACACTCTGACAGTATATAAGATGTAAAATACTGAAGTCCTGTGTGCATCATCTCTTTTTATGTTAGTACTTCTGCGGAAAATGGTTTTGGCAGCCATGGAAATTTGACACAAAGGTTAAAGGTGTGACACAAGATGTTCCTGTGTTTGCTCCCTTTTTTTTTTTTTCCTGAGCAATCTCTATTAAGTTCCTCTAGATTTCACAGCTAATAAGTATTTCAAATTAGGATCAGATATTAGGGTCCAGAGAGAAAATCTGCCTCATCTCCTATGAAAAGTTAAGAGTTTGTCAATGCTTTTCTGGACCCATCGTTAAATGAATTTGTGGATTTCAGTCCATGCTTAAAATCGCGACAAGCATTTCAGTGAGATGACAGAACAAGTGTGATGCTTTTGCAGACTCACCTAAAATTTCTGTGGTACCTTTGGTCATCAGTATTAGTCTCTGTCTACATTTATTATTTGAAGGACTGGCTGAACTGACTCTGTATTCCTAACAGATCCATATCCCACTGATAGAACAAGATCAGCTTTGTGTTTACTGCCTTCCTTGGTGTGTTCCAGACAATTCTTGGTAATGGATGCTAAGGAGTCCAGATTAAGAAGTGCGTCATTAGATAATTGTATTCCAACAACAGATTGCTTTAGTTGGGAATGTAATGCAATTTGAAAGAATTTCCTGATGCATGCAGTACTGTAATGTTTCATTTAGTGTGTTTGCAAAGGATCCAGATTGTTCCTTCTCCATCCAGAGATAATTGGGAGTGGTGGAAGACACAGTGGTTTACTTCTATATGTAGCTTGGTGTGTGCCCATTTTAGCTTCCTGCATTACCACTCCTTTGGAAAGATTAAAGAGCAGCAGTGTGCAGCAGCTTGTCCCATGGATTTTGGTTTCCTTTCATGATGAGGTTCTTGATAAGGATTCCAGCTATTCATTACTATCCCTTATGTGCTTGGGTTATATGCTCATGAGAAGTCACTTCATCTAAATCTGAACTCCAGCTTTTTGAGTCTGAGTGATCATTTTTCCCATGTCTAAGAAATCTTGCTCAAGAGACCACAGAATCATCAAGATTGGAAGAGACCTTTGAGATCATCTAGTCCAACCATCAACCCAGCAGAATCAGCCCTAAACCATATCCCCAAGTGCCACAACCAGGTGCCTCTTAATGTTTGAAACATTTTTAATAAATGAAACACTGGTCTTCTTTGGGTTTTTTTCCTAGTCCAGCAGATGAACCTGTATCATCTCTCATTTTTTTGGTTAGGTATTTCGCTTGTTTTAAGTAAGTTTGTTGAAAAGTGGTTTGTTATTTGTCACTGTGAAGTTTGTTTTTTCACAGTCTGTAATATCAGTAATTCTTCAGAAGTGTGCCAGAACAGTAGCTCTCCTAGGGAGGCTTGCAGATGTAGTTCATGCTTTGGTCAGGTTGTTCCTAAGTTTTTTTGGTAAGAGTTCAGTGCCCAATTGTCTGTTACAAGCTCCTTGCAGGGAAGGTGCCCAAAGTTGGTTTGGAGAAGGACAGTTGAAGAAAATTATTAATTATTTTCTTGGGGAGTCTTTTGCAGGAAAAACAAATCTTAATAAGGCTGTATTTCTGTTTGACCCTGCTCTTTTTCTACGTCTTTCTAGACCATTGATCAAATTGCTGTCAAATTTGATTTAGATTTACTTTGAAAAATATACATAATCTGCATTTTTGTGTTATTTGCCTATTGAGACAAATGATATTTTTGATAAAACATTTTTTTATGTGCCATAAAGCATATACAGTAAAGTGGTACAATAAAAGAAAGCTTTCAATTGTTGCTGTTCAAACTTTCTAGGGGTTTGGCCTTGTATTTTAATATTTATTTTGTAGTTCTGCATACAAGTCCTATTTCAGTAGGTTATAAAGCTCGTATAATATATTCATGTCTTGTTTTGCTGCACTAGTAGAAATGTGCTGTCTGGTAGTAATGTATTGCTTGACCTCTGATGTATTTTTCATTTTTAGAAAAGTCACCTAATGTCACTAAATGTGTGGGATTTAAAGATATTCATCACTGCTTTTATATCACGTTATGCTAGGTTATATACTCATCATTTACTTGAAGTCTCAAATCTGTTATTTCAGAACTGGTAGGCTGAGTGGAGGTTCTGTAGCAGTTACATAACGCACATTCCAGCTGTCAGAAGCATCTGTTGGTTTCCTTTTTTTGGTTTTGTTTTTTGTTTGTTTGTTTTTAACAAACAAGAAAAGTGTTTAGTAGTTGCATTAATACAGAAACATTTCCTGGATGGTGGCAACGACTGTCAGAACAGGTTTGGCATGTCTCTGTAGACTTAGAGCTGCAGAAAACTGGAAGAGTTTAATACAGTATTATTAAAAAGACAAAATCTTGTCAATCAGACTGGGTACTATGCTGACATAGCTGGCTCTATTGTTTATTGTTAGTTTTAACATGGTGCTGGTCTGGAATCACTTTTAAAACCCAGGGTTTCACAGCTGCTTGTTGGACCAATTGTGAATCTTATACAAAAGTCCTACAGGAGAACATTTTAAATATACACACTCAAAGAGTATTTGCAATTTCACAGCCTTTAAGTATTCCCCAACTTTTTACAGTTTATTGTTACTTAGACAGATGTTTGCAGTCAATGAAGTTGTAAATGCTTAACTATATACAGAGAGAATGTGGGATGCCATGAAACAATGTTTGTTTCTACTTTTAGGGTGTAAAACTGTCTGTATTTATGAAGGTGATACAATATATTATACAAAAACCCCAAACAAACCCAAACACGCAAACAAAAAACCCCACCCAACCAACTCTCAAACTGAAAGGAATATAACATTGTAGCGCCTTAATTTGCTCAAGTATATATAGTTACTATATGTTTGTGTATTGCTGCTGCTGGTATTAAACAGCCAAGCCCACATTAATTCTAACAAATACTAACAGAGGGTTAAATTCCTCAGTTTACAAAGTAAAGTTTTACTTCAAGATGTTAGAAGATGACATAGTACAAGACATAGAATTTCTTTCTGAGAATTATAAAGAAAAGCATTTTTTTTCCGGAAATGCTTCTGGAGAGTTTAATATTTGTAGTAGAAAATGTTAAATAGGAGATTAATTTTTCTGAAACTCGTTATGTGTTTAGTTTAACCTTAAGAGGTTAAACCATGGGACACTCACAAACCACGTAGACAGATATCTGTTCTGAGTACTCCAAGCAGGTTTAGGCAGTTACTGGCTTGTAGCAGACTTGTGTCCTTCAGTGCCTGTGCAGTGACACTGCTGTGTCTGCAAGGAGTGTGTCATATGCTCCTCCAGGCACTCTGTAGCAGAGGACAAAACAGAGCGCTGCTTGCAGGCCAGATGAAAGCAAACTAAAATATCACAACATTTTTATGTTTAAGAAAGTAATGTAGCTGTATTCCACTTTTCAGAGCAGTGGAAAGAGTTCTGTGTTGGAAAGTCTCGTGGGGAGGGATCTGCTCCCGCGAGGTACTGGAGTTGTCACCCGGAGACCCCTTATTCTGCAGCTGGTGCACGTTTCCCCAGAGGATGGTCGGAAAGGAGCTGGAGATGAGAATGGTAAGTGTGAGCCAAGAATGTGTTTTGCCTTTTTGGAAAGAGAATTCAAGTCTTTCTTGTTCTTTTAAATGAAAAATCAGTTGCTATAATCTTAAAACTCTAGTGTGCTTTTTAAAACTTGCTTGGAAGAAAACACAGGTGTTGTCACATTTGTTTGGTCCATTCGGCAAATGTCATGAAGTCAAAATCTTTTGGGTGTTCAAAATATCTTTAATGTTTTAAGCTTTCTTGTTCTTGGGAATTTCTTTTGAGGAAAATAGGCCAAAGAAAGCATTGCAGTTATGAAGATAATTGTCTAGAATGTAGAGAACGTGATTTTCTTGTGTGTGTTTTTTGTCCCCTCCCCTTTTGTTGTATAAGTAAGGTATTTCATTGAGAGGGTGATGAGTAAGAGTTTTTAAAAGGAGGGTAGGAGATAGGTAAGTTCTGAATGCAGTGAAAGAAGGAGAAATGAAAACAAACTTTTAGTAGATGCAAACAGAATTGAATGGACACGTTCTGTAGCTTACAGATGCCACCTTACTGGGCTGCACTGAGAGACTCCAAGTGCATCAAGAACAGCACTTTAAATGTTCTGAAGCTGTTTAGTTTGAAGCTTGTCTTCTGTACTGCTTCTATTTTATCCTTCAGCAGATCATGAAAGTGATCTCAGCAGTCCCTTGGAAGTTTCAATGCTCATTTTATACCAACTAATGCCCGTGATCTTAGGGAAGAGCAGCAGGGGCATATCCACCTTCTGATTGTAAGATAAATCTTAGCTTTTTTTTATGTAGACAGTAACAACTGCACAGGCTTTTGTTGGCGTGATAAACTTGGGGCTATAATTATTTATTCTCATTGTATTCAGATTTTTCTTAATTTGTGTCTATCAATCATAAGTTAAGGTATCAGAAGTTCTTTACAGTATTTGTTTTCCTGTAATATTTATGGCCTTTGGTTTCTGAAGGAGTAGTTACTAGTATTCTAGTTATAATACTAGTTACTAGTATTTCTGAAGTTTACTAGTATTGTGCTGTTTAAAAGATTTAAGCTCCAGTCTTAATTATTGTCACAAGCAGAGAACACAGGGTTCATAAGAACTAGCACGCAAACCATGTGAGAAACTGTAGGGATAGTTCAGGCTGGAAATGATCTCAGGAGACCTCTAGTCCAATCTCCTCAAAATAGGGCCAACTCTGAACTCAAGACCAGGTTTCTTGGGTCTTTATCTCTTTTGGGTCTGAAAACCTCCAAGGCTGGAGAATTCAGTCTTTGTGCAACTTTTTTAGAAATAGCACATTTGATGTCTTTAAATGCAGTTTTACATTGCTTGTATTGTGCAGTGTATAGTTTGTATTTCTAGAACTTCTCAGAATGTTTGGATTCTGAGTTGTAGAGTAAAATATTACTTTGTTCTTCTTTGCAACTTTACAGGTGTAAAAGGAGGTTTTGTAATTGGAGTATTCTGAGTCAAGGCAGAGCTTTTCTGTTGTAGATTGCATTTGATCTGGGGATTTGGATTTTAAATTTAAAATGTATAAGGATGTGGGGCTAAATTGTTAGTTATGGTGCCCACTTAGATTTCTTTTTTTTTGGGGGAAACAATCAATATGCAATATGTATATGTTATAATTTCATCTTGTTCCTCTGAGAGAGATGTAGGCTTGTTTGGTAAAACCAGAGAAACCATTATGATTTAATTGAGTTTGAAATGTCTCTTCTTTCCAAAATTCGGGCAAGTCATGGTCTAGATGGTGTTGTCACTGCTCTGGTTTAGTTTATGTTCAGATTGTGGTGTTACATCTGAGAGGATGGGATCAAGTAGCTTGGAAAGAAAAAAGATGGCAACCTCTTATCCTGGCTGTGCTGTGTGACATTGTATTAAGTGCCATTAGAGGTCTGTTTTTAGAGGTAATTTTATTTGTAATGAGGTGGATGTTGAGGTAGGGTTGAATATGGATTTGGGATTTCCCAGAGAGAAATAGTCCTGCAGAAAAGCATTTTATCCAGATTAAGGTTTTCTTCTTTAAAAGTTGAATACTGGACAAGAGAGTATCAGTCTTGGCATGGTGCTTTCTGAATGCTGGCATTGAGCTCTCTGTACACACAGATACTTTTATACAACTGTCTCTTCTTTTTTGACTTCTGTTTTGTGATTTTCACCTGTATCCATCCTAATGCTTGCTCTACTAGTATTATACAATAACACAGCCATTTCAAAATAGCTACTACTCTGTGGTTCTTACAAGCTTAAGTTTTATCTCTTGTTGGAGTGTTGGCATCCAGAAAGCTTCCCAGTTTTTAACACAAAGCACTTTTGACTGCTGTGCTATTCACCTAAGGAGGGACAAATGATACCCTTGTACTGTGGTCACTGCGATAAATCAGGAGAGTCAGAAAATACCAGAGATAAATTTTCCATTAAATGTGAAGTTCTGTATTTTTATAACATGGTGTTTCAGGCTGATCTGTATATCCTACAGAGAATATGTGTAATTTGATGTGAAGGAAATGTTCTCATCATGCTTTTGCTGTTTATTGTTGGCCTCTAGTGATTCAGCACATACGGTGTGTTTGATGTGGTGATAGCACTCTGTGGTGTTCTCTGATCAAATTGCAAGAGAAGCAGCACTTATCAGAGAGCTGGGCCTGGACTTGTGAATTATTAAATTGGTCTTGCAGTGAGGATCTATAATGGTAGTTCAGAAATGGAAAATAAGAGACAACATACCAGTGGCCAAGTAGTAAATGCTTATAGTTTCCTTTTTTTTGTTTGTTCCAGGATAGGAAACTGAACATTGTTCAAATTCTGAACAGGCAGAATTGATACAGAACACAGGAGTAATTAATACAGATCCATTGCTTGATAAATCAACACTGTATTTTCAGGCTTTTGCTCTCTACTTCAGATAGGAATCTCTTACCCCTAGCTCCCAAACAGTGTGGCCTGCTTCACTGGGCTTGGCTTTATAGAAGCACAAGAGAAAAAGAGCTTTCCCTCAAAAGTGCTTGCAATCTACTTGGTGTCAAGGATGGAAAAAATTGTCCGTCCTACAGAAGGGATTGGAAGAGGTGCACGTTTTCCTCACAAGTTCACTTTTTTTTTTTTAGCTTAGAGAAAGAGAGCTAGGAAAGAATGAGGTGATATAACTTGGGGGAAAGAGTTCAGATGGTCATCTTCTGGGTCCAGGAGCTGTGAAGATACGAAAACTAGAAAGCTTGGAAGTTAGTATTTGGGAAGTTCTCATTGCCATGCTGCAGGAAATCCTCTACGGTGGTGGCTTTTTATGACTCCCAGCAGCTTCTCTGTGCTCCCATTGTAAATGAATAACATTTCTATTGCTTTAGAAAGGGGGAGGAGATATATGAATAACTGAAGTCAGTAATCTTTGTACTGTATTGAGCTTCTTAAAGGAGTATTGTAGAGTAGGGCATAACAAGGACAATTTGGTGGAGGGCAGTCCTGAGAAAAATCAAATAATATGTGTGCTTTTCCTATATATTTTTTCAGGTTTTCAGGTCTCACTACGGGATATGGAAAACCAGAGAAGTATAGACTGTTGCTTTATTCGAGAGATGTGGTGGGGGTTTTTTTTGAAAAGCAGGATCTGTTTGTTCTTAATAGCTGCTGTTTTAATAATTTCTTATAATGTGTAATACTGGATTTTGTAATGAGCAAAGTGTCATTTCCTCACACCTTCATCTAGCATTTAATCTTTCGTGTAATCAGGTGATTAGTTCTTCTGAATGTATTGCCTGAAAAGCTTCCAAAAAGTAACATAACTGAGGGAAGACTGATTTACCAGTTAAATGAGTGATAAAAAAACATTCTACATGGAAACCAGAACAGTGGATTGCTGAATGTAGGCTAATTAAAACATTTTCTCCTTGCCTTGAGCATTGTTACATTTAGAGAAATGCAAATCCTTCCTCGTTTCCTAAAAACTCCTTTCCATTAAATCAGTTGTATTGGGAAACTTTTCCGTAGGTGTTAGCAAGTTAAAATGCAGTGTCTCTGACTTGAGTATGTCTTTTTAATATTTATTTTAAGAAGCTTATAGGTAATAGTGAAAAAAATTTATTTATACATAGAACTAAGCCTAGTACCTAGCTGCAAATTCCCATGCCACCAGAAGGAGAATAATTTAAGACTAAAACAGTGTCTGAGAAGGAAATCATCTCCCAAGGAGGAATGTAACCAGAGAGTGCTTGGTCCATATCTTTCAGATGTAACAGTGGCAGTATCTTGCTGTATATTTTTCTTCCTGGCTTTAGGTATCTCTTTACTCTCTTAGAGTCAATTTTTAAGAGGAGACGAGCAATACAATGCTGAAGATACTGTAGTTTCTTCCTCTGTGTGCATTTTGCTTTTACTCTGAGCAGTAAATAAACTAAACCTGTTGAATAACCTGGAAAGAAGGAACCCTTGCACTTACTTTGGAGACTGGTATGTCATTTTGCCTGTGACAACCAAGACAAACAAAAGCTTTTTCCTAATGATGTTTTTTTCATAGCTCATGTGCCTGCAGAACAATAGGGATGAACGTTTGCTTTTTAAAAGTTTTTCCGTAGCGAATCCAGTGCATCAAATCATATTTCTATTGATGATACACACACCTTTGACTGAGCAAGACAGCAACTCTCCAGATGAACTAAGCTTTTCAAACAGATGAGTTGATTATTGTTGTGCTATCTGCAGTTTGTACCAAACAGGCACAAACCACAAATGTCTTCACCAGTTTGTTTTGCTTCTTGCACTTTCAGGGTGTTGTACAGAAATCACAGGAAAATAGAGTTGTAAATTCATCGACCCTTCAGTAAAGAGTTGGGGTTTTTTTTGTAATGGAATTTTCATAAATACTTTGAAAAAATTAAAAGTTGAGAAGGATGATACATATGTTGCCTCTTCTTAAATCTGTCTTAGAACTGATGTAATTCTTTAACTGAGTCTTAAAAATATTGATGCACAGTATCAGATTTCCTTCACTACTTCCAGTGACATTAAAAATGTTTCTTTACTTTTTCTGGTTCTTGCCATGAGTAAGTTGAGAAACATACTTTGCCAAAGAAGTTCAGCTTTGTGGAGTCCAGTGGTGCTGTTTTCTGTGCTCAGATAAGAAAGTACTCTGAGCTGTTGGGATTAGGTGAATGGCAATAATAGTCATCCTCAAGTAAACTTTGTTGTATAGAATATCTGTTTAATATGCATCATTTATATACGTTTAGTTAAGGTCTTATTTCTGTGCATATTGTTAATGTTACACACTCTCATCAATACTAGAATAGCATGCACATCTGTCTGCATGCATTTGTGCTCTTTGTGATAGAATCTGGTACTGAAAATTAATAAAATGCTATGTTAAATATGATTAAAAATGTTAAACGCCATTCAATGCTGTTTCTCTTTAACTGCAGACCCTGCTACATGGAAAAATCCAAGACACCTTTCTAAAGGTTGCCTTTATCCACTTGCTTTTTCTCCCTACACCTAAAGTGCATGCTTATATACACTAATCACATACATTTCATGCCACATGATTGTTGATTACACTTTTCCTTTTACACTTCAGCTACTGTGGTGATTATTTTGCTGAGTCTTTTTTCAGTTTTCTGACCCTGTTGCATTAGAACGAGATGATTTTTGCTTTTCTTCTGTGCCGTTGCTGCTTCATAGAACTTCCTGCACTTTTAATTCCCAAATCCTTAAAAAAAACCCTGTGTTGATCAATTTTGTTAAATTTCAGCTTAAGTGACAAAAATGTTTTGAAAGGTTACTTGATTGTAGGTAAACAGTGTGTTTGCCAAAAGGCCAGATTTCTTGTAGACTGTTCTTGTAGAGCAGATTGCTGTGTCAGGGAGCACAAAGGAAATGACCGCAAACTGAAAATTGGAAATGGTACTTTCCCCTGATACTGGGAAACCTAATAGTGAAAGCGTGACTATCTTGCAGTGTGACTCAAACTGCTGCCTGTGCTACAAAGCAGGAACTGAACAAAATCTCCTTTGCTGTTTCTGGGACTGCTCTTGCATAGTCCCCAAGTAATTCTGGCCTTCAGTGGTGACTGACAAGAGTGAAGATGTTTGGTCCTTGACAGATTTGGGAAGAGACATGTTCTCCTAAGGCTTCTTCACTGTGCAGAATTTTTACATATTTTCTGTTTGCTTGCTTTTAGTCCTACAGGTTTTTCTAACTTTTTCTTTCAGCCGTAATTTGATCTCACTTGCATGGTTAAAAAAAAAAGGTGCTAAAAGCTAGACTTTTTTTCCCCAGGTTTTTAAGCTATTGCTAATAATTCTTTTGTTTTCTGTTACAAGCTGATATTTAGTGAACAAGACTGTTTCTGAAAGATTGTAGGATTGGCTCAGTCACAATTAGGAAGATGGACCTTGTGTGGGACAAATTACACATAGTAGTAAGGTGCAGTGTTTCAATAGACAGAATCATAAATCTATTTATACTGAGCTATTTAACATCTACCTGTAGAAAGCTAACTAATTTTTTTTTTGCTGCTTGAAAAAAAAATCATGTAGCTTTCAATGAACAGGCCTTGGAAAAATGTTATTGAAACATCTACTTCTTTCTCATGTTATCAATTTTTGTTTTCAGAGGTAGATGCTGCAGAATGGGGTAAATTTCTTCATACCAAAAATAAGGTATGTTTACTCTCTTGATGTAGTAGCAGTTCATAAATATGTAACAAACATATATTTAACTCTGTTATCTCTTCCCTTGACTTTCCTGAAAAGAAGATGATTATTGGCATTATTATGCCTGCTGTACGATATGGCAGAATATTGAGGATTTTTTGTTTTGCTTTTTATGAGTAGAAAACTTTGGAAAACATGAAACGTCTGTTGTGTGGGTCGTTGATTCTGCTGAGTTATCATAGTCCTTTTTGGGTTATTTTGTTGATTAGTCTATTTTGTGCATTGCCAAAATTAGAATGGATGTCACGAAGACAAGCATGGGTGTGATCACAAGTCATTTCAGTCCATGGAAGAATTGGCTACTTCAGAGGTTTACTAGAAAGTTGTGAAAAAGAAGCAAGAGCCTCATGTGCATCAGGGTCAAGGAGCAGAAACTGAGATGACCTAGCACTTCAGAAAGAGAGTCAAAGCTTAGTTCTTTGCTTGAAGAAATAGAATTTTTCTGCCAGCAAAAATATTACTAAGTGTTCATTACTTTAAGCTGATTTCCTCACCTTCCTGGCAGTGCTAGAAATTGAAGGAAAACTAGAGAGGAATATAGAAGGAACCAGTGCAAGGGTAGCTCTGTGTGAACTTATTTTGCATTGGTGGCAGGAGAACAGTTTTTACAAGAGTGGAAAGATTTGAAAATGAAATTGCCTTTTGTCCTCTTCAAGTTGAGAAGTGGTTTAGGCTACATGTTTATTAAGTTCAAAGGATAACAACTAGACTCAAAATGGAATTAAGTGTTTGGAATTCTCTTTAGGTGGACACAAATTAATAGCTTGTGTCTGACATTGGTTATAAGTGCTGATAACTGCCATCTCACAGAATTAGTCAACAGATTAAATACCAATTTCTGTAGTTTTTAGCACTGATGATTCCTGTTAGCATCAGCTTAAGGGCTAATAATAAGTCTTGTACTTTTTTTTCATATTCTGTATACTTAAAAAGTTTTTCACCATCCCTTGGGGAAGGGAACATTATTTTGCAGTTAAGTAAGTGAATGCTGTCTTTGATTTTTAAACTTTTTTTTCTTTCTTCAGATCTATACAGATTTTGATGAAATTCGTCAGGAAATAGAAAATGAAACAGAGAGGATTTCAGGAAACAATAAGGTAAATCCTGTGCTGTCCATCTGTTGTCTTGCTATTGATTTTCTTGCTGCTTAAACCTTTCTTAAAGAGTTTTGGCAGCTAGGAGTGAAAAGCCTTTAGCTGTTCTAGTGAAGAACATGGAAATGCTGCTTGCTATCTGGAGATTTTTTTCACTGTGTTCATGAAATAAATGACTTCAGCTAAAAGACAGAGAATTGTTGCTTTACTTCAAGATTCTGTAATAAAAGTGCAAAAAAGAAATTTTCAGTTACGCTTGCTTTCATTTTGCTACATACCTGGCCTTACGTGTAATTATAGAATTGGCTGCTGCCAAAGACAAAAGAATTGGTTGACAGACATGTGGCTTTTTTTCCTTGCTGTGTGTTTTAAGGTATGTGGTGAAAGAAGGTCTTCGTAGTATGAAACTACAGCCTTTGGATTTTCAAGTGTTGCATTTAAATAATCCAGGGTAGTAATTATTACTCAGTATTATTGTATTTCTAGGGGATCAGTCCAGAACCGATTCATCTTAAGATTTTTTCATCTAATGTTGTAAATCTGACTCTTGTGGACTTACCTGGAATGACAAAGGTAAGATGCAGAATGCTCCTCTTCTGACTCAGTGTGTATTTTTGAACAAGGTGTGCCTGTTCACTCTTTGCCATTGTTCTGTGTAGCTGGATAAACTGCTTTCCTCAGGTTAAATAGTGTTATATAAATTTGACATGTCAATGTCTTCTGGTGTAAGATTTGGGTTTCTGATGCTCTTTGCTGATGTCAGAGATAGATTTGCTTATGTTTTTCCTCTTTCTACGTATAACTGATGGTAGGTGTGTGGGCTACACGTTCCTTTTCATAGAAGAGGTAGCACTCCAGGTCTCAGAGCTGTACCTGCAGATAGATGAGTATTGGGCAACTTGGAAAATGTTTTCCACATTGCTTCTCCAGGAGTTGCTATGTGTGTTCTGTGTAAGGGGCTGTATAGAGTGAGGATACCCTAGGAGAAACGTTCAGATCCTATTTGTTCAGGTTACATATGGAATAATTTTCTGAGACATGAGGATGACAGGATGAGTTCTTTCCCTGCCCATGCACATATACACACCCCACTCTGCCAGTTGTGCACGTGATTCTTGGACACCAAGCCTCATGCAGGCATAAAGACACAATTTTGAACAGTTCCATATTGTTTTTTTCTCTAGGTGCCTGTTGGTGATCAGCCTAAGGACATTGAACTTCAAATAAGAGAGCTCATCCTTCAGTTCATCAGCAACCCCAATTCGATTATCCTGGCAGTCACGGCCGCTAACACAGACATGGCCACTTCCGAAGCACTGAAAATAGCTCGGGAGGTGGATCCAGATGGTAAGCATCAAGGCAAACTGGATGCTGTAATTCAACTTCTTTTTCAAACTAAATCCTAAAATAAAACTGAAGTTGTTTGAGCAAAATATAGTAAGAAAAGCAAATGTCACCACATTTCCTAGAAAATATAAGTTTTATATTTGCTTAAAGACTTCTTGCTGCAGTCTCTGCAACTCAAGAGAATGCTGGGGTGAATTAATAACTAAGAGATTTCTGGCTTGCCAGCAGGCCACATAACTATTCTAGTAGTCATGGAGTCACTTCTGTTTCCACAGCATCAAAATGGTGTTAGGAATGTTAGGGATTTTCAGAGTTTTAGTAGTTCACAGTGGTCTATTAGGGCAACTTCATGCTTTATTTTCCGATGTTGTTACTTATAGTAGAGAAAACATGCCACCCTGCAGCCAGTAATTGACTGTCTAGCTGTTAGTTTAGTGACTTTTAGTAAGGATAAGATTAATTTTGGTGCCCTGTATTTATGTGGGAGAACTGACTGATTTAATGGAGAAGGAAGATTATCATTTTATATTTACCTAAGGACTTTGAAACAGGTCTGAAACTACTGGCTGCCTGCTTCTTGCTTTTGCAAAGTGCTGTCGGTACCATTGACTAACAAATGGCACTGTGTGATTTGAAAGAACATGGATTAATACACTTGGAAAATAGGTGTACAGAAATTAGGCTAATATTTGGTGTTGGTACCTTCAAAATTTTCTTTCCATAAAGTGTAATATTTCTTGATTGTTTTCAAACTCCAAGTCTGCTTTGGCTTGTCTGCCACATAACCTTCAGGGAAAACCTCTTCTGGCAGTCTGCTCAGTTAAACTGTGCTGGTTCAAGATAGCAGACCCCTTTTATTTTACCCCTGTAAAAATAATTGACGATGTCTTTTGGAACACTTCCCAAAATTCTGAAACTTAAAAGTCTAGAGTGGCAGATCATGTTGCAGGTTCTGCAGGAGTAATGCTATGTAATGAGAACCTACAGTACTGAAGTAGGTACACTCACATGAAAGTTTAAAGACCCAAGAACCTACTGATTTTACTGAGATGCTGGTTTATTTTTTTAGACTCAAAAAGTGTGTTATATTTTAAAGAAAAAGTTCTTGGCACATTTTTTTTCAGACCAAGAGCTCAGGAAATACTAAGGTCCCAGACAAATCCTGTGTATGTTAGCCTGCTGGTTTAGATGGGCAATATTTACCTATTTAATGAATTTAGGTCACTAATTCTCCAGTGTGATGAATTATGAGTTTTAGTTACTCTGATCAAGTCAGAACATCCCTGTGAGTATTTTCCTTTTGGTAGGTCGAAGAACCCTTGCTGTTATCACAAAGCTGGATCTCATGGATGCTGGCACTGATGCTATGGATGTGCTCATGGGAAGAGTGATTCCAGTCAAACTTGGCATCATTGGAGTAGTGAATAGGTCTGTGTGGGCACATTGGTGCTATTTTTAAAACTGTGTTAATATGAAGTAATGCCTTCTGCTTTTTTAGCCATGAATATAGTTTTAAGAATAAGGTGACAACGTTAAAATAAACTTCTGAATAAGCAAGTGAGGAGCTTGTTGCTCACTTCTCAAAGGCCTTTGTTCTTCCACTCAACCAAATGCTGATGGAGAGAGGAGGAGAGACAATTCTAAAAGAACTGTAGTGTCACCACTTCTGCTGTTGTCCTTCAGCTTGAGGGGTGCTTCTGGTGAGCTGTTCACATTAGCTCTGATCCAGCACAGGTCCTGTATATATTAGTCCTAACTCATATGGCTATGGTACTGTTTGCTATATTTTTTTACATTACTTAGATCAAATCTCATGCAGTTTTGATAAAAGCATTGCTTAGTCTGTGTATAGTTGCTACCAATGCTGATTTGTTGACTATGCTGCATGGACCAACAAATAAAAACCTTTAAAGTCTAAGGAATGTAAGTGATGTGTGTAAAGCAAAAACCAGTTGTTAAGTGTTCTGTCCAGAAAAGCAGAAGTGTAAATTATTTTTACTTTGCATCCTTTAACTAGTGTGTAACTCTGCCTTTTGCCTTCAGGAGTCAGTTGGATATTAACAATAAGAAGAGTGTGGCTGATTCCATTCGTGATGAGTATGGGTTTCTTCAAAAGAAGTATCCTTCCCTAGCCAATCGAAATGGAACCAAGTATCTTGCTAGAACACTGAACAGGTATTACTTGATGATATAAACTGATGTGTTAGACATATGTGCAGTCCTTTCTTTTTACCCTGAGTGTCTTTTGGTGCTGTGCAGTAATGCATTAAAGAAAACTCTGGTTCCAGACTCTGGTTCTCTTAGTTTCTGAATTTACTGTAGTTTTCCCAAGTAAATGTTTTCTTTTGGTGGTTATTTTGTCTCTCTTGTCTGTTTTGATGGAGATGATAAAGCTGAAACTTTTCCTTCCTTCTAATGAGGGACTGTTTTCTATTTTTAGACTGCTGATGCATCATATCAGGGATTGCTTGCCAGAACTGAAAACCAGAATTAATGTTTTAGCTGCTCAGTACCAGTCTCTACTGAACAGCTATGGAGAGCCTGTTGAAGACAAAAGTGCTACTTTATTGCAGCTGATCACCAAATTTGCCACAGAATATTGTAACACTATTGAAGGAACAGCAAAATACATAGAGACTTCGGAGCTGTAAGTACAATATTTTCCTGGAATATTGACTGAGTGGTTAGCTTGACCCAGTGGCTCTTACTGGCTCTCACTGGCAGCATTACTACACTGGACCATAACATACTCAAAAACGTTTGAATCCAAGCAACTGTAAAAAATGTTTACAGTGAGAGCTTTCTTCTTGTTGTTTGCTACTTCTGTTGTTATTTTCTTCTTTCAGATGTGGTGGAGCCAGAATCTGTTATATTTTTCATGAGACTTTTGGAAGGACTTTAGAATCTGTTGACCCTCTGGGTGGCCTTAACACAATTGACATTCTGACTGCCATTAGAAATGCCACTGTGAGTGTTCTGTATTTCTAAGTTTTGTGGCTGTATGTTAGACAGGAAACAAAGGTTTAATTCTACATAAGGGACACAACGGTGAAATGGTTCAGTGTTCTCCTGTCAGATTCGGTTTCTTGCTAATACAGGGAATGGTGTTGCTAAGAATTAACAGAGTGAGTTCACTTTTAAATTTTGCAGTATATAAAATGTTCACACCTTAGAGCCTGACTTTGGATGTCAAATATGTCAGTCTGCTTTTGTACTTTGTCTGTTGGGTGTGGACAGACAGGCAGGTTCCTGCATGGTGTTGGAGCATGAGCTACTCTGTAGTAATGATCTGTGTGCATGTTCCTATCCTCCTGTAAATGAAAAATGTAAAACCAGGATTTAGTAACAGGAAAGATGTCATATTTCTGGTAAGAAATGTTGTATGTGTAGCTAAGCGTTGGTCTCTATGGTCATAAATGAAATTACTCCAAGCACTGGAACCCACCTACCTTGTTGGTATGGTACTATATGCCCAAGATTGTCCAAGAAATAATGGCAGTTTTTCTCTCTGAAATTAGAAAGCAAATGTCTTTGCCTTTATTTTAAATTTCATCTAAATGTGGATCCACAGATGTGAAAAAGCATCGTTCAGATTTGTAAGCCTAAAATGACATGAGTAGGTAGAAATCTCCAAGATTCTATAAGAATGCTGGTTAATCATTGTTAATTACATTTTGTCTTAAAGATAGCAACTTAGAGCTTTTATTTTTAAATATTCTTGTAACATATTTTACTCTTGAGACCTGTTTTGAGTGTCAGGTGTGATCTCTGTGACCTGATTTATTCTGGGCCTCATCAGATACTACTTCTTAGAAATGCATCTTGTTTTATACACAATTTAGCAGCTTTTTCCTTCCTTTTGAACCAGGGTCCCCGTCCTGCCTTGTTTGTTCCTGAAGTTTCGTTTGAGTTGCTGGTAAAAAGGCAAATCAAACGTTTGGAAGAACCGAGCTTGCGTTGTGTGGAGCTGGTTCATGAGGAAATGCAGAGGATTATCCAGCATTGTAGTAATTACAGTACACAGGTAAAAATGCATGCTTTAGAATTGGGTTTGTAATTACTGGTGTGTGTGTGGGTGTGTTATTACATGCTTAAAAACTCCTAGAAGTCTCACCAGTAAAATTCTGGTTTGTTTTTAGGAATTGCTGAGGTTTCCTAAATTGCACGATGCCATAGTTGAAGTAGTAACCTGTCTTTTGCGTAGGAGACTTCCTGTCACAAACGAAATGGTAAGTTTCCATCTACAGTAATTTTGCTGGTAAAAGTGCATGTTTTCTGGAGTCCTGATGCTTATGTTTGCAGTGTCAGGAACCCAAGTAATTAAAGGAATCTTAACTTGTTTGTTAAATTGATATTTAATATGTACACCTTTTGAATCTTCTTCTATATTAGAATATAGATACATAAAAAACAAGGGGGTGGGGTTAGGGTTAAGCATATTGTCCCCTATGTTTCAATTTCCCAAGAAGAATTTTACTAAAACTTCAATTTAACATTTTCTAGACTTCCTCATACTGGTTTCATTTCCCTCCCTTGTAACAGAAGCTGTGCATTTACTGTAGAGTTTGGGATGCGGTGATGAAAATTAAATTGTGATCCTTATTCTGTTTTTCAGAGGCTTGTAATGCCCTTTAGCTAGTGAAAACTGAAAGTTCGACTTGTACCTTTAAATAAATATGTTTTAATATTAAAGTCTGATTTGGACTGCCTTTTGGGGAGTAAAGAGTGTTTCAGTATTTGACTCTGCATTTGATGTGAAAAGCAAAAATTGTTTTGCATACTCACTATCCCTCATAGTGCCATCTCCTGCTGCTTCACGTGTTGTAGGTGGTTTGTGGCTGAATGGTCTTTTGCTATGGGCAGTTTATGCTGTTCTTCCTAATGTTGTAGGTCATTGCTCTGCACTGGCATTAAGTTTACTCCCTGAATCTGTGGATGTCTTGCATTGCAGGTTCATAATCTGGTGGCCATTGAGTTAGCTTATATCAATACCAAACATCCAGACTTCGCTGATGCCTGTGGGTTAATGAATAACAACATAGAGGTAAGAAAAAATGTTCTCTTAAAAAGTTTCTTGTCTCTTTAAGTGAAAGTGAAGTTGATAACAAATGCTTCGACTTCTTTCATTGAAGCACATTTCTACATTTTGAGGCATTAGAAATGTGATGAATTATTAATATGGTGTATACTCTAGTGATCTGTGGATTTGTTAATTTCTATTGCATATTACATTCAGGAACACTGGTTGATATTTCACTGAAAAGATTCTGCCTGTTTTTCAGTCAGGAAAATAAGAAGGGCACTTAAATGAGTATTGCCTATGAAATTACATTTTTTAAGGGGAAATTTAAATACGTAGTTGTGAAATGGCATTTAGTGTTGAAGTAACTGCATTTTGTCTCTGACACAATGTATCAATAATGTTCCTCTCATTCACGGAAGAATAATACAAGTATTGTTCCTCTGTTCAGGATCTAATTTCTGCTTGCTTTTGGCATTGTTCTTGAATCTCTGTGTTACCACACTTCAGTCTCCCTGAGACATTCTCTCCATCAGTCTCTCATCAGAAGTCTTGTGTTTTTCAAGCCCAGCTCTGATAATACTTGTTGCTGCCATCATCCTGTAGAAGCAGTTCAACAACTAGTCTGCTAGATTGGAAGAATCAATCTGGTGTTGTTGCAATACTTCATCTCTCTGGCTAAGAGCTCGTTAATACCCTTGTGTTTATCCAACACATCATTTTTGTTCATCACAGAATCATAGAATAGCTTGGGTTGGAAGGTCGTGCAAGGTCATCTCATTTCAACCTCCCTGCCGTGTGCAGGGACACATTCCTCTAGAGCAGGTTGCTCAGAGCCACATCCAACCTGGCTTTGAACACTTCCAGGGGTGGGGCATCTACACCTCTGGGCAACCTGTTCCAGTGCCTCACCACTCTCACAGTAAAGAATTTCTTCCTGTGGGAAGATTAAATGTAATTTAAACCTACTCTCTTATCAGTTTGAAGCCATTTCACCTTGTCCTGTCACTACATGCTCTTGCAGAGTTCCTTTTTTAAATGCTTCCATTACAATTTCTATTCTTTAGTTTTAACCTTTTACTTCCTTCTATACATGTATTTTGTACTGAGTAGGTATGCATTTGAATTTGCCTTGGTAGACTGCTCTTTAATCTAGTTCAAAAACAGTGTGTATGGAAACTGCTGTGAGATTTCACCTTGAGACTTTGTGAAGCTGAACATACAAAATTGTATTATCATGTGTTACTTAAACTAGCTCTTTCCTAGTGTTTTCTTAAACAGGACATTGAAATTTTTGAAGAACCAAACCATATAAAGCCAAGCCTTATTTGGTGGACAATCAATTGTTAATTTCAGGCAAAATCAGATATTTCTTTGTCCTGATTGCTTCAAACTATTTTGCTGTGAAGCGAATTCTGCCTCCTCCTTTGTTGTGGGCTAGTCATGTGCTGGCCACAGAATCAAATCCTTTAGATTACTTGGAGGATTTACTGCTTAATGAGGGCTGTAGGGTATCTGTGCTGAGCCAAATTGGTAGCTTTGATGTTGTTTTTTAAAGGCTTAGGTTTTGATTATGGAGTGTGGTGCAAAAAAAACTTTGCAGAACTTCTTATATTGAGAATTTAGTTTTGACCAGGTAATCAAAGTAGCCAAATAATCAATGGTTTCATAGACCACAGTATTAGCATGGCACTGGATGAGATGAAATGACTCGTGTTTGTCTCTAAAATGGAAGTAATCTGTAAAATGTGAATCTTGCCTCTGTGTTGATAGAGAGTAATACATAATTGAGGTCTTGCTGGATTGTTTTTAAAGGAACAAAGGCGGAATAGGTTAGCCCGGGAATTGCCTTCTGCTGTGTCACGAGACAAGGTAAGTAAATGTTTGATTTTATTTTTTATATAAAGTTTAATGCATTCTCCTAGATCCAATCTAAGTGTTTGAAATCTTGATATGCTGCCCTAGTAACAGTCTTGGGAACTTCCAGGTATTGAGTTTTTTCCTTTCAAGTTTCATAAGATAGACGTGGAATGTCATTTTCTTGAAAAGATGCAATTTTTGGGACGTTTTAAATCTGGTATTTCTGAAGACTTCTCTATAAATGTAATAATACACTTATTACTTGAATGTCATCTCAGCTAAGTTGTAAAATATCTGCAGATGTTGAAGATGGACTCAGCACTTTCATGCTGAAATTTATAGCTGAGACACACTGATTTCAAAAGATAAACAAGTGACTTAGAATATCCATTGTGCCAACATAGTGACTTGTGATTGGTTTTTGTTTTTTTAAGTCACCCTTAAAACTGCAGTTTATTGCATTCTTACTTTCTTTGGGAGAAGATGTTGGAGGTGACATTTTTGGTTGTTAATCACAATCCAGTCATGTATTCTGTCGCTGGAGCTTGCTTAATTTTACCAGGTTTCACCATCCCTAGTGACAGGGATGGAGGAGTTGAACAAGTGTCATGGAAAATATGTCTGGCTGTAGAAAAGAATAGTCTGACAATAAGCTGGAATTTTAGACAGTTATTTAATACTATGTGAGGTATTTAGAATTCAAAGATAGAGAATATAGTTTAAGATCCTTGTGAGGTTGTAACAGGAGTTTCTACTGCTGATGGAGATCTGTTCACTAAGTTTGTTACCTTAAAAAGTGAGGTGAAGTCCCAGAGGAGATCTAATACTACTGCCTTTAATCAGTCTGAGACAGTTGATGGATGAACTGGGAATTTAAGGTAGCTATCTAGAGATTGCTTTCAGTGCTCTTTGATCCATCTTTTTACTGATTTCATATTTATATCATCAGCGTAGGAGCTGAAATGAAATTGAAGATCAGATAATCCAAAAATCTCTTAACTGTCTTGGAGATGCCCTTTTTTTTTCCTATTTTTTTTCCTTCTCTTTCCTTTTTTTTTTTTCCCCCTGCTTCTATTACGGTTTTTCTGGCAAATTCAAAATATTTCTTTTCTGGATTTTGAAAGATGCTAGTAGGTAAAAGTGTATGAAATTTGCTAGGTAAATTTGGTGGTCTTCAGTTGAATTTTTTTTTTCCCCCTCCCTGCATTTTTTACCTTCCTTAGTCTACTAAAGCTCCAGGTGCATTGGCACCTGCTTCCCAGGAGACTGTTACTGCTGCTTCTGCTGAGGCTGATGGCAAGGTCTGTCTTGATTTTTCCTCTAAGCACTGCATGCACGTTTCTGTTGTGGTGCACCCCAGATGTAAGGAAAGCAGTTTGTCTGTAGTGCTCTGTCACCAACAGTATGTCCTACCCAGTCTGGATGTCCTACCCACTGTGGATTACTTGGCACTGCTGATGTTATGTGCAGTGGCATGTAATGACATGCCATGAGGTGGCCAAGTCACTGCTTTCTCTTTGAACTCTTGTTTGCAATATATTGTGGTGCAAATATGCAACATAATTTGCCTCAAACTGTCAATAGATTGTTTGGTGCAACAGTATTGTAATCAAAAGTCTTCAGCATGGCTGTTAAACTGCATGTTTTTAATGTGTTGACAGTTAAAGAAGGAGGACAGAAGATAAGCTAAAATGTGAGTTTCCTGCTTCCTGCAGGGAATCTTTACAGGCTTTGTTCAAACTGAACCTCCTTTGTGTTGTTTCACATAATTGTTGAATCCCTGGTTTACTTATATTTGTGAAATGTGTTCTGCAGTGTTTTTATACGTGTTAGGTGTGCTGTCTCTTGTGTTAAAATAACAGCTCATTATTACTCTGAAGGCTTTTCTGCTAATTGCTCTTGCTTGGAGTCGGAAAAGATGGGTAGTCACAAGTTTGACAGGGGGACTTAGGCTTTCTGCTTCATTGCATATTCAGCTTTTAATGCAGAGCTTCCATTTCTGTCCTGAACAAAGTGGCTAAAGTCAAAATCTAGTCAATAGTAGAATTTTAACAATTATTTTCATCAATGTTTTACCAGTTTTGATATGCTGCAAATATTAAAAAGAAATCAAGAGCCACTCTGAAGATAGTTTTGTGACTTAAGAAGTTGCAGGAAGCTGCCAGATTTGGTTTGCGTTTCCCATAGAACCTGTCTTCTGTTAAGTGATATGTTTCACACTCTCTTGTGTCGCTTTGTTTCTGATACTGCTTTGGAGGTAGAGCAGGCTCCACAGTAAGACAGAATGAGAGTGGCATTTTTGGCATTTTGAACACCTGTCTTGCAATCAGAAATCATGCAGTGGTGCTTTCCTTAACAATAATTTTCTCTTATTAACAGAGTTTGATTTGAGTTCTAATAGTGTATTCTACAGTGCCTCTGAGCAGTTGTGCAATTTAAATAAAATTTTTGATGTGTACAGTTTAGCTGGGTTTCCTCGTGTATGCTACTGCTGGTATTCTATTTGCTATGCTTTGTTTCTCTTTTTTTTTTTTTTTAGATTTAAGATCAGCCTGTGGTGTTTCATTGTAAACACAATAGATAAATTTAGCTTTTTTCCTCCTATCTCTGAAGCAAGACATAAATAGTAGTACAAAGCCTTGAATGACCTTGAATGTTTTTCAAACAGGAGTAGATTTTAAAGCACAGTAGTAAATAGAACAGATATTAGGCTTGTGGAAAAGTACAAAATAAAAATTGCCCCTATTCTACATCAGAATAAGCCTTGGGTTTTTTAATACTAATTAACATATGGTGGATACCATCCATCCAATAATACTTCTTTTGTCTAGTGATTCCTAATGTTTAAGGGTTGGGTGTTACATCTTTTTCTCAGGAGATCCGTGAGTCATTTTTTGTCTGGAGCTTCCCAGAGTCTCTGATCTTTACTTCCAGAGGATGAAGATTTTTGTTTTGATTTGTTACAAAAAAAAGCCTTCTGTAAATTCTGACAGCACAAATATGTTCATAGCTGCAGTCCCTCAAAACAAAAATATGCATATTTTTAACCGTTACTGTAAGAAACTTCAGTTTGTATTTAAATAAAACTCGAAGAATTTAAATTTGAGTATTGCAAGACCTGTGGTTATCTTCAAAATATACTTTCAGAATGATCCTGATAGTATAGGATGTGTGGTAAAAGCCAAATGACTTAGAAAGACCACCCCATATTTCAGAAGTGATTTGTAGACCCTTAAAATGCTGTGGACGTTCTCCATGTGAGATATTTTCATACCCTTTATTAGGGAGAATATGAGTTTTAAAAGCTTTCATTTTACTGGTACCTTTTGTCAGCTGTAACCAGCAAAGGGAGAATAAATGTGGGGAACGTGAAGAACAGAATGAAGGGAATATACCTGTGAAAGTCACATTTTTTAGTGAGTTTTACCTGTAGTCATTTGATCAGACACTTCTTTACAGTGCCCGAGTTCTAATTCTGCCATGTTTTTTCAATGTGCTGTTTGTGCAGACTCCTTCTGTAGCATCAGAAGCATCTCAGGAGTCTGGAACAGGCAACTGGAGAGGAATGCTAAAACCCTCCAAAGCAGAAGAGGTATCTGCAGAGGAAAAATCCAAGCCAGCTGCAGCCCTACCTGCTAGTCCTCAAAAAGGACATGCTGTAAACCTATTAGATGTGGTGAGTCACGGAAGACAAATTCCTTTTCTTTGTAGTTCAGGCTCAGGAGAGAAAACATCTGAATTTCAGATCTTGTAACTTTGCTGCTAGTATGTGATATCTTTGTAAATAATTCCCATATAGCAACAGGGAGCTCTAGCCAGTCTCTTCTGCTTTGTTCTTTGCCCAGTCCTAATCTCCCTGCACCTCCCTGCCTGCTCCAGTTTCAGCCTAAGACTGAGATAACTGGTTTCCTTTCACAAATGCCTGTGCAAATGAACTCCTTGTCTAGATATGTGTTGGTACAGGAACAAATCTCAGCTCAACTCAAATTCTTGCTCTTCTTTTGCTGAAGTTAAATGTTTATATTAGAGGAGAAGAATCATTAAAGACAAAACCCACTTAAGTTAAAAACAGATGGAGATATTTGAAGTATTTGGAGAGCTTTAGAAAAGATGTAGTGGTGCCCTCTGACCTTTGTTTCACACATCTGGATTTTGATATGTCTCTAATGTTATTTCTGAAGAATTATAGGTTTGTTGCAAGACAGGTTACATCTATAAGCTCAGGCTAAAAGAGCAGTAATTACAGTTCTATTTACAAGTGCAAATGATCAGAATTAGTAATCTGAGGGTTTTATTTTTTCATGCAGCCTGTACCTGTTGCACGCAAACTTTCTGCCCGTGAGCAACGAGATTGTGAAGTGATTGAACGACTTATTAAATCTTACTTCCTTATTGTCAGGAAGAACATTCAGGACAGGTAAACCCAAACTTCCTTGAAATATTTAAGCCATGCAAATATTGTGGTATTTCAAGAATCATATATATGATCCTGTTATTTTTATCATGTTTTTACGTTTGTAAGAAGAGAGGAAATATATTTATTTTTTAGAAGGGACAGCAGCAGTAAAATTTGACTGTTCACAGAATTAAGGAGTTTGAAGAAGTACTTGTTTTCTCTATTGGTTTCAGTTCTGTATAATATTAAGTAAAAGGTTTAATTATTTAGGAAATGCCTGCTTTTCTGGAGTATGCTTCAATTCAGATGGATGATTTGCAGCAAATAACTGGAATAAACTCTAGGTGCTGTGTATCCCTGAGAGAATTTAGATTTGCCGTCCTGTTATTTCAAATGGGAAGGTCAAATAGGAGCTAGTGTGGCTCAGTTTTCTAGCACTTAGCTATAAAGATGGAAACAGCATAAAAGAGTTCTTTCGACTCTGGAAAATGCCTTTAAAGTTTTGCTTAAAAAATGTCATACTTTTTTTTAAAATCAAGAATGATACAAAACTTTGTTTTGCTTATGTCTTTGTGGAAAGACCTAACTTTATATGTATTTATATTTTTATGTATATGGGAAATTTGGGAGGGAAATACAGGAATCTGGAAACTAGCTTTTAGAGCAGGTTAGTGAGATCATGGGTGTTTTAGTCTATCCAGTAAACTAATACCTTCAATATAATTTTTAGTATTTCATGGCAGGGAAGTGCTTTGTTTACCTTAACTTTACTGTACTGTTTGTAGTATATCATATTACAGATATGAATTATTTCTTTGCCTCTTTCCTTTCCCATTTACACATTAAATTTGATTTTCGGGTTGACATACTTAAATGTGTGTCATCCCTAGCACAGTAGAGACAGGTTGGCTTCTAATGAGCAAAGTAATTTATTTATTCTTATTTTGTGTTTTATACTATTCATGTTTTTTACAGTGCAGCTATTCTATTTGGAAGAAATTCATTTTATATGAATTAGTTCTACTGTTATATTGTACATGATGCTGCTTTTACTTGAGAAAGTTTTTATTTATGGTAGTGATAGATTCCTGGTAGTATGAGCCAAGCTTGTGTGTAGCTGCTTGCCCTCATTGTGCATTCTTCGATCTGGAACAGACCTGGTTTTGAATAATTGTTTTAAAGAAACAATCTTTACGTGCTTGCAGTGTGCCAAAGGCAGTGATGCATTTTCTGGTGAACCATGTGAAGGACACTCTCCAGAGTGAGCTGGTGGGCCAGCTGTATAAATCCCTGTTGTTGGATGACCTTCTCACGGAGTCTGAGGACATGGCACAGCGCAGGAAAGAGGCAGCTGACATGCTAAAGGTAATGAAGGGATCAGGAGCTCGTGGCAGTAGTTAACCATATCAATGTGAAACTTCTTGAAGATTTGTCTTCCTTTTTTCTTTACTGCTTTTTAAGACTATGCCAGTGTATTACTTTTCTCTGCTAGAGGAATTAAAACCAGTACATGACCAGAAAGGATTACATATGAGCTTTTAAATCTGCAGTTTAGCAGGCTAGATATAAAGTAGGTGCAGTTTCTCTTTTATTTTTAAGCTTTACAGCATTAAAACTGTGTATGGTGAAAAAGTGTGCCCTTCTTGAGAATTTAATGGGTTGCCGCTCATTTCATAATGAAACTGATTACCTGTGGTTTCATTTTTAACTTTACACTTCCCAGACTGCTGCTATGTCCCTCGGAAATCTCTCCAGCCAAACTAACTAGCTCTGGCTTTTGTGTGTTATTGTGTGCAGGCCCTGCAGCGAGCCAGCCAGATCATTGCAGAGATCCGTGAGACACATCTTTGGTGAAGACTGTATCAGCCACACTATTTATATGCATTGGAGGTTACATTGGCTTGACAATTGCTAGGCATGGTATACGGAGTAGAATTTTTATTTATGAACTCTTCTTATCTGTGTACTGCAACTGTGTAAATCTGCTCATGTAAAGACAGTTGGTTTGATTTGCAAACAGAAAAATATGCTGTATTTTGCAAAAGAAGTCGTATTTAATCCATATAATAAATGGCTCTAAATGTTTCCTTACCAGGTTTCTGGTGCAAATTAAAGCAGACCAAGTCTTCTGTCTCAGTGACAGTCTCATTTGAACTTGGGGAAAAACGTTCAAGTTCCAGTGCCTGACTTGCTGAACAGGTTGCCTGTGGTTAAGACGGCCGGTGTAGTCTTGTGGCATAGTTTTAAGCTGCTTTTCCAGTAGAAGTTTCAATACTGTGAAGAAAAGAGAGCACCGAGTATTTTCTTTCATGAATATATTGCATGCACTGTGACAGATGGAGGTCTCCATTTTATAGCACAGTAGAGATGTCGAGCGTACTACTATGTATGTGTGTTCCCTTTTTTTTTTTCCCCTTTGTCCCCAAATGTTTCAATGGCAGACAAAACTTCAGCCTTGATTTAATGGAGTATCATGTAGGAAGAATTAGCCTGGAGCTTGCGAACAATAACAGCCTACTAAAAAGTGGGTGCAGAGTTCTTAATGTGCACTGCAGCTTGTGTATGAATGTTGGGGTTTCTAATCAGGCACAAGGACACCTTCCCCTTCCTCCCCCCTGGGACCAAGCCCCTGGACCATCTGATAGTAAATTTGCTCTGGCAGAACTTGAAAAATAAAAATGGATTTCAAAACTGTCATGGGATAATAAGTGTTTCTTTTAAAAACAGATGAAGTTGGCCAGGGAGAAGGGGATGCCCACAACTTCTGCAAATTTTGGAATGTATGACAGTATGAAAGAAAAGTCTGTGGAATTGGAATATTTATATCATCAGAGATTACAGTTGCTTTTGAGGAAATTTTATTGTGCTGTAAGTAGCTTTTTTTTGAGGACAATCGTAAAGTTATGAAATTTTAGGTTGGAAATTAAGCTGATGAGGTTTCTTTTTTTCTTCTGATTATAATTCCTACAGATAACTATTGATCACACTAGCCTTGAAAAAGTAAACATTTTAATTTTTATGAATAAAAATTTATTTAAACTCCAGCCAGCATACTTGCATGTACTTTTCAAGCAGATTCACTCTTTTTGTATAAAGTGAAAATGTTTACTATAGTGTTGCTGATATTTTTTCTTTAATGCAACTTGCATGAAAAATAGGACACTGCTTTCGACCTCCATGGCTTGATTTTATGGCATTGGGCCAAGATAGTGAGGTTTTTATTACCATATGCAGTTCCTTCCCCCTGAAATCAGTTAGCAAAAATGGAATTCCTTTTGTAAGCTGCTAAAGATTGAAAATTTATAAATTCAGTTTACAAGAAGCTCTGTTTAAAAATGTATTTTTCTCATGGTAATCTTCAGTTTGGCATCAGTATGAGCACAAGGAGTTAAGTCTGACATGCAGCTTTTGGATACTTCATGTATGATGTGAGGTAATTCATGCAGAACACAGAAATATATTGTGTATTTTTAAACAGACTAAATAGTCATGGTATGCATAATGTATGCATTATGTGTAATGAATACAAAGGAAGTACTTTTATCTTGCATTGTATCCAGGGATGGTAGTTCTCAGATTTAAGAAATATGATGGAAGTGCAAACCACTTTTCAAATCAACTTTGGTGATCAGTGAAAGCTTTTAAGTTTTGTCAAAAGCATTACATTTCCGTTTGGAATTCACCTGACACTTCTCTCTCTTTTGCTTTCGACATCTAAGAAGTTTTCAACAAGGTAGTGCCGTCCATAAGTGATCTGCTACCTAAGCTTTAACTCCCAAAGTTCAGTCAACAGTCTCTTGTGAAGAAATACTCGTGACTTGTAACGTTTTGAAATCCGGCATACAGCAAATGAATTTCATTTATTGAAGAAATTCTTGCAAGTGATACCTGGCTCTGTAATGTCATGTGAAATTTCCAGTGTTAATTTGGTTTCTGAAATGTTAAGACTTTGTTTAAGTTTCACAAAAAGTTTCAATTTGGTAATGTTTGAGTGCCAAGAAATGAATTCGATTTGTAATCCTTAATGCAAGTCTTTGAAAGTCCATGCTGTAACGATCCTGTTATTTAATAAACAGATAATACACAAAATTAATTATGCCAGAAATAGTTTTGAACTGACTTGTTCTGGTCGCAGGACTTACACGCTTTAGTGTAAGTACATATATTTGTACAGTCTTACTTGTGATTGCATTTGCTCTCATTCAATTCTGCGTTCTTAGTTCGTGAATAGTTCCATAACTCACAGTGTGGACAGGCTGTTTGTGGCTGTTGATAGGTTTGAGACAAGCTGTGTTCTGGAACTGAACTGAAATACTTAAAATGCCACTATTACTACCAAGCAGTAGAAGAAATGAGAGCAGCAACTGAAAAATTCCCAGATTAGACTGATGGTTTACAACTGTCTTCTAGGTCACCTTATTTAATTTAAACTTGTGCATTGATGACAAAATTATTTCAAGTTTTAGCTAACTTGCTCTCCAGTGGGGAGAGAATCATGGAGGGAAAAACCCACTGTAGCCAAGTTCAGATTGGTAAATATGTGACATTATTACCTGAGCTATTGTGGTCCTGCTGTAACTAAAATACAACTGTATAATATAAGTAACTATCACAGTATCCCAGTGTGAATCCAGTTTGTCAATATTTGTTAGGCAGGTTCCAGTTTTACTTCATGGAACAGATGGGTAAAGGGGTGGTGGTGTCGGTGTGCTTTAGACTTTATTTTGAAGTTAAGAGAGCAGACCTTGTGTAAAGCTTGCCTTCATTCCATGCTTTGTGGATGAATGACAGATGCCATATTGGATATGGCAAACTCATGTCCCTGCTTTATGGACCACAGCAAGGGAAACAGCTTGCCACTTTGTTGTGCCCCTGTTGAGAACTTGAATGGAATTATCCTGAGTAATTCTTTTTTCTGCAGTTTTCTCCTTTGAGAGCAATGGGTGGCTGGTGTTATCTGTAGTTACTGAAGATCTCCACTGCATCCACTTTTTGTTGCTAATCAAACTGTGCTTCGAGGTGAGAGGTAGAGGATTGCTTCCTAAAGTTTAATACCACTTGAATATGGTTTTGTGCTCAGTGACACTGTTTAAACTAGAGAAGGTGCTTTCATGCTCCCATAGTTTTGAGTTTACCTGCTGCATACCCTTTCACCCTTTACCTCTTGACTGCCAGCTGCCACATAAGGTTAAATTCAAGTCTTCCAGGTTTTGCTGTACAAATATTTTTGGTGGGGCTTTTTTAGTTTGTTGGTTTTGGGTTTTTTTAAAATATCTTGCCCAAATATTTACTTTTCTTTTTGCACTTTCAAATCATGCATTTGTAGCCATGTTAAATACTTTAATAGTAATTACTCTTTGTTCATGTTCGAACAAGTTTGAACAGTCTCTTTCTGATTACCTGAACGTACCTGTACATGAGAAGACCAGGCTAAGAAAGAATACTCGATTTTTCCAGTCATCCTTGATCCTTGGCCCAAGTGTTCAAATGCTCAGTTGTGATGGCTCTCTATGGTCAGGGCAAGTAGTGGTTGTACCCAGCCGTTTCTCTGGAAAGAGTCAGGGAAGGGTTTGGATTGCTAGGACTTGGTCAAAGGCAAGCATGGACTAAATTTCTTGGGGTTTATGAGTCTTACTAAAAACCTTGCATGCAAAGAACTGTATTCCTTTTTTATATTTCTAAAAAATAAATACTTTTACTAATTTATTAGAAGTGGATATATGTGCATCTGCACCATTTGGAGATGACAGAAAACAGGCAGGAAAGAGATCAGACACGAAACACTACTTCTTCCTAGGAGTTTTTCCTGTAACCCGAAAGAAACTCTCAAATGTGCTCTGTTGTATTCCTCCAGAGGTGAACATGGGTGTGTACTGGTGTATTTTGGTCCCAGCTGCGTGTTTCCAATTTGCTCTAAAGCTTCTGTCATTTAAGGAACAAGGTGGCTGTGTTAGGTGGATGAACTTAACTTTCCCTTCCCCCTTTTCCTCCATGTGCTTTTTTTGAGGTAGAAATGACTCAACTACTTTTCATTTTTATGTAACAGAGATTAGGCTACAGAGGTCTCATTATGAGACAGATAAGTAGGATCTGGAAACTGAAATTAATAACTCTACTAACACTAAGAACATATTGAGCTTCTGAAGTACCATATTTCAGTTTCATAGCCAGAAGAAAGTGTCATCTGTAACGAGCAAGCCACTATATTTTATTACTGTTGAAATCTTGAGTAATAGTGCAAATGAAATCAACATTATCAACTAAAAAGAAACAGTAAAAAAAATACCTAAAAAAATAACAATCTCTCCACCTAACTAAAGAATATCTGGTTTCTTGAGGCTTGTTACCATTTCTTGGAATTCCCCCATTCTTCTCCTAGGCTGGGTGGTTTTATACTGGCTGGACTACCCAGACTTATTCTGACAACAGAAGAGGTGGTGCTCACTTACCACATTCCAGAAGCTAAGATTAGCGCTTCCCCCCTTGTGGCTGCTGTTTGCAAATTTGTATTGTAGATTTCATGGACCAGGAAGTGATTCTGAACTAAGAGAGGCCTGATCCTTTAAAGCAACACTGCAAAGCACTTCAGCTTCTCTCATGTGTTTCCTGGTCCAGAGACTCTGAGGTGCTGTTCACCCACAAATCCTGGGCAAGCTAACATTAAAAAAAAACCCTTTCATGTACATGCTCCAAATCTTCTGGTTTATCTTCCAGCTGACTGCAGAGCCTACAGAACTAGTACCAGGATATTCCTTCACCAAAGATGCTGGATAGTATGGATGTATCCTGGTCATTCACAGGACCAAAGAAGTGGAATGAGTATCACTCACTTTTTAAGTCATACCATGCATGCAGAAGGCCTAAAAGGGATTCATTAGATTGATTAAAGCTTTGAAAGGCTCTGCACTTGCAGATTGCAAAAAGTGATTTTGCTGTGTATTTGCACATGAAGGCTGGAAAACTTAATTGCAATTTGTCCCCATACATAACAAAGAAGCAACTTACATTAGTGCTTAATCATTTAGTTCTTTATTATGAATTTTCTGCAGCTTCTTTCAGAGCAAACCTGTTGAGAGAAACATGACCATAGGTTGGTTGTTTTTGCCCCCAGCAAGGTTTCTCAGGTAGGTGAGCACACACTGGCTGCAAGGAGGACTGGGTTTGAGTTTGCTTTGGCTCGTTTTGCTGTGGGTTATCCTGTAGAGTAACTGGCCACTGTTCTCCTACAACATAGAAGGCTTTTAAAGGAGGGGCACATCTCCACTGTTGGACTTTGAAATGAATCTTTTCATTTTCTTCTTGTGCACATCCTTATGAATGGTGCTTTGAATAAGGCAGAGTATCTACAATCTCTTCACTGGTACAACTCAGCTCCTTTATTTGAACTCTGGTGCATTTTGAAAAGGAAGCATTGGGCGGTCTGTGAGCTGTGTAGTAATGCACAGTACAGAAACATCTTCAAGTACATCTTCAAGCAACAGAGTTAAAGTGACCTGTCATTTTAGGGAGATACTCTGTTGTCACAACTGCAGCCATTTTATAATGTAGTAATTTTTCTTTCCAACCCTAAGTAATGATACTCCATTCTTCAGAATATGCTGTCCGAGAATAAGAACAGTCTCAGGATTGGTTACACGATTCCCATTTATTGAAACTCCTCCATCTGTAATTTTCCGGTACCTTAAAAACAAAACAAAAAAACCTGTTAGTTGCAAGAGAAAGCTATTTACTGTTACTAAGAATTGAAAGTTCACTTAGGGGTTTGTTTTGTTTTTTGTTGTTGGATCCATAATTGGATAGATTTTAATTTTGCTGCACTTCACTTTCAGTCCAGGTCAACAATGACTGAAATTAACCTTAGCCTCTACTACTCCAATTCTTTCTGAGAAGTGTAAATAGTGTGTTGAGTATTTACTATTTATATTTTATTATTGAGAGCACAGGTGAGAACTTACCCACTAGGTCCATCTGGAATGGCATTTGCTTTGCGACACAAGTCAAGAACAGTCATCCCGGGTTCAAGCATCAGTTCAGCAGAAGGAGCTTGTCTGAAAAGTTCCTGTAACTCTTGGTCAGACATATCTTCCAGTGCCTCCACACTGCTGTAATAAAGGGCCTTAGTGCACCTGTGAGAACAAAGATCATTCAAAATACTGAGCTAGTCTTCTCTTCACATGAAGTGCTACTCAACCCATCAGATTCCCCTCCCCAGTTTCTTTTGAGAGTCCACAAACTAACAAATACTTACACTACACCCCCATTTTTTTATTGTACCCCACTGCCCTGCAAGTTTTTTTTTAATATTGTCAGTGTATTTTTAAGTCTACAGGACTATTACATTTTTCTTTCTCTTTTAACATATAAGCAACATCTGACCTTAACAGATTAAAATAATTCCTGAAAAGCTATGGATAATTACCATAGAATAAATCTGAAACAAAACTGCTTGATAAATCAAACTTCACCTCTTAGCAGATTCCAGCCCCTCTCTACCATGGACAAGCTTGGTCACTTCTGCAGCCAGTCGTTTCTGAGGGCCCCATTTTTCAGGTTCTTTAGCATGCATTTCCATGATATGGGCAATCTCCTCAAGAGGAAGGAAGGTGAATAGTTTCAGGTATCTATGAGCAGGGAAGAAATATTTTGTCTGTATAGCCATCATTACAGATTTCCTGCCTTTGTCATTCAAACTTCAGTAGCTGCACTAAAATGATTCTTAGTCAATTTAAGAAATACATATTACAGATACTCTGTCCTTTCAATCAAATCTTTGAAACTCACATTTTACATAATACTCTGCCTAGGGTCAAGTCTTCAGGCATAACATAGTGTCAGATGCTTTTTAGAAGCTTGTATTCCAATCAACAATTTAGTTTTCTCTTGAAACTTTTGACAGGATTTATTTGAATCGTGTGTCAGCTAACAAGGTTTTGTATTTATCTTAGCAGATCCACAATATACTAATGCAAAATACCACTGCCAGTCTGTGGTGATCACGGGACAGAAGCATACTTGTATTGGCAAGTATCTCAGCAGGAAGATTATTTAGGATAATCAAGAATTTAAAGATGCATATCTAACCCTACTCTTTACAACAAAGTCCATTTTAATGAGCTTTCAGTCCCATGCAGTGTATTAAAGGTACCTTTACTGGTAAAAACTCTGAATGCCTGAAATATTTTAGTGTTAAGTACCCACATACCCTTCTTTTCAGTCTGAAAGGTGTTGGGGATCAGAACATAGATTTGAATTATCAGGGGATAAAACTTTGAGAGGTAAATAAGTTACGAGACACAGGTTACAATAGGAAAGGGAAGTAGCTCGGATTTAACAGCGCTATTGAAGTTTAAAGTAAAACAGATTTAGAAAAGAACATAGAGCAACTTATTAAAATCAAGGTAGTAATGTGGTGTACTGAAAAACCTGTGATGTTACGGTATTGAAACTAATATGCCATGTAAGAGAGTCACCCCTGGCAGAACAAAATGCACTATGCTTCACTCCTTTGTCATCCACCTTCTAATTTTCTGATACACAATTCAGCATAAGGAGACAGGTTCCACTATCCTTTATACTTAGGAACCAGTCATGCCTGTTTATTTCATGAATGTACAGTTATAATTCACATATACTTCTACATGGAGCTTGTGTTGCACACACCCAAATGAAACAGTTACAGTGAACAGTTAGGATCAGGTTTTATAAAAAATGACAAAATGCAAGATGGAGGAAAACTTACTTTTCAACTACGTTATCTTGTTGTCTGACAAAAAATTGATACAGCTCGAATGGAGAAGTCTTATCTCTGTTTAGCCAAACTGCATTTCCAGCAGTCTTTCCCAGTTTATCACCAGTAGTACTGGTAATAAGAGGTACAGTAATTCCAAACACATCTGTTCCTGTCATCCTGAGAAAGAAGAGTCACTGCATGTTAAAAAAAACCAAATCGTATCTTGGTAAAGCTGACTAAAATACAAGCATTCTGCAAGATTCTGTCCTTGATATAAAGCAGGGGGTGATGGGCAAAAAGATGCCACAACACTGTTCTGTGAAGAGGGATTTAGGAAAAAACCCAACAACTTAAGTTTTTAAGTTCTTTTGTGTGTATCAAAGACATTTACATATTTTAAGTAGTTTCATG
This sequence comes from Rhagologus leucostigma, assembly GCA_013397725.1. Lineage (NCBI taxonomy): Eukaryota > Metazoa > Chordata > Aves > Passeriformes > Rhagologus > Rhagologus leucostigma. The sequence continues at coordinate 605,663 of VZTD01002084.1, read as the reverse complement.
AGCAACAGCATTAGCAAATTCATTGTCATGGACCTACCCTGAGTGCTGATCAAAGCTGCTTGTGTGGCTTGGACACTTGTATGGCTTTTCCTCTATGCCAATTCTGTATCTCTTAAGACTGAAGCAAGTACTGAAGCAGAAGTGCTGCCACAAAGTCCCTGATTTGTACTTCTGCGAATTTTGTAAGACTCACACTAAATTTGGTGGGTAAGCAAAAAGCGCATCCTCATCATATTTCATTTTATTTCTAAGAAATGGAGCAATCTTTACCAATGTACCACAACTACCTTTACTGTGGTGTGATTACACCAGGATGTGTGTGCTGGCAGAGCTGCCAGAGCCTGTCTCGATTTTGTCCCACGCTTCAGGGTATTTGATTTTGGTTCTTGGATTCACTAATAAAAGAACCTATCCTTTTTCTTAAAAATTCGTATAAACCTAGTCAAAATGTACGTATGTACCAAGCTTATGGTCAGGCCAATTAATTACTCCTCTCAAATCAGTTTTCTGTATAGCCAAATCTCTTGAGGGCTGACTTCTGCCCCTGGTGCTTTGAGGACTGTCAGCACCAAGTCACACAGCATTCCGTCATGGAATCACAGAATCGGTGAGGCTGGACGAGACCTCTGAGATCGAGTCCAACCTGTGACCGAACATCACCATGTCATCTAGAGCATGGCACTAAGTGCCATCCATGTGCAGTCCTTCCTTAACCACCACCAGGAACAGTGACTCCACCACCACCCTGGGCAGTCCACTCCATTGCTGCCCTTCTCTGGACTTGCTCCAGCATCTCAATGTCCTTCTGAATTGAGGGACCCAGAACCGGACACAGCACTCGAGGTGCGGCTTCCCCAGTGCCCATTACAGGGGGAGAGTCACATCCCTGGTCCTGCTGGCCACACTACTGCTGACGCAGGTCGCCCGATGCCCAGACCCTGCGCATCACCTCCCGCCCCGCGCTCCCGCCGTACTTGGTGACGAGCTCGTAGCCGGACATGATGTTTCCCATCTGGTCGTGGCCCCCCAGCTGGATGCGGCAGCCGTGGTGCTGGTGGAGGTGCAGGAAGTCGTAGGCCTGCAGCGCTGGATACAGGAATTCTGCCAGGCTCATGCCCTCGGCGCTGCGCAGCCGCGCCTGGCAGCTCTGCCGGCTCAGCAGCGTGCCCATGCGGA